>BCNH02000006.1:391876-463096 GCA_001662345.2 Metrosideros polymorpha var. glaberrima
AAATTTCTACTTTCAAAATAAGATAGATTTTTTTTTTTAATAACTTAGTTTATCCAGCATTATCCAAACATTGTTTTCACATGGAAAAGGTATTTTCTTTATAAAAAAAAAAACTTTAAAATGGTTTCTACAATCGTAACCCAATGGCCTCTCCAAACTTGTCTTTAACATCTATTTGAAGTTTTTAAATGTATCTAAGCTTGTCAAGCTGATGCTTGTGATACATTAACCTTTTCAATTAAACGTATCTAGAGTTTTCATAAGCATATTGTTATGGTCTATCCGCTAAATATACTTTTGCTATGGATGTGGCACAAGTGTTTACTACATTTCTGTTGTGTCATAATCAAAATAAATCAATGTTAAAAAGTTGTCTTTACAATGGAAATAGAACCCATACATAAATTTCGAATCCTAACAAACTCTTAAGAAAATTATAGTTCAAACTAGGAAATGAGATGACAGACTCTAAGGAAAATTTAGAAGATTGAATTTTTTAAGTTAATGCACGAAATTAATGTGTGTAGGGTATGAATTTTTTTTATCCAAACTAAATTGTCTCAAGAGTATTTTTTTGAATAATTAAGAAGGAAAAGATTTAGAATTTTTAGTGCACGACTTTTCCTCGGAGCAGTATGTATGATCAACATTTTCAAAATCAAACTCTTATTGCTAAGCATACTTAACTATCTCAACAATATAAGAAAATAGGTTAATATAGCCATTATCCTTTAAGATAATCATTTTTTTTTGTCAAAATTAAGATAATCAAATTAGCGAGAGAAATATAGGGAAAAGCCAGGCTTTGGCCGACAATCCCCCTGCACACGTGTTCGGTCATCTCATCCGTCGAAGGCATCAGCTTTTTAAACTGCCACAAATGTTTTTTTTTTCATATTTTTTTTTCTTTGGGTTTATAGATTTTACTCTTTTCTTTTTTTTTTCCTTTTGGGATTGAAATCTAATTAGTGTTGGCCAAAAATTAGAAAAGAAAAGAAAATCTCCACTTCAATAACCATAGTATGAGTACACCAGATCCTAATCCAAGTTAATTAAAATTGAGAAATAGTTAAGTGAATGTCTTTAATTTACTGTGAGATTAACAATATATTTGAGCCACAAAAAATTACATAAATAATAAGTAATTAAAAGTTATTATCGGGTTCAATTCTTCAAAAATTTGTAACCCTTAGTATTTTATAATTTTTTATAGTGATTCAAAAACCGTTACGCTAGTAAAGCCCATTAGCGTTCCACCTTTGTACGGAAAAATTCATCATTATCGTTATAATTATCTGAATAGGCAAAACTTGCCAAATTTCAATTGCTCCAATGTTATCCGATTTCTCCACCTAAATCCCACCAGGTACGGACTATCTGGCATGGATAGTCATCATATGCAACATGACGTCAGCCTCCTCAGCCTTCTTTCTTTATTTTTTTTCAATGTATATCCGAGTCAATTAATATTCCTTCTCCATATGGAAAAATCATCCTTTCATGTGAATATGCAAAAAAAAAAAAAAGAGTACCCAACTTTTAATTATAAGTTGTGAGGGGTCTGAATTTTTCAGGGCTTGTAATGGAAAGTGGCTCTCCCTCTAAAGAGGAATTACCTTTAAAAAAAAAAAAGAATATCCAATGTTAATCACACAAATATTATCTGGATCCTCCATTTAAACCACATTAAATACAAAATATCTTGGCCATCCCATTGAATACTTGGCTTTCCAAGCACGCGTATTACTCTCAAATTTATTCCCTTTTCTGCAGGTGTTTTCCCGTAATTTCCGAGCCCAAATTCAAATTACCGGAGTTAATATTCCACGTCAGCACGTCTTAGCTGTCTCCGCTGAGAAAATCCTGCTCCTCCTTTCTCTCACCCCAATACCTGACTCTCTCTCTCCCATTTAATTACGATACAGCCACTGGTGCCACGCAATACTCTCTCCATGCAGTAATCGCAGATAGTAACGCGAACGCACACCCCCAAAACGAAGCCTCAACTCGTGTAAATGCCGTCGCCCAGATCGGAGCTCTTCGCTCCGCCTTCTTCTAAGACCCACGCCGCTTCACTCGCAGCCGTGGCCGCCGCCGCCGCCTCGATGGAGGCCCCCTCTTTCCCTCTCATCGGTGACTACATCGGCGTGGAGAGCTGCATCCATATCGAGGAGCCGCCCGATCCCGGCACCGCGGCGGGCGGCGGCGATTCCCCCCGGATGGAGCCCGAGCGCGACCGGGGGTGGCGGTGGGCGCGGAAGGGGAAGAGGAGGGGGGAGCGGGAGGAGAAGGAGTACCCGCCGCCGATCCCGCTGCTCGCGCGCACGGGGAACCTGCACTCGCACATGCCGTGGGTCCTGAGGCGGCAATACACCAGCGACGGCCGGCTGATCCTGACGGAGGAGAAGGTGAGGCACCACGAGTACTTCCGCGCCCGCCGCGCCGACGGCCGCCTCACCCTCCAGCTCGTCCCCCTCGACGGCGACGCCCCTTGCCTCCCGATGGTCGCGGACGACGAGGACGAGCAGGAGGAGGAGGAGGAGGAGGAAGATGAAGAGGAACAGGAGATTTCGAATCCTGAGGCTGGAACGACAATCGCCGATAATCTCGAGAATAGCCGCGACGGCGACGACGACGATCGCCGGGGCGAGGTCGGCGATCGCGCGGGCGAGGAGGAGGATCCCCCGAAGCTAGCGTCGCCATTCGCGGAGCTGACGGTGGAGAGCGGCGGCGGCGGCGGCGGAATGGGGGGCAACGGGACGGGGAAGTGCTCGAACTACAACGGCATTAGCGCGAGCCCGAGCTCCTCCTGTATATTCGGAGTGCCGGTGCCGGCTCTCAGGCCAGTACATAGCTAGGAGGCGGAAGCATCCCCCCCGATCGCAAGCTCCATCGACGGAGGGATTCGAGGGAGCGAGGGAGGTTGGTGCAATTTTAGGGTTTACAGGTGAGTCCAGAGAGCATTAGGCCATTGTTCTCTCCTTCGGCTTTTCAATTTTTCTTACTGTTTCCCCCTTTTCGATTTCGATCATTCATCTTCATCATCATCATCATCATCATCATCAACCTCGTCAGTCGATCCTTTTGGAATATCCGTGTTCTGTGGCTGCATTCAGAGAACAGAAATCCGCCGTCGGTCGTCGCCGGCGAGTTTCTTCTCGCTTCCCATTTTTTCCGATCTCCATCTTCCTCGCATTCTTCCAGTTCTTCCCCGGAGATAATTATGACATTTTCGCCTGCATTTTCTGCGATTTTTCGAGCTCGGAAAAAAGGAGAAAAGAATTTTTAAAAAAAAAGAAAAAGAGAAGAAATGATTTCAGGAAAGCGTGAGCTGGAGTTGCCTCGCTCGCATCGCGAATTCAGGAAACCCCACGCCATAACGTTCGAACAGTCAGTCAGTCAGTCAGTCCCCCTCGGCACACGAATGTCGCATGTGCAACACCTGGTGCTTACGTGGACAATGCTGGTACGTGAAGTGATATCCAAAGATTGGAGGACCAAATAGCAATTTCCAGAGATTAGAGACATATGGGTTTTTGAAATGGTGGTGAATTAGGTCAATTTTTTTTAGAAGAACAGATCGTGTCCTCGACGCAAACCGGGATAAATTCGACATGAAAGATGCCCATGTGGATCGAGTTTCATCTCGATGAGAAAAAAAAAACAGTCGGAAGAGATTTGATTGCACTAATTCGAAATTTTTTAAAATTTAAAGTGAGTATTAAAGTGCATCCCACACGATGATTTTAAGACTTATACCCATCCTTTTATCCACTGGATTTTTATGTGTGTGAATCACTACAACATGAAACCTACCGGAGAAGGCCGATTTATGGGGTTGGTATAATCTCGTTGGATTGTTGATTGTTGCTAAAATTATCGGAGTTAAACCCAAAACTCACAACGGATGACAAGGGCAGAAATTGTCCAATCAATCCCAAATCTGTTTCACTTTTGCTAATTTAATCTTAAACCTCTACTCGAAATTTTAATGTAGCCCTTCCAATCAATTTCTATCAAAAATTGCTATCGTGGCGATGTGCCGAGGACGGCTTGCGATAATTAGACCGCCATGTCAATGATTTCCTGGCGAAAATTGATTGAAAAGACTATATTAAAATTTTGCTTAAAGATTTAGAACTAAATTAGCAAAAGAAAAAAAAAAGACTAAACTAACATCCTTATAATAAGTTTAAAGCTGATTGGGTAATTTTCCTAACAAGTAGCCAGAAAACAACGAAAGAATCAATTACAATTTCGTATAACCTTTCTTGTAAATAAGATTAAAAGAAATAGAACAGAATTAGTTGTTTTTGTACTACTTCACCTTTTTTCTATTTTTTATATGTTTTTTTCTTTCTTATATATTTATTCTATATATCAAATTATCTAGAGAGAGAGAGAGAGAGAGATTGATTTCCAAGAACTCTTTATCTGATTTTTCTGTTGTCAGGAGATCAGGGGTTGGCGATGCGATGATGACGGACAGCTACTTCCCATTAGCATTGTTGTCATTCATCATGTTAATACATGTCAGAGTTTATGATTGGGGAGGCCTCTACTCCATCTACTGCAGATTCCGCCATTATTATTCCCGTTCGGAGCTCTGCATGCTTGCGCTTGCACACGCCCCACTCTCCCAGAAAACTTTTCGTCTGAACTCTCAGATTCCGTTCAACAGGTGTAGCCACAGATGTTATGTTGCCTTTCGTTTGACTCGATTAGGGTTCGCACCAGTAGGGGCAACCAACGTGAACCATCCGGATCGAATCGGCCGGTTTGGTCTGGTTTTGGAGACTAATCGGACCTCCTAAAAGTGAAACGGTGGCCGGACATTCCGATTCTTGGTTCCGGGATATATATATCTTTTATTTCTTAAACCTAAATTCACTTATGGTCCTCATTTTCCTTTCATCCTTCCGTTGTAATAAGTGCAAGCCTCTCATGTGAAGTTTAGGCTTTGTAATTTATTTTCTATTTCAATTATTAAAAAAATGGATTGGTAATAAGAGTCCATAGTTGTAACTTTCTGGTGAACTTTCTTGTTTATCGGTTTTATCGAAATCAGACCGATGTCCGGTCCCCGGTTCCCACTGAATCAACCCAAACCAATGCACATCCCTACGTACCAATGTCTGTTATCAAAACCTGATTTGCCATGGATAAGATCCGTGGAGGCACCCGCCCATGTCGTTTGGTCTAGTTTCAAAAACTGTCAACCTAGTGGTATCTCTATCTCCTCTCTATAGAAAGGAAGAGGTTAAGGCTCGAATCATCAGCCTTCAAGGTTGATCCAGGAAAAAGGAGCAGTTATCATGGAAAAGATATTGCACCATTACCTTAGGTCACATGAAAAGATATTGCACCATTCTCAAACAAATTGGCTTTATAGGATGAATTACGTATCATGATAAATAAATAAATAAATTTTTAAAACAAAAGTCTTAAAAAAGAGAGAGAGAAAAGGAAATGTAGATATGAAATCTCTTTACTCTGATATATGAACATAGGGTTCGCTATAAAAAGTTAGTTGCCTGACAATCTCTTTAAATGTACTTATTTAACACTTATAGAAGAACTTAAGAAGGCGGTGTTTGGCGGTCCCGACAAAGGTAAGCATTATCCTATTCGGCATTTAATGACGTCATTCGAATGGGATATTAACAGACTTGTCCACATAAAAATCATTATAAGTAATTAGTGACTTAGAGATGAGACAGACCCAAATTGGATGATAAAAAAAACGAAATTGAGAGGAAAAAACAAAGGAAAACGGGAGGTGCTTCCACTTACTAAGATGGTGGCGCCATCGGTGACCACCGCACGGTGGTCGTGTCTCTCGGACGAAACCTGTGCAATGCTTGCCTGAGATTTTCCCCCCTCGAACCTCTCTCTCCCTGTCACGACGATATTTGTCGAGCGACCACCACAATGGTGACACGCTGTCATTAATAGCGGCCCCCATGGCGGCGGGCGGACAATGCAGTGGCATCTGCACTTAGATTTAGGGTTTTCCTCCCATTTTTTGTTTTTTTATTTTGCCGTCTCTATTGAATTAATTGACTATTTTATGAATTTTCCAAATCCTATTTCCGGTGTACCAAGCAGTTATTGGAATAGATATGTCCATATCTAACCATTTGAAAGATTTCTTAATTTATCTTAATCCTTATCCTAACGCCATCCAAATGCGACTTTAACGGCCAGGATGTACAGTTACTATATGCAACCCCTCTCGAGAAGGCCGAAAGGATGATCAAGGTTTTAAGCAGGCAAAAATCTTAAATAGAAAAAAGAAATTGTTGAAGCACCACGGATGGAAATTAACTTGGCTAACTAACTAAACTCGAGAAAATTTAATGTACTGGAAAATCAAAATGTGCCTCGTCAATGGGTTTTGCTCAAATTTTTAAGAATTTTACTATTTTACTGAAATTTTTCTCATTTTAATTAGGATTTTTACGTAATAAAGCACCAATTCACCCAATGAACGTACACCATCGCGATTGCTTGGGCCGAACATTACCTTTAGGATCAGCCCATCAGGCCTGCAATCTTTCCTCCTAATCAGGCTTAATCACTCCTCACATTAGGCCTTACAGCTTCAATACAGATTGGAGAAACTCCCTGGTAATTAACTTCTGTTTAGCAGCATGATCGGGACGCTCCAATTTAAATTGATTTGAAACTTGGGCCATCAAGATTGTGATTATTCATCATGAAAAACAGGCGAGCAATCGAGATGCGTTTCGTAACAACGTGTTCTAACTCCGATTTTGGTCGATTCAGCATCTCTCGGAATTCGTAATCGGCGCCCTAATCATCAACGTTCCGACGACTGGCTTGGCGTTACGATCCTTCGTCCGAATTCATCCAAACGCGACGGGATTTCGCCCGTCTTAACGCTCACAAGGATCGTCAGATTAAAGCAACTGAGGTTGAGTGGCTAGGAATATAAATTGGAGGCGCGAAAGTTTGATTCCTCGTCTTGCGTCCACCAGAGGGTCTCCAAGACATGTCGTCGTATTCGGGTGGTGGTCGAAGCATTATTCTTAATTACGTGTTAGCTGGAATCTAATAGCTTTAGCTTCTAAATTAGTGCTTCTTTATGCTAATTATTATTTTATTTATTTGTATTTTTGCTTGAGAAGCATTGGGTATTTCTTGTAGGCCTCGACTGGGATTTATTTATTCAAAGGATGACGTGAGGGGTTGGAGGACCGGCCGTGTAACCAAACTCTTTCCAAACGTAAGTGTCTAACTTGTCTTGCCAAGTTGCGTGCACAAATTTTAGTCTGATGTTTTGCATCTTGGTCTTTCTTGACTTATGATCTCTTCATCCGGTTAGAAGTTTCGATGATCGGGGGACATGAGTAGATCGAGAGACACGGCTTTCTAGAGGTTCGAGAAATATCCCACGATCCTTGTGAACCGATTAAATTCGGACATTTGACTTGTACATGCAGCGCCGACCCAGATCAGTTTGCGCGCGGCTTGTGGGATTTGAACGGGTGATCTTTGGTTATTGAGCTGGAAATCTCTCAATGCCCGACGTCAACCTTGGGTATTCTCTAATTAGTTAAAAAATTTCCTAATTTTGAGAAATCTCTTATCGCCGTTTGAAATTATTTATGGATTATGAACAGCTATGTTGGCTAAATCTAATTGGACAGTAATCGCAATCCAGAAGATAACGAGTACTCGGCACGCGGATACGAATCCAATAGCATTTTCCCACATTGATAATCGATATGTCGTCTCTCTCTCCATATAATGAAAATGGCTCGGGACAAAAAAAATGTAACATACTCCAATTTTTTGTATGCTCGTTGGAAGTTTGATTCCATTAACTTATCAACATAATGGGTTCTTAGTTTTTGTAAAATATACCACCGAACATAGTCGTGGAGAATCAATTCGGCTGACTTCGTGCGGGGCATCAACATTATTAAATCCACTTAATCATTTTTTTAAACATATCCATTGGGAGAATTCGCTGAAATTCCTCATCGACGTTAATAATTTAAGGTTTTGATTCTTTTCTTGCATGCGGCTAAAATATAAAGAGCGCAAGAATACTTTGTGTTTGTTCCAATGTCACCATCCCACCATATAGTAGGTGCCGTCGCAGGACCATTTCCCATAGACATAGTTGATTAACGCTGTTTATTTCAGAGCTGACTTCTAAACATCAATTCAATTTTCATTTATTTTATGGATTATTTTAGTGAAGTTAACAAGCAAGAGGAAAAGAAAATGTTCTATATTTTGTCGACTGGTTTTAGAGGCAATATATCCGATTTTAGCCAAATAAAACAATGCGATTGTCACGAAATCTGAATTTGAACCACCAAAGAAGCTATTTTAATAGAAAATCGAATAATTGAAGGCACTGTGGGTCTTTAAACTTTTTCCAACTTTTGAATGGTTCCATCCAATTTATTTCGTAAATCATGTGGTTTGACGTCCAATTTCATCGTTCCTTTAGAAAATTCTGGAGGAAATTATCAAAAAAAAGTCTTGAACCTATTACAATTGTGTCAATTTAATTATAATTTTTTTTTTTGCTAACTGAGTTTAAACATTTTGCATTTGTGCTGATTCAGTTCATTTGGCCAATTTTGGCAAACCAGTGTTGACGTGAATAATTTTTTATAATATTTTAACCATTTTTAATTTTTAAATAATTTTTGAATTTTTCTTTTTCTTTTTTCTTTTCTTTACTTATTTTGTTTAACTTAGGGCCGGCGAGGGTTTATGGCTAACCTGATGATCTAGGCAAGGCCACGATGCCCTCACTCGAGGCCGGTGAGGGCGTCCCATGCCCTAAATTAAAAAATCAAAATCAAAATAAGAGAAAAAAATCAAAAAAATCAAAAAAATATTTTAAAAATTGATAAAATATTATTTAAAATGTCCATGTCAGTTCCAATTGGCCAAAATTGGCCAAATAGACCAATTGGCACAAGTGCAAAATGTTTATGATTCAATTAGCAAAAAAAAAAAGTTCATGACTAAATTAGTATAATTGCAATAAATGTAATACTTTTTTGGTAATTTTCCTGAAAGGCAGTTAAGAGGCTATCCTGACGATTTACATGATTAATAATACATGTGTTGAAAGCAACAGAAAAAATAAAAAATAAAGAAAAAGAAATTGTAGAGGAGGTAGAACAACGAAGTGTCGCCTACCTAGGGTCAGTCGTCGTCTACATCAGCAAAGAGGGTGGCGACCCTTGCCCTCATTACGATAAGGGTTGATGCAAGACCCATCTCCATGGAGACATCCGACGGCGACAGTAAGCCTAGTAATCCACATATATTACGATTTTGGTTTTACATATTTATCGAAAGGACCGGTTTGGAAAAATCGAAAGATTTCTAAATCTTTATCCGTCAGTATCTTTATCTGAACCATAGTAGTAAATCGAATAAAAAAAAGGTTTATTAGATTAAAATGTTGGGCCTAAAAATGCATCTACATTGGATTAATTATAAAATGGATTTTTTTTTCTTTTTTGGTGCACAGCACGCAGTTTACAACTTATTGCAAGAATGGTGGTTAGTGTGGTAAATAAGGCAAAGTACAGGGGGGTTTCCGTAAAAAGAGTCACTGTCTACATGATTAGGATTTTTGTTTTTACCCTGTTAGATTCAAGTAAGAGTCGATCCCACTTTGATTGTTTCAATATAGATACTCTCTCTCTCTCTCTCTCTCTCTCTCTCTAGCCAAGCAAATTCTCGGAGACTCCTCCTCCTCCATCTTCGTCGGCTTCGTTCTGTGAGCTCATCATCGAACGGCTTCGGATCTGAGGAGGAATCTGTACCTCACGACCGGTTCCGCACAGTTCCAAGGAAAAGCCCGTGCTGAAATCGACCTCCGATCGCGACTCCGGCTCTTCTACGGTAAATCTTTAATCGAATCCGACCTAGACTTCTCCTGTTTCGAGACGATCGTTTCGAATCCGCGGAGGTTTCCCTGCTTGTTAGACGGAGAGATCTTTATGCGGCGGAGGTCGTGGTAGTGTCTCGAGTGGATGAGTGATCGGTGATGTGCGATTTGAGAGTGCGGAGGTTTGATTTGTTGCGATTGCAGGGAGGAGATCCTTGATGAAATGGATGGTGAAGACTTGATTGAGCTCAAATTCAGGCTCGCCGATGGCAGCGACATTGGTCCCAGCAAATACCGCCCGGCTATGACGGTGGCCTCGCTCAAGGAGAAAGTGGTTGCTCACTGGCCTCGAGGTTGGTTAGATTTCGAGACTGTAATCTGATCTTTGCGATTGTTCTCACCAGTGTCATCGGCTTTGTACTGTTGCATTCGATTCCTAGAATACCCACTTTAGGTGTTTGTGTAAAAATTTTCTCTCGTCGTGTATCATTAGCTGCATTCATATATTTTAGTTATTGTGTGCTGTAAGATACCCAGTAATTGATGATTGTTTTAGCTTATTTGAACCAGCTAGAGTTGCCATTTCACTTTGTTTTAGGTTGAAGAGATCTCTTGATGGTATTGACTGCAGTAAATTAGTGTCACAGATGTGTTTATATGCAATGAATTAGAAATTGGATTTCGTATGGAAAGTGTCCTGCAAAGGCGAGACTCACAGTCCCAAAGTTCATGGAAGCATCATGCTATGCATCAATCCCGATTAGAATATCTGCACCATCTTAAGTTAGGTTTTCCTGTATAATTTGCTGTTTGGTTTGCTTTTATATCTTAATGTCCTAAGAATTGCGGCTATGCTACTTTTTTTTATAAAATCTTTGGGGTTGAAGTGGTATCTTCTGTTAAGTTGGAATTGAGGGAGCTGTCAGATTACGTGCTTAACAATGAGATGAGAGTTAGTTACTTGAATGGTAAATGATTATCTTTTAATGTATACTATTTCTATTGGTAGACAAAGAAAATGGTCCAAAGATGTTGAACGATGTAAAGCTTATCCACGCTGGAAAGATACTGGAAAACAACAAGACACTTGCTGAGTCCAGACTTCAAGTTGGTGAACTTCCAGGGGGTGTCATCACCATGCATGTTGTTGTGCGTCCCCCTGTTTCAGACAAAAAGAATGGTAAAATAAGCCCTCATTGTGTTCTATGTTTAACTTTAAGTGAATTTTCTCAGCACTTGTAACATATTTATCTAAAGAATTTGTCTACTATCATAACACCCCAAGTCCCGCACCAAATAGAAGATAGGCGGTGATGTAATTCTTAAGTATAGACCCTCACCCAAAAGGTTCACCACCATCTTGAGTACTCCTTGGCTCACAGAGTAGTCATAGTGTTGTGCATTGATTCTACTATCATAACACCCCAAGTCCCGCACCAAATAGAAGATAGGTGGTGATGTAATTCTTAAGTATAGACCCTCACCCAAAAGGTTCACCACCATCTTGAGTACTCCTTGGCTCACAGAGTAGTCATAGTGGTGTTCACCTTTTCGAGTGGGTCTTTATTTAAGTATCACACAAATTCTCTTTCATCCGATATGTGTGGTTACAGGTTGCGCATGACACTGCTGGTTCTAGAAAATAGTTTTCGTGGTTTGGCAATAATGGTGACCAAAACCCATTGTTTCCTCCTATCACTGTATCAGTCAAATTTGGTTCCGTCATGTCGTGGTAGCATTAGGTTTGTTAGGATGCATTTTCAAAGGGCTTTGTCACTCTTAAATCACAAGTTTCTCCTTTATCTCTTACCCTCCAAAACCATCTTCCGTTGTATGGTTGAAAATTATTGTTGGCTATTTAATCACCAGATGATGAAGGTCCTGTAATGTAGTTTATATGTTATTTCTCTTCTTTTACATATCTTCCCAAAGCACATGAAAAAGAGTTCTTGTCATACTCTTCCTTGAAAGGTCTGTGGAATATAGCAATACTCAATTATTCAGGTTCACAGAATCATACTGATAGCAACTTCACCATCGCATTTCATGCATGACTTGTGTACAGACAAACTTCCTACTGCTACAAAGGGACTCTGACCCTTCGACTCCACTTTCGTGGAAGAAAATAAACCTTCTCATTAAAAATTTATTCTTTTGGCATCAAAGTGTCATTTTTTATTATATTGTTAGTCTTCCTTCTTGTCCTGTGTGTGTGACATGCCCACTTGCTAGTATCATCTATAGGAACAAGAACAAGTCGCTTAATATGTTGATGCGGAAGGAAACTGACTATCAATATGCTTTATTTCAGAGAAGTTGCTGAATGAGTCTATGGGGAAACCTCGGTGTTCGTGCTCAATTTTGTAGCTCCAGGTAACAGAGTCGACCTCTTCATGGCTCGGTCTTGCTTCACACTTTGTCAAGTTAGGGCTGCTACGCGATAAGTTGCTCTTGGAATCATTGTAAGAATCAGTGCATTGACTCGTCTTGGAAAAAAAGAGTAATTCTTGCTGTAACATTGTATAGAGTCCTGAAGTGAGAATTGTTTATACAGGAAAAATTTGTTGTAGAGTTGTGAGTGATGTAATCAGCACATTTTCAGTGTATAAAGAGATTTCCAATGGATGTTCACTTCCAAAGGAGTTGTTATACTAAGCAAGAATGAGAGGGAAGATGGCTAGTGTGCGCTGTTCAAGCACAGCAACCCCCCCTTGGCATAAAGATACAGCATACATGTACATTTGTTACAAATGGAAAATGGTTTCGGCTTGTTCCACGACTTCCTAGCGATAATAGGGCGAACCGACGTTATCTCTGCTGTGATGGAACCTGGAACGACTTCTTTGAAGGTTAGCTTCTTGTGGTTGTGGGTAAGATCTTTTAAGGATTGGCTCTCTAATGATCCTTGTGTGAACAAGATCATGAAGGGATAACTGTACACAAGAAAAATGGGGTTAGACTAATATCAAATGATGTGGAGACAATCTCTAATTTGAAAACTCGATCACAAGTATATCTCTGATGCTCTCTGCACATAAACGTTTCGTCCAAGCGTCTCAACTATCGATCTCGAACCAAACAACAAAAAACTTTATTTCTCGAAATTATCTGGGGCTTTGAAGCTTGATCCATAGGAATTCGAAAAATGCTAACAAAGACGACAGGGCTTGAAAGCGTAATCCAAGGAAAATGTTGACGAAGACCACGAGGCTTGTGGAAGAGTGATCCAGTGAAACTTCGTAATCTGTCGACAAAGATGACAAGGCTTGCAAGGTGATCCGACGAAACTTTGGTATATGTTGACGAAGACAACGGGGCTTTGTGAGGATGATCTGACGAAACTTCGATGTATGTTGAGACGGAGGTCGGAAGCTTGACTTGGCAAAACTACATTAAATGTTGACGAAGACGACGGGATTCAGAAGCTTGATCCGACAAGACTTCTCCGCTTTTTCGTGTGTTTGAAATTCGAACGTTTGATTCTTGCTCTTCGAGGTCAAGAGTTTTTGTATATCTGAGAGCTCATGAGGCTTTTTTTAAAGTTTCTTTTAAATGCGATCTTCGAATTATTCAAAATTCTAGAAGTTTGAAGTTGCCGATTCTTCTCTTCGAGAGTTGAGAAGTCTTCTTTTATGTTGAGAGCTCTTGATATTTGTATCTTCCGAATTTGTGTGCTCCTGTAAATGAGCACCCTTATTAGACCTAGCGTTGAAAAAAGAAACCCATGTACCTAATTGATATCTGATATCATCTTTCAATTGCATTCCTAAAAAGGGTATCTCGAAAGATACCAAAATATTTTCGAGATTGCAAATATATGTACACACAAAAAATGCATCACAACATCAACATCTTCTCAAATGTATTTTCGCAGAAATTTTTTTCAAAAAAGTCTTAAACCTATTGTATTTTTGCCAATTCAGCCATAAATCTTTTAAGTTTGTGTCAATTCAGTCCTAAACATTTTAGGTTTGTGCCAATACAGTCATAAACCTTTTAAGTTTGTGCAAAGGTTTAGGTCTGATTGGGCACAAACTTAAAATGTTTAGGACTGAATTGACACAAACTTAAAAGGTTTAGGATTGAATTTGCGCAAACTTAAAAGATTTACGACTGAATTGGCAAAAGTACAATAAGTTTAAGACTTTTTTTACAATTTCTCCTATTTTCACAATCATGCAATTGAATATTACTTAATTAAATCAAACGGTTTCGACTAAAAAAATTGTTTAAATCAAACGGCAAGTGAGTTGTTTCTTTTGGAAATTTCCATGTCAACAACGTTGTCACAAAGGAACTACGAATCCTGGCAAGTACCGTGGAGACGGTGATGTAGGAGCAAATTATTTCCAAAATTAGGACTATGAATTGATTTAATTTCCTAACCTGTTTGGTTCCAGGGAATATTATGGAAAATTGGACAAGAAGCTATGCACCGTCAAGTCAAGGGAGATAATATTACTCGCATGCATACAGTTTACTGTCAGGAACCGCGATAGTGTTGATCAGGACTTACTTTGGCTCCCCCTACTAGCTCAGATGCATTGATGCAGAGCAAGCACAGCCCCCGTATCATAGTGCAGACAGCCAAAAATCAGTAAACAGATTCAGAATGCATAGCGACCGGAGAATCAGAGAGATCGACTTTGTCAATCAACAAATTTGATCACTGTACATAAATAAGGCATTACAGATGTGTAGGATCAGAGGTTTCATTGTCACAAGTATCTATATCTATGTGCTCTAATAATAGTTACAGTATCATCCACCAATAGGAAGGTATATACACCAAAGAGTGACGGCGTCGGCAGCTTATAGCTCAATATCCCACACCCATCTCACAAAACTCTGAGCACCTTCGCTGTGTAATGTTATCCATTGCCGATTAGGGCACCTACCCACTCTTGCACATCGAGGTAGGAGCATGGCCAGTTAGACATTCGCCTTGGATATGACCAGGAATAAGGAAATCAGAGATTTGTTCCATTTTGGCTATGAGGAGGGATGATCCCCTATGGATGCTGACGATGAGCGATTCAAATTAGCAGCCTTTCTGGATGACCGGACGCACTTCAGAGTCATCATAAGTTTCTGTCTTTCTCCTTCAACCTCGGCAAATTGAAGGCTTAATTGAGAGTAGCGGTCATGCATTTCTTTTAGCTCGCCTTCTACAGCTGCGTACTTTCCCTTTAGCTCCAGCATGTCTTTGATCAGCTCATTTATGTCTCTAAAGCTCTTGAGAATTGCTTCCTCATCACTGTGTTGTCTTAAGAAAGAGCTGCAAAACAGCATTCATGGGCCCATTCACAAATTGTTACCTCTTCGGCAGAATTTTATGATGCAACGTGTCTCATCTTGGTGAGACATAACTGTGTCTAAGCTGTAACGTGAGTGGCGTTGAGTTGAAGATCCACTATGATGATGCACTGAGAGACAGTTCAAAATGTATCGCCATGTGAAACAATCATAAGATGATGCCAATTCCCAGGACTATAGGATTGATAAGATCATTAGCATTAGTTAATCAACATATTCCACTGGACCCCAGTCAAAAACATTCGATGTTTGTTAGAGATGAGTAATGAGCTTCACAAAAGCAAGAAAAGACATTCCAACTGATGACCCTCGCATGCCAGTTAGTCTAATGACAAAAGGTACCTTTGGAATTGGATCGTCGACTTTTTCTTTGCCTGCAATGCTTCAGCTAGTTCGATTTCTAAAGCAAGTACTCTTTCTAGAGTGTTGCCGCCGCCTGAGATCTCATTGAACCAAGGAAATTTGCTGCTCAGCTCTTCATTTGCCTGAGACAAGGGGGACAAAAAGAGTGAGTTCGATTAGTGGGAACTGGCTTCTTAGGAAGATGAAGGATGCAAAGAAGTACCTTATCTAATCGCATTAATTCCCTTTGCAATTCAGGAAACTTTGCATCAGCAACATGATCATCTTGAGAAAGAAGCCAGTTCTCATTTTTCATCTTTTCCAACTGCGAGGGGAGGACAAGAATTGGATTGGCAACAACCAGTATCAAAGTGTTTGTTAGCTGATATATCCACAAGAACATCTTCACTGACCAAATATTAAGAGTGTATCACCTACCTCTCTGCTTAAATTGTCCATGCTTGACTTTAAAACTTGTACTTTGAATTGATCTTGAAGGAGATCAAGATCCTTTCTGTCACTGTGCAAAGCAATATCTTGATCGACAGTTGCAAGGTTTTGTATTCCATTTTCGCCTTTAGAGGTGAGAAGATCCTAAAGGAATGCGCAGAATATTAGAGATCAACATACACACCCCTGCGCACACGCAGAGAGAGAGAAAGAGAGAGAGACACACACACACACACACGGGGATGATAAATGATAAAAGTTCAAACACACAAACTAGATAGAAAAACGATAATAAATCAAAATGACATATAACCTGTTTAGATTGCATGCTCATGAGTCCACTTGCATGGACCTCTTCATGACCAAGATTTGTGCATGCATCAACTTCATCACGATTTAGTGATTTTGCAGAATGTAGAGTCCCTACAACCAGGTCCTTGGGCATGCAATCCATCTGTGATTGATCAGCATCCTTCTCCAGAACCCTTCTAGGTGTTCTGGAACTCTCAAGAAGTTCCTTCACTAGCGTGAGTTCAGCTGCCATGTTAGTCTTCTCCTCATTGCATTCAAGCAAAGAAGCTTCAAGCTTTTGTTTTTCTTCTTTACAGCACTCGAGGCTTATTAATGAGCATTCCATCTCCGCCTTCATACAGTCGAAAGCCATCGATTTCTCACGCTTCTCAGAAACTGCTGCTTGTAACTCAGACTCCAGTTCCAAGATCTTCATACTCAGTTCTTCATTTTTCTTCAAATTAGAAGCTTCAGATTTCTTTCTGCTTTCAACTTCGTCAACTGCATCCTGTAATTTCCAGAGCATTTCCTCACTATGCTTCTTTGACATGGAAAGCTGTTGTTTCAGTTCTTGCAGCTTGGTTTCATACTGCTCCTTGATAAATGCAATTCTCAACGACTCTTGTACAGCATATGTTTGTCCATCACTTTCTTTCTTTTTGCATGCCTGGAGAACCTCAGCATCAGCCTTATCTTTGAGCTCCTTCAAATGAATGGCCAAGTTCTTAAATTCTTCAGTCTTCATTACTTGTGCAGAGAGCTTCTCAGTAAGCTCTTTACGCTGCTTCTGCATCACAACTATTTCATCATTACATTGTTCTACTGAAGTCAATTGAGAACTCTGTTCTTCTATCTTCCCTTCAAGTACCAGAAGTTTCACTTGCAGTTCCTCATTTACAAGAATTAGCCCATCAATCTCTTCTTCAGAAAGCATCAACAGACTCCTGAGCATTTCAGCCTCGGAAGCATGCTTTCTCCTTTCCTCACATACACTAGCATCCCAGTTTTGGTTTCTTTTTCTATACTCCTCAAGCTCTGCCATTAGTTCATTATTAGCATCATGGAGTTTTCTATTTTGAGCAATGAAGTCTTCTAAGTTAGAGTTCAGGCAATCAAGACTTTCAGTATGCTTTCCTCTTTCCTCGCAGATGCTAGCATCCCACATTTCAAATCTTTTCTTGTGTTCCTCAAGCTCAGCTTTCAGGCCATTATTAGTACCTTCAAGTACTCTATTCTGAGCAATGGAGGCTTCCAAATCAGATTTTAGGGACTCAAGACTTTCAGAATGCTTTCTCCTTTCTTCACAAATACCAGCATCCAACATTGCATTTGTATTCCTGTGTTCCTCAAGCTCAGCCTTCAGAATGCCATTAGTATCACGAAGCACTCTACTTTCAGCAATGCATGCTTCTAAATCAGATCTCAGGGACTCGATACTATCAGCATGCTCCCTCCTTTCATCGCCAAGACTAGCTTCCCAAGATTCACTTCTTTGTCTGTGTTCTTCGAACGCAGCCTTCAGAACATTATGAGTATCATGGAGTAATCTGTTTTGAGCAATTGAAGCATCTAAATCAGATTTCAAGAACTCAAGACTTTCAGCATGATTCCTCCTTTCCTCGCAAATACTAGCATCTGACGTCTCATTTCTCTTCTTGTGCTCCTTGAGCTCAGTCATCAGAACATTATTAACATCGTGCAATTCTCTGTTTTGAGCAATTGAGGCTTCTAAATCAGATCTCAGGGACTCAAGACGTGTCAACAACTTCATACTTTCTTCGACATGATGTGCCTCGTTTGCAAGACAGCAACTGAGTCTTGATTCAAGGTCGAGATTCTTCTGCTGTAACATCTCAAGGTGCCTATCTGAGAATTGAAGCTGCCGGGCAGAATCTTGAATCCCCGTCTCATACTGAACTCTAGTGAAAATTAATTGGATATCTGCAGATATCAAGAATTCGTGCATTTCAAACAACTGATTTTCCAATTCAGCAACAGAAGAAGATTCCTGATGGGAAACTTTTAGACATTCTTCACTACGCAAGAGAAGATCACCAACTCTTGAATTCTCCAGCTCTAAACTCGATATCAATTGCCTCAGGTGGAGCAGTTCAATTCTCTGTTCGTCAAGACTAAGCAACTGGCAGTGCTTCTCATTCAATTCGGAGGTAAGATCGGATATACTGATCTCTAGTTTTTCTATGTAGCTTCTCTGATTATGCAACTCCGTCTCTTGAGATTTCAAGTTTTCTCTCAATTCGGAAACCTCCAATTCCAGCTGAGAAGATGTTTCAGTTTTACTCTGCAGAGATGCCATCAAAGTATGATTTTCCTTGGTACATTCAGCTATAATCAACTTACTCCGTCCAAGTTCCTCACTTATGCTTTCTAGTGCCAGGAATTTCTGAGAAAGATCTTCATTCCTTGATATAAGCTGTCCAAGCTCAAGTTCCAAGTGGCAAAGATCAGCAAGAGCTTCTTTCTGCCGCTGTTCATGTCTTTCTTCTGCTTCTGAGCTCGACCCAAGTCTGTTAGCAAGAGCCTCAACTTCTATTTGCAGCTTCTGCACCAATGAGTTTGACATGCTTAGTTTATCTAGCACAGCGCGTAAGTCATGCCCAAATTTCTCTTTCACAGAGAAAACATTAGATTCAGATGAACTTAAGGAAGCTACAGCTACATTTCTTTCCTTTTCCAAAGCTTCTCTCTCTTCCATGACTTGTAAATGTTTATCACGTGAACTCTGCTGAATGTCCACCAATTTTGACACAATATTGTTCAGATACCTGGATTCAGTGTCCTGGTGGTCTGATTCTCTAACCAGAAACTCCCCATCAAAGTTCTCGTCATGACACATTAACATACTATGCAATTTGTCTTGCAAATTGTGGACAATGTTCTGCAGATATTCCTTTGCAGATGCCACTTCCTCAATTTTCTGTTTGAGAGTTTGCAACTCTCCCCGCAAAGTGGCCTTTTCACTTCTAAGTATCTCAGAATCCTCGACTTCCTTTCTCAGTTGATCTGCCAATTCAATTCTCTCCGTGTCACTGATTTCAAATTTGTGTCTGTAACTTCTATATTCAGTCATCAAGGACTCCAACTCCTTAATTTTCTGTTCAAGGGAATGGTTTTCAGAGGTTATGGTCCGTAAATTTGATTCTAACATTTGATTCTGGATAGTCATTTCGTTGTACTTTAGAGAGAAAGCTTCCTTGCAATCACTTAGGGATCGAACCTCATTCATAGTGCATTCCAGCTTTCGTGTCAGTACATCTTTGGATTCCGTCACCAGCTCCAGCTGCCTTGTGAGTTTATCTACCCTGTTCTTTGTTACTGTAATATCACTACTTGCTTCACACAAAGTTTCCCGCAAAGTCTTGGAAAACACATCCAAAAAGATTATCTCAAAATTCGCATCACACACTTCCTCTTCAACCTTCTGGTAAAGCTCCTCCTGCAAATGCAAGGATCTTCTTAAGTCATCTAGAAGGATATCTCCATGCACTTGTTTCTTTTGCACTTTATACATATTCTGACGTTGCAAAAGCTTGGTTGCATGAACATCCCCTGGGTCGAGCTTCTGATTTTGCAAATGTGCTGTCACTCCTTGAAAGCTTTGTGGTGCGGAATCTTCGAATGCTTTCTTGATGAGATTCTCATTAGCTTCATACATGGATGAAACCTGCCCAGAGAGCAGCTCGAGATCCTTCTGCAATTGGTTGACCGCAATTGAATAATTTAACCGCGCCCTTTTGAGTGCAGCCTCTGCAGTGGCAGCTCTTCTCTCAAGCTCTTTATTAAGTAAATCTAATTCGCACTTCTCTTCTGCAAATCTTAGCAACTGTTCATTCATATCCTGGCGCATTCTATCCATCTCCGCATTAGTTGTAGAAACAGCATATAAGCAAGCAGTATGCTCATTTCTAAGATTCTGCAATTCTCCCAGCATATGCCTCTGATTCCCCTCAAGCTCCTGAACAAGAGCTTCGTAATAACATTCCATTTGGTCCATCTTCCGATTGAGGCTCTCCCTTTCAGCTTTTGACTCATCCAGCTCTCTTAAAAGTTCAACTATTCTGTCTTTCATTGGATCAGTAACATCAGCAGGACTGGGGTCATGAGATAGGCCCGATACACTAAGATGATGAAGCATGCTTTCAGGTTGATACAAGTCTGTACCGAACTCAATCTGGGATCCAAGTTTCTTGCTCTCATTTATACTTGGATCTCCAATCTGCTTCAGGGCACTGCCTTCTGGGGGTGCAAAGCTGATTCTAGAAACGGCCTGTCCAGTTCCTTGCTTGAGATCCTGCAACATAACGAGCAAGGCCTCCAAGTCAGATCCCAGAAATCTGAAGTCCCTATCACGAAGTCCGAAGCATGTCTTATTCTGGAGCTCTCTGATCTTATCCTCCATAAGAAGAAGTCCCTTAAAGCATCTAAGCTTTGAATCTTGATCCTGGTCCAATCCAACTGTGTCTCTTCTGACATAAGGTGAGCTTAATTTATCAATCTTCAGCATCTCAATTTGAGCTTTGAATTTCGAACATTCAGTTTTAAGCACAGCCACCTCTCGTGCCAGATTTTCTCCAGAAGCCATCTCAGCAGCGAGCTGCTGAGCAAACTTCTGTGCTTCAGCGCCTAGATTGTCAGCATGACTTTGTAAAGAGCTTACCTCTGATTTCAGCTCATGAAGAGATGACTCTGCTGCTTCCAGGCTTCCTCTAAGTCGATTATTTTCATCATACGTAATTGCCAACTCATTATCTGCAGAATAATCTGAACCCCAGCCATGGACCCAGTCACTGGTCCCAACATGCCTCTGATCTGAAGGATCTGTTTTTCCCGGCCGAGGGCTTTGACTGAGGGAAAGCCCACCCAAATCACCAGACACGGTACTCTTAATGCTGTCTATTTCATGTGCACTTGAAGTATCGTGTTTCTCTGCATATAAAGATCCTGAGGTATTTGAAGAGCCATCTAATCCAATGGGCGAATCCACATGCTCTTCATTCAGAACCATCTCTTCTTCATTTGATGGATGTTCTTTAGATTCATGTTTGAATCTGACCCTTGCATAGTCCTGTCATCATAAAGGATCACCAAACAAAACACTGGTCAGGGAACAAAACCTTAGAAACTAATCACGATAATCTGACTAGAAGACAGGTAAAGAGGCAGAAAATGAATTCAGGATGTGTAAAAGCTAAATGTGTAGAATCTTCCCAACATTATCACGTCTTGCAAATAGCCAACAACAATAACAGCTTAACTTTTTCATCATTTTCAGGGATGCTAAACATGGCCTAGGCCATGGTCCTATCTAAGTGGCTGCGGGTTAACAATGCACCTTTGTCTTGGTTAAAGGAATAGATAAAGGAAATCACCCCCACAAACGACAAACTTTATGCGTATACTAAAGAATGTGAGCACAAATCTAGTCTAGAAAAATAAGACTTTCGTTATCTACAAAATAAATTTTTAATACAACAAAAGATTAGTAAATTCCATGCTAAAGAAAGAAAACAAACAGGTCATGCCTCACACTATGCAGAACTACACAAAACAAAATTGACCTTGGGATCCACAGATGATCTGTGTATTATGAGCATACTAATCAAATTATTACAGAGATGACAAGGCACAGCATTGACTCCCGATTTACATCCTCCTATGTCTATCATGTTGCCTGGCTACAACTTTGTAAACAAGAATTTTGTGAAAATTGTATATGGCATAAAACTCGAAACAAGTTTGATGTCCAGACATCAATCATGACGTCAAGTGACACAACCCCAAATTGATGAATCCTCAGACATATGAACAAACATCACTTGATTTGCAGTTTATAGTCCATCCTTAAATCAATAACGATTGTTACATGAAATCATCACTAGTTTTTCGTTCTTTTTATTTTTTATTTTTCTAAGACTTGAAGAACTTGTGCATTATTGCTGTGACCATATAACACTTTCAAAACCCTTATTATCCTACTGTGCATCAGCTGTAATTTTATACAAAACAATCAGATGAGAGTATGATTATTGACATATACAACCATACATGAACCAAAAGGAGACCTGTCAATGTAATAAAGCTCACCATATGTTCACTAACAATCTCTTCAGATGATGACAGTCTTCCACTAACAGATTCACTTCGACCGTTTTGGTCAGAAGTAGTCAGCAGGCCCCTCTCTCTTAGCTCCCTTTGCTGTTCAAACTCTCTGAAAATTATAAACCAGCACAACATGGCATGAGGTGATGGAAACAATTGAAATATTCTGGAATTTTATAGTCTTTAGTGAGTTACCTGAAACCAGTTTTAGAAGTAAGCAGCTGTATCGTAACCTGCATTACAGAAATTCAGCACATAACGAGATGCACATCTAAGAGAGAACCCTCATAAATATCAAAATGGAGACAAAGTATTCGATGAAAAGAACATGAAATTACTGAAGGTACCCAGCATCTAAAATTCTAAAAACCATTCAGAACCAGCAATACTGGAGAGCTCAGATATATCCTGACAATCCTTACATGTAATATAGCTCCAGAGTCACATCCCCGAAGAGACAGTGCAACAGAAGAAGGCTTTAGAGCATCAGCATAATCAGAAAGATTGATCGTGGCCTCACCAAGGAGGCTAGACCTCGAAGAACCCTGGCGTCAAGAAATTTCAGTCAAAAGGCAAAGTTAGGCACAAGGAACACAGGACTGGAGACGTTATATCAACTAATAACAGTATCTATCCGGGCATTAAATAGGTTCAGGATGGGGAAGCTTCGAGGATGAGTGATCTTGATGACTAGAAGGTTAAGAATTTATAGTATGGATGGAAACGTTACCATTGCCACAACAAGTTTGTACGGCTTTTCATCGTATTGTCTGGTTCTAATGTCTTGAAGAAGCCTCGTAGTTTCATAGATGGGATCCCCCCATTTGCAGGTGCCATTTCTCACATTAGCCTTTGTTGTCTTAGCTGTTGCCTTTCCAGAATCAGCTGGAATGAATGATATAAACAATTTGTCCCATCCAGTTTGAGGAATCTGGACATGGATGACATGATTATTTGTTTCAGTCATTGCAGAAGTTAACCTCGAACTATACATTGTTTACATTTATTAACTGGTACTTCATGCATCATCTAGTATAGGACAAATAAGTATATAATAACACGTGCACGGGATACACATGCACTGACACACACGCACACACAAATGATCAGTAAGTATGAAGCGACGAAAAATAATTCAACTTATGAACTAACAACTCAAAATTTACATTTTCTGGTAAAATTTAGATGGCCAGAAAATAGAATCTTAAATAAAATCGAAAAATGAATGAAAGAGACCCTAACATTAGTGAATAAATTCAGGTAGTGTGAAGAAACGTACATGTGTGGCATGAAATTGTAGCCTAAACACCACTTTCGTTTTTGTCTTCTCAGGCTTCCACTTGGAGATCCTTGACATCACTGAACGATCAATCAATCATTGGCAACAAGATATTAAGGTCCAGCTTTTGTTTCCTGCCTGCAAAACCAATGCAATTTGAATTGGTCATGTTATTCTTGAAACGAGTGAATGAGTTTTTCACGCAAGTACAGCTAACATGAAAACCATAAATCTAAGGGCAAAGTTAATGACAAGCACTCACTGAAAAGAAGCAATGACCATATGTTTCCTTCTTTTACATACTCACAGTAGAATCAAAAAAAAAAAAAGGAAGGAAAAATAAGAGAGTCATGATCTTCATCTAAAATTTCACTAAAAAGAGACTAAAGATTATTAAATCAATTTAGACACGCATTCAATCTACCTAAACAATATTGCCAGCACACAATTATTCAATTTCGGGGTTCCTATCTATTTGAAATCAACTTGTTGTCAACAGCTGTAATTAAGAAATGGAAGGTGGGGCTAGTGTACTGCAGCTTCAGGTAGGAATTAAAAGAGAGAGCCCTAACAGAGGAGTACCAAGAGCTTGACAAGATCTAGTGATAAAAGTCTGCAAAACCCATTGAGGTTGAAACACATCAAGCCGGCCAAACAATCAAAACAAATCTCACAGGTAGTGACTGAAAGTTCAAATGCAAGATAGTGAGCAGCCAGAAAAATTGGGATTTCCAGACAACAAATGTAAGGGGAGGGGGGTGGTTAATTGGCTGATGTCATTCATTCACCATCTAGACAGAGCTCCATATGAAGAAACTTGATAGGGGTGCAATGTGCCTCAGATTGGTCAAACTGTGACATAAACCAATTAAAGAGCTAAAATGTGACTGCATCATCACGTTCGCACACTGGATTGCTCTCACAAGCTTCATTTGGTGAAGTGCCTCACATGATTTTTAACATTTTGGATGCCCAAGAAGAACCATTCTGTGAGTCACTCAATTTGGCAAACTAAGGGACCTTGATCACTACCCCTTCACGAGTCTAGGTGCTGCACATTATATTGGAATACGGTAATGTTTGCCAATTTACACTTGATTGACATGAAAGCCCAATTCAGGCACTGAAAGGGGATGAAAGAAACCTTAAAACAAATCCCAGTCTTTAAGACAAAGGCATTTAAGAACAGGCTGCAAACCGGCCTGATAAATCACAGCAGAATACTCCAAGTTGGGCACGAAAGCGAATATTCTATTACTAAGCTGAAAAGCACTAACGAAGAAACCCAAAGCAGAAAGAAAGAAGGCTGCCATGGGCGACGAGCTGCTGATTTCAACTCCAAAATGCAAGATGTTCAGGATAAGTTCTTCAGTTCACAAAATTATATAAGACGGTTGCAACTGGGATGTATATGAACAGCGAGTAACTAAGCACAGAACAGTAGAAAGAACAGGCCAGTGAACATCACGCGACCAAGCTTAGCGACCTACTAACAAGCTAACTAGTGAGATTCCGAAATGCACAGATTCAACCAAAAAACAAAAACGGTAAGATATTCAAATTTTGTAAAATGCATAAATTGGCAGCTCAGATCAAAGAGAAAGATGACACCATCTCACCCAACCAAGCAGCGAAGACTTCCACATTGGACAAGATCGACGAATCTAGTAGCTCTAAGTCCAAAAAGATTCAAAACGAAAGGTAGGGGAGACCGAAGCAGAAGGAGAAAAAGAAGCTGAATCAGGCTCATACCTTGACTGAGGAGGCCAAGATCTTTACACCAAGCGCCAAAAAAGCATGGATTTATATTTTAATCGCCCAATGCTCAAGCAGGAGATTATCGGATCCGAATAGTATAGCCCGAAGCTCAGTTTAACTTAGATTTTCACTTCCGAAGACGACAAAGCCAGACCCACTAAAAAAAAAAGGTTCAATAAACCCAGAGGTTCAAGAAACAAATGCTCTAACTCCGCAGCGCACAAGAACCCAAGAGTCTGACATAGAGAAGAGAAGGGAAAAGCAAAAATAAAAATAAAATGAAAAGACCTTATGTTTCCAACCAAATGTAGCAAAGAAAAAACGAACCCAGATGAAAATGCACGAGGCAGAAGACAAAAATGGAGGTCGGAGGCTGTTCTTCTTTTCTTTTTTTCCCCCCCTTTTCTTCCTAATCCCTCTGCAAAGAAAATCACAGGAACCCAAAAAGAGCAAAAGCAAAATTCGAAAACCCTGCAATAATTAGAAGCTCAGCTCTTACGCCTGCGCAAGAAGACGCCAAGAATGGGGGAGGAGGAGGGAAAAAAAAGTCACCAGATTTGACAGGAGAATTGTCTGGTGAGCTGGGAAGAGACAGTCGAACACTGTGAGAGTTTGGAATCGACAGAAGAAAAACCAAAATAAATTCGAAACTTCGTTAACAACTGCGAATATATTAAAGTGAACTAACGCGGTTGGAAAGAAGAAAAGGGTTAAGGCCAAAAAATAATAAATGGGGGTTAGGTACCTACTACCTAGCGCTGGATCTGCAGGTGTGCTTAAGTTGAAAGAAAGAGCAAAGATGGAATCTTTGAAACGAAGGGTTCTTGAAAACAGAGAGAGACAGAGAGAGATTTCAGGGGACGTGTCTTGGGAGATCTTGCAAGAATTGTGGGTAGAGTGAGCGACCCGACACCTCATTATTATCAAACATTAATCGTGATTAACTCTGCTAAATAGCAAGGTGGGATTTTTGCAAGGTGAGACATCAGCTTTCGGAATTTCTGAGGTTCTTGATTTCATTAATTTAAGGAAGCAGGGAGGAGATAGATAGGGGGAGAAAAGGGACGTCCCGCCAAAGCTGCTGCTGCTACTACTGCCTCAAGCTTTTGCTTGAAGACCGTGTTTGATGGCTTGATGATGGCGATGCCGGTGGTGATTGGTTCGGAGTTAGAAATTGTTTTCATTGGGAGGGGGGAGGTGGAATTACACTTTTGCCCCCCTCTCTTTGACTCTGACTACATTTATGATTTGGTGAGCTGGAGTCATGTTGTTCCAAAGACGACTTCGGATCTGTCATCGCTGCCCACTTTTTACTGCTCCCCCGCATTGAGATTAAATACGGCAGAACTTCCACATTATCAATCGACGAAATTGAGGATGCATGACATGATGACTGACAACGTAGTTACATTGTCCAAACGGTTAATAATAAGGGTTTGTTACAAATTGATATCTCCTGAGGCATTTTACTTCGAATGAATTTATATTTTACTAAAATTCTAAATTGGTATTAAAAATTTTTAAAATGATACCAACATGATACATTTACCCCCACGAACGAATCGATACCCAAATCCACCCTTTGTCAACATTCCACCCAATATCTCACTAGTATGCATACATGTCAATACACGTGCAACATGTGCTGACAAGCACGCGTTTTTAATGGGATATGGGACGGAACGTGAATAGAAGGTATGTTTGGGTCTAGAAAATAATTTCAGGATCTTTCGAGAAACGAAAATTAGGTTTGGTTAAATGTGTCATGAACATATAAGTTAGTAATTTTTTGTGAAACGATAATTAATTTGAATTTAATGTGCTGTGGGGTACCTATTTGAAATTTTTAATGAGATTAAACTCTAATAATGAATATGGGTTTTTAACCCATAAGTCGATATTCAAATGCAAGTTAATCATGTTTTTCTCAGTATGCTCCAATAATTGCCTTGTCTCAATCAACCTCGTATTCTTGCGGCCCTTTACCCACTTTCCCGTTTCTAATTTTTTTTTTTTTTCAGTAGTGACAAACTAAATTACTCAAGATATAAAAGTTTTAGTGAGAAATATCATATGGGAGTCCAGCAAGTCTCCCTCCACATGATAATTACGTGAAAGAGAAAGGCGAACAAAATGAAAAAAGGAAACTCGAACTCCATGCAAGAGTAATTGACGGGGGACCAAGGGCACTTCCGTAATTGAGCATTTGCCATCTCAGTCGGCTTGCTCGTTTCGGCCCGCTCAGTCGGCTTGCTTGCACGTTGTTGGTGCGCACGAATCCATGAATTTTGAGACCCACAATTGATGATGGGTCGTGGGGTTCGCCCCGGATGGTGGACCCGTTTGCACATGGGTTTGGTTGAGTGGAGCCTCGGGCGGGCAGATCACTTCCCAACGGTGACGTGGCATCATCATTCGTCACAAGGTCGACAGCTGAGCGACCAGTCCTTTATCACGTGACGGTTCCCGCCCGTCACGTGCACTTCAACACGTGGAGGCATCGAGGAAGTACGTGTCCTTTTCGCTTCGGAAAAAGCATGTTCCCTGAAATTGCATTTAACCATAATAATTAATAATAAGTGAACAAAAAAGGAGGTGGGTCATCGCATTAGCAAAGCGAATTGACATTACTCGAGATCTCTCTCGGGTCCCCCTAATTTCAACTAATCCATTTTGCCTAAAAAGCCATAAAAGAAAAGGAATTATTTAATTATTTATTATAGGATTAGTAAATTGCAACACCACTTTTATCATCGCTAGGGATCTTCCGTGATAAAGTTCAACAAGTACGACGTCCTAGAATTGCCGGATTTCATGAGAATAATGATATTGCAAAAGCGATAAAGGCCATTATGATTGATACTAAGGAGTTGAGACATTATCAATATTTATATTGAGCGTCATTACTATAGTATCGATGTTAATCGACTGTGTTAGTGGCTTGGCGTTGGTGGCACATGGTGCTATGTCACGATCTGTATGCGTATATATCGATTAAGGTATTTATTGATATGCGCCGAGTTAATGTGCGATATAATCGATGACGTCGAAAGAATCGATTGATTGATATTGATTTTTATTAATTTATAGGTATATCAATAAGTGTCACCTGTAATAAAGTCATTAGTGGCCCGCCGTCGCCTCGATTTGGCATAGTGTCTTCAATGGTGTTTACAAGTGTCACGTCACATGGCGCAACCACATTTATGCTAGTCGACTCTAGATGAGGAGGGAAGAGAAACAATGTCTCGTGAATGAGTTTTAAGGTTCTGGCTATTTTTTACAAGAGATGCAATGTTTAAGATTGTTAGGACATTTGACCAGAACAAAATCTTTGAACTTTGGCCAAAAGAAAAGGAAAAATTCTCAAGTTTACTTTACTATAGTATCAAATCTTTTTCTTTTCTTTTTTTGCAATTTGATTGGTTCAAGAGTACATTTTCGAGAAATAGAAACAAAATCCAAAAAAAAATTCAGAAACCAAACTGCGTTTTGGCAATTTGGTTAGACTCGATTTTTCATTTCCTAACATATATATCCCATATAAACTATTTATAGCTTAACCATTCACGTGTTTTTCACGTGGGTATATTATATTACTGAAAAATGAATCGAGTGAATTCACCTCCTCCAAATTGACAGATCTTAATCTTAGATTAAATCAAGGAGAGAGTACAAAATCAATATTGTTAACAATTAATTTAACATCAAGTGCAAAGAAATATTTTGCTCTAACCGCAATCTTTAGAGCAATTCATGGGATGAATACAATTTACTACGCTTAAGATCGAACCAGCTAATTCCCTTCGAGATCACAGGTACACATACAACAGTACATGTAACATAAGATTACATTAACATTTCAACATGGAACAACTAAGGAAGACAATCTCTTTAACCCAAGGGAAGCCATCATCATAACGCACTCAGCTTCAAGTTTCGTGCACAGCTTTCGGGTGAACCTTGGGAAACAGCCACGAGAAACAACCCAGAGAGATCTTCTCTTGATCATCCATGGCGGTTCTTCCATCTTCATCTCCTCCTCGTTTCATCTTCTTCATCTTCTCCTTGTGCTGCTTCCTCAGCCAATAAGCTTCTGCTAGGTCAGGCCCTGCCATGGACACGATGGTCATGTCCTCCGATGCAAACGAAGCACAATTATTGTTGGAGGATGAGAAGAGTAACAGTCTCGAGAGTTAAACAGCGGAGCAGATGAGGTCATTTATAGTGGTGGCATGTCCTTGGAGAGCAAGCAAAGCATAGAGCCTCAATTTCAAACCCTAATTTGTCATGTATAGAAAGACTTAAAAGTGACTTTGGTAGAAGTTTATAGCTCATCAATAATTTCTTTTGTGCTATCTTTTCCCAAGTCACTGTTTATGGCAGCTTCAATGTGGACAAAAGGTGGTAATGAGTGTGGAATTTGCATATACCTTTCAACTCGTTTTGAATATGACTTAAAAAATATCATCCTTTTCTTTCTCACATGCCCATGTCTTTGAAACATAAGCGATGGAGGGACATGACAAATTGACAATTCATACTCTATGGGCCTCAATTTACTTGCTTGAGAGACAGAACCATAAGTAGAATTGAAAATTTTAAGACACTCCACTTAACAAAGTCTGAAACTATAACCACATAATAAATTTACTCTTATGGTCAAAGTAATGGGCACAAGTACATGATGTAATTCAAAAGCCCAAGCGTGTCTAAAAGGATTAAGTTTGTGCAAATACTGTAGAAGTTTCGTAACATAAAAAAAGGCGAAGGGTTTGAGAGGGGGGTAGGAAACCCAATTTGAAGGAAGGAAGTCTCGTCTTCGGGCTCCGGCGACCAGATCCGAGACTTGATTTACGTCACGGGAGCAACGGGCCAAGCTAAGGCGAGTGAAAAGCCTCAATCTGGCCCGAGCCTCATTTATAATCGCAACGACTTCCCAACTAATCCAATCTGAGCTCAACAATCCTCGTATCAGATAGGAGTGATCTAACTCCAGTTCCGAGCTCTCCTCGGATCGCAGTTGAAAGAAATTTAGGGTTTCAAGAAGAGCCAAAGCTTTGGCTTGAGTTGCAGAAGACACCCTCGCTTTCCTTGCGAGTCCATTGACCAAGAGACCTGAGTAATCTTGAATAACATAGGCTAAAACTTCTTCATTCGTTCCTTTAAGGTAAGATCCATCTATGTTAACTTTCAACGTGCCATGTTTTGGTGGCTTCCAGCTCCGAGCCTCCGAGAGGATTCGATCTGATGTTTCCCTCTTTGTTTCGCCATTGATGCTCATCGAAAGATGTTTTCGTAAAATCCAGTTAATTTCGGGGTTTCAAAGCTCGAATGACATAGTTGGATATATGATGTGCTGCTAAGTGCACTATACTCATTTCATCTAACTTTTTCTGCTAGAGTAATCATATAACGTTAAGGTAAAAGAACCGCTAAGCGGATTTATCTGCAGTAGATATGTTTACTGAGATAAGAAGTTTCTTCGATGATATAAAAATCATGACCCATCATTTGAATCTTGTCCAAGTGGTGATAATTTACACGTTTGCTTATCATTTGACTGTGCAACTTTGACTTTATGTGGTGAAATTCGATTACGATCATGGCAAGTACCTAAAATTCAGTGGTTATTCAGCTGATCACGTTTGGATGGACGTGAATCGCTTCCTGTTCCGACGCAAGGGTGGCCGGCACCGGCTCAACCGATAGAGGAAGAAAGGCTGCCAAAAACACAGTCTTGCATCCAAACACGTGAAAATTCAGTGCTCATGAACCATTAGATCGAGTAAATCTCACACAAGAGCCGTCTTTAATGTGAACCGGCCTCAAAAGATGCGAATTCTACCGAAGATAGCAAGTTGGATTTGGTCAAGTCTTCTTTTTTCTTCGGTGGGGGTTCTCAAGTTTCAAACTCAAAAGAAATTGAATTTTGAAAGAAGGAAATCTTCTTTTCAATCGGATATTATCGGACTCCTCCATCCATTAGCAAATTCCTTCTTCAAGTTCAAACTATACTTTCCATTCAAGAAATCCACCAGTAGAAAATACAATACCAATATACAACACAAAATACCCGGAAAAAAAAAGAGAAGGAAAATCCTCGCGCGAACTCGCGAGACAAGATCAGCTATTTTACATTTGCAGAAGCAGAGAAGAAAGGAAAAGAAAAGATCCCAGCTTAAAGGCTAAAACGTCCATGGCGGGGAGCTACTCGGAGAGAGCAACGTGCGGCGCTTCTGCCGAGGAAGGATGGACATGGGCCTTCCCGAACACCCGAGACAGGGAGAAACATCCTCTCCCTCCTCCGCTTGCTGACCTCTCCTTCTCACGATCGCCCGCGACCGCGACCGCGCCCGTGGCCTCCGCCATCTTCGCCTCCTTCATCTTCTCCTCTTTCATCTTCTCCTTGTAAAGCCTACGCATCACGTACGCCTCCGCGAGGCTCACGCCCGGCTGGTAAACCCCCGCGCTCGCCATTCCCTCGGAAACCCGTCGTCCTTCTGAACCCGAAAGCTTTTCCTGCGGCCTGCGATGAGCGGTGGAGGGGACGTGCAATTGTGCAGGGAGTGTAGACGTGGGGTGCGTCATATATAGAGATGGGGGCGCGTTGGGGGCTGGGGAGCGAGGAAGGCGACTACGACTTCGCCTCTTGCCGCCGCGCTTGCGTGTCCTGGACATTTCCTCCAATCTTGGGGAGCAAGGCTAGAGGCACGCGCCCGCGAAAGTGACCCCAGGGGATTCGAACGGGAGCGGCGATGCGATTGGGCGGCCGAGAGGGGGGATGACGTAAGCGATGAGGTGGCGTTGCCCCCCGGGTAATCTAGTTGCGCCGGAACGGGCCGGGCCTGGCGGTATCCGGGTCGCTCGTCTTTCATTGACTCGAAGTCCATTTGGTTGTCTGGCCCACAGCAGTTTTGTGCGCACACATATTAGCTGGTGGCCTTACACCAGTTCGGCCCATTTCAATTCCAACCTTATAAGGGCAATTTTCAGAGCTGCATTGTCAAAAACAAAGAAAGGAGGATGCAAGTGGCAACTACTACTACTACTACTACTATTATTATTCTATTTTATTGTTATTATGACAAGCAAGCTTTTATTAAATAAGTAAACTTTAGGTCCACGAAATCTCTCTCTAGATTCAAGTAAGATGCGAGTCAAAATCCAACTAGGCGGCTCCAATATGAAATTTGCAATGGGAAGTCTAGAGAATCAAAGGTGTGCCGCGAGCCTAATGCATACACGTAATTCTTTTCAGCTAAAAATAGAGAATTGGAAGGAGACTTCTGATCGGTTGCCCATATTGACGTCAATCTCGGTTGGATTGCTAGTTTTGAGCCCTCCGTGTTTGCCGACATAATCAATATCAACCTTTAACACTGCTACCTTAATGAACACTAGTAAAGAAGAAGAAGAAGAAGCACTTAACTTATTTTAGGTAATATAGGTTGGCGAAAGAAGCGCTTAGTTTAGGGAATGAATACAAATTTTTCATAGAATAATGGGGTTTCAATTTAAAATTTTAGATTTTATGAGAGACTTATGGGACGATAGATTGTTATAATGGACACTTTGAAATTACCATGTTGTCCACTTTTTTAAAGATTTGTGATTAGTATTCATGAAATACCTGCTATGAATATTGTGGACTTTTTTGGTCAAACTTTGAGATTGGAAAAGGCACGCACCTGTTTCATCTAGCAAAATTACCAAAATAGTCCTTAACTTATTGCAATTATGCCAATATAGTCTTACATCTTTTATTTGTGCCAATTCAATCTACTTGGCCGGCCGACGCTTACATGGCACGCCAACTAGCCAAAATAATAATATTTTTAACAATTTTTTCGAATTTTTTGCTTGTGGCCATCGCGTCACGTCGACATCGGCCGGCTAAATGGACTAAATTGTTACAAATGCCAAAGATTTATGATTAAATTGGCAAAAGAAAAGTTTAGAATTGAATTGGCGTAATTATAATAAATTTATGACTGTTTTGGTAATTTTTCCGTTTTATTGTATTGAGAGATGATTTGCTCCACCACACGACAAAACGAGGAAATTTCACGGTCACATCCACAAATCTATACTCATTGTCCCACGAACATTTCTACACATGCATCAGTAGAACGAAGTTGCTCCTTTATTAAAAAAATTATTGATACCCACAAGCTACAACCACGAGAGTGAGAGGAGTACACAGGAACCAAATCAGAACAAGCAACCACGTACCGACTACTCTTTAATTTAGTAACCAAAGATCATCATCACTCCAGTAGAGATTTTAGCCTCCTTGAAGCTTCCAACATGCACTCTCTATGCCCGAATGCACTCACTCTGATGTACCCTTCGCCGCCAGGGCCGAATCCGGCCCCCGGGACGGTCACGACGTGGGCCCTCTCCAGGATCTCGTCGAACACCTCCCAAGAGCTCCGGCCCGGGAACTGCACCCACGCGTACGGCGCGTTCTTGCCGCCATAGACTTTCAATCCGAGAGACTTGAATGCATCGACGATTATGTCTGCGTTCTCGTGGTAGTAGTCTATGGATCTGCAAAGAGCCTGAGACAAGAGTTGGAGATCTTCTGTTAGATCATTCTCGGCGGTTTCCAAAAAATCAAGAAACGTAGACGAAGGTCAATGTCGATTGATTCGATCACCTGGTAACCATCTGCAGAGAGGCAAGCTAGACCTCCTGCCTGAGCGATGCTCGATGCACCGTTAAAGCACGTGCACACGATGCGATTGAAATCCTTTATGACTGGAAATCCGTTCGAGTATTTCAGTTCCTTCGGTACGACGGCCCAGCCGAGACGGACACCCGTGAACCCGGCAAACTTAGAAAAGGAAGAGATCTCTATTGCGACCTGCCCATAAACAACACTAGTCAACTTTAATCACAGCTCAAATTTCCACCATTCGAGCTCGTATGATTGGTTATCTTTACCCTGACGTGCTTAGGTTACGTGGTTATCTAACAATCTTCTGGGTCATCATGAGGGTTATCAGTGTAAAATGAAACAAACCTCGTTGGCTCCGGGGATCTCGAAGATCGACCTAGGGCTTTCGTCCGAAATATACGAAGCATACGCAGAGTCGTGAACTATGATTGACCCGTTCGCCTTGGCAAATTCCACTAGCTGCTCTAACTGTGGGCGGGACGCCGCGGTGCCGGTCGGGTTGTTGGGAGAGCAGAAGAAAATGACGTCAGTTCGCGGAGTTGTCGTCAGGTCAGGGAAGAAGTCGTTCTCAGGACAACCTCTCATGTACACAATGTTCTGAAACTTCCCGGTTTCCTCCTGGAACTTCCCTGCTTGACCCACGATTATGCTGGAATCGACGTAAGCCTGTCATGGGGTACATGGTTTTCTGAGTACTTTTGAGAGCTTAGTCCACGTAAATTCTTTTACTTTTCTTACATTATACATGTGCTTTATGATATTAACTTTTAATGCTGTAGAATCATCATCGTAATTACCGGAAAAGTTGGGTCCTGAACAGCAATTGTCACTCCGGATCCCAGAAGCATCTGTCGAAGAAAATTAAGATTATCAGGGTTTTCAAGCAATATTAACTCTGCATTTCATTGAACCCCCCCCCCCAAAAAAAAAAAAACTGCCTTAAATAAAAATTCTTAGTTTTTGGCTAATAAAAGGTCAGTCATCCTAGATGATGTCCAAAAATGACAAAAATAGTTATCCTAACTGCATGTACAATGTGAACAATATACTTAGAACATTTATTTCTCGACAATATACACCTTACTACGACGGAACACATAGATAAAACTAAGATTCTTTTTGGATATTATTTTGTACCCTAATAATTGAGAAAATCATTTTTAAAAGCGGTATCAGATAAATGACATGTATATAATCACGTTAATCACCAATCTACATATAATATATCTAATGAGACTCGTGGAGAACAATTTTCTATCTAGCAATGTTTCTCATCCTACTCTTATTTTTTCGTCCTTTTTTTCCTTTCTCTAGTTACATTACATTACCTGAAGGCGAGAAATGTCACATTGGGCACCATCCGATATGAAAACTTCGTCCCACTTCACTCCTTTATCTTTGTATACGACATTTGCGATAGCATGTCTCAGATCCTGCACAGAAGCCAAGTCGAATCTTAATAATTTGAGTGTAGACAACGACAACAACAACAACCGGACAAAAGCTTCATTAAAAAAGAAGAACAAGAAGCCCTTGTGACGTGATCACTCCTGCATATGATCTCATCCTTATGACGCCACACATTTGCAATTTTAATAGAAACCCTCATCATTGCACTATTCTTTAACCTTAACATCGTGGAATATGAAGTAAAGCAAGGTGGTCCATCTTAGTTTTGGCTGTCGGTATACTAAACAGAAGTTGACCTTGCCTTGTGAACGCCACACGAAACAACTCATTGGCCATCTAATGTTCTCATGTGAGCAGGTATTGTTTGATTCCCTGGACTTAAGAGCGATGTCCAAAAGTTCTCTTTCATAGCACTTTGGTTTGGCATCTTATATGTTGTTTTTTTTTAATAGATCATCTTATACGTTGATAGGGAATATTATCCATACTATGAATTAACTGCAATAAGAAATCATTTTCAAGGGGCATTGCTCTCGATGCAATAAGTATATATGTGTTGTGTGTACCTATTGCTCGAGATAATAAAATTCTTGCAACATTCATCCACACCTATTGCTCTCCCACATGGGATCACTACAGTATATTCTTTCACTTCCTAGATGCAATTATTTGATAAAGAAGCATATTTGGAGTTGCTCATTTATGGTTAAAGACAAATAAAGAATCGAGCCAATTTTGATCCACTGAACGCTTGAGACAAGATAATTTTTCTTTAGGATAGTCTGACACAAGTTCTAGGGAGTTGCGCGATTCAAAAGCTTAAATCTAGTCTTGGTGATGGAGCACTTCATTCACATAACTCACATCAAAAGCTTAAATTTCTACGACTATGTAGTCAAGGATGACTAGAAAAATAATGCTCAGTGCTCGTATACCTTCCATGCAAAGGAAGGATACAAAGAAACCCTAAAAGGACCCACACAAGATGGGATTATGTCAAGTTTCGGTTTCCTCTTCCAATTTTGTAAGTACTATGTACGTGGAAGTCAAGCAATAACTTTCCGCGAGAGTTTCCAGCTCGAAAGCTAACATTATTTATAGGGAAATGATGGAATGACAGCACCGTTACTCTCCAAGAACGTAACGGTGCTGCCTCCACCTCATCTTGTTCCAAGGGAACCGGACAAATTGTTTGTCCGGTTTCCTTGAATCCCACTTGGCGGGCCACCAGGTGGGATCCTTAAAATTAAAAAATTAAAAATAAAACAACTAAAGAAATAAGACAATAGAAAAGATACTTACTAGAAACATTATTAATAGGGTAAACGCCACCAAAATCCCTAAATTATGCCCACTGTGACACATTTATTTCAAACTTTTTTTGTGATACCAAAAATCTCAAACTTGTACTTATGTGACACATTTACCCCAAACTTGTACAGTGTAACATATTTACCCCGAACTTTCTTTTTGTGACACCAAAAATCCCAAACTTGTATCCGCGAGACACATTTACCCTAAAAATTAGTGTCACAGAAAAAAGTAAAAGGTTTTTAGTATCACAAAAAAATTTTGTGGTAAATATGTCACACAGGTGTAAGTTTGGGATTTTTGGTGTCACAGAAAAAAATTTGGGATAAATGTGTCACAATAGGCAAAGTTTAGGATTATCGTGGCAATTTCCCTTATTAATATAAAATACCCTTTACATTCAGTGTAAAAGACCAGTTTAAATATCTTTATTACTACACAAACAAATGTAGGATTTCTATTAACTACATCTTCAATATAAAACATTTTTCACATGCAGTCCTGAAAAAAAATTCACCTTTTAATCAAATGAATAAAATTGTCAAAATTAAAATTCGAATATCTAATTTACACAACTTAAAGCATGGATAAATATTGGTCAAGTCATGGCACTCCAACTTAACTCGAAAATCAAATCATGATCGTCTCATGACTAACCAAACTAGAACTTATTTAAAAATTTTAAGTATATTGAATTTCGAATAAAAAAATTTTACCCCACTATTTTCTTCTGTTCATACAAGCCCACTTTTTTACTTGGTCGATAATACTTTGAGATTAAATTAGGTTAAAAGACACGTGTAGTTACTAATTTGACTTTTATTGTATCTAAAATTGGTGAAAATGTTTATTTAAATAAAAGTATATGATATTTTATTTAAAAATATTGATATTACAAGTACGTAAAATATTTCGTGCAAGTACTTCTTGTTCACTTACGTACACATATCAAATTACAGTAAAAAATACTGACCAAAAAAAAATTACAGTAAAAAATATTATTGTTTCACTATTTTTCCGTATCTTTTGGGGGATTCTTTGCTTTTTCTTTGAATAGAATAATTTGCTACATCTACTTCTCAATGGTTAACTCTGCACCTTTACGAACTTGCCAGTTGTAGGTTACTTATTGAGGAGAACGTGCTGTCAAGACTCTACCGTTATTTCTAAGAATGACGGTATTGTTATCTTAGCTGGGCCCTTATTTATAACGCAAGCAATGAATCATACATTCACAACATTTCTAGTACATATAGCTCAAGGTTCATTCACAAGTTTAAGCCTAATCAAGATGCTTCTTCCTTTAACTTCTAATCCTTGAATTTAAAGGATCTCGGTGAGTAGAATTCAATCTGTCTTCGAAATAATAGTTTATGAAGACATTTATCTATATTGAGCACAATCCCTTTTTGTTTCCGCCATGAGAGCTTGCTTGTACAAGAAACAAGGCATAAATGCACGTGCAAAATGTATTAGTTCTTACCCTCTTTGGCATGGGCTAGGTTACCACAAAGAGGTAGGAAGAGACATTTCCTAGTATCTACCTCAGAAAAGTCACTTGCATTATAGAAGTTCTATGGTCCGACTCATTCTAACAAGTTTAGTTGTTGCAAAATTAGATGATAAAATGGGTCACCGGAGCTTACTTTAGGGAGTTTATACCTTGTACCTGGCTCGGATTTGACTGACTCTTAAATATAAAAACAAGTCAAAGTCTAACTTGGAAAGTCAAAATGAATAGTCAGGCGCAGAGGTTGCCTCCTCCTAACTTTTCCGTTTGGCGTTTTTGGCTTTTGAGTGTAATTAACAGGAATAGGATTATATGGTATATATAGTAACAAATTTTTATATGTTTTTCTTGGTTTCTTGAGTAACAACCGCAATAATAAGTATTTTTGCAATTTTTCGTGACAAGAAAGCTCACTTTAAATAGGTGAATCTTGGGTCACCAAATATACGTCTATAAAACATGGACTAGACAAGATGCTAGCCAAATTTTAGGTGGATGGCCCGTCTAAAGACCGTTTACACTTGGTTGGATGAGAAATTGAGTTTATGCGGCGCACCTGATCCACACACCGAGTCTGTTCTTTACCGATTGAGCAAATACCATGTGGTTAAATTAATTGAAGGCTTCGAAAGAATAAATTCAACAAACTCCTTCATTGAGAATAAACAATGAATTGCACGAAAAACATGAACACTAATACTTTACCTTGTTTCCTTGCTCATCTCCATATCCTGTGTACCCCATGTCGGTGGAAAGAGCAAGTGCTTTCTGCAACAGTAAACCAAATCAAAGAAGAATCACTTAGAGCTATTAACAGAGAAGGGAAGAGAGGCTGCTGATTCAAGATCTAGCATACTTTTCTAATCAGATACAAGATGGGAAGGAACAAATCATCCTAACCCTACCCACCACCTTCCTCAAGAGGGAGGAGAGAGAAAGTATCCCATTAATTATAGTAGTATAACAAGAAGTTCTCGTTTGAGAAGGGAGAGATGCACCACGTGTTTTGACTTTCAACCTCTATTAAATTCAGCTAGGGCAACCTGAGAGACACAGGAAGTTTCTTGATAATTTGGCATGTCTTGCCTGGCTATTGCGCTATCATGCTATGTGCACGGGTTTCTGAAGGGGAAGAATAGGATCTTGATTATGACCATGATGTCCTGAATTATCATGTCTTACCCTGGCTATTAGAGACACATGGGTTATCTTGACTCACTTATTTTCCACAATTCTTTCTAGTCCAGTGACAATGAACATAACAAAATCTTTTGGAAAAGGGTATTCCTGAGCCGGTCTTTAAATTTCCGTTGACTTTGCGTCCCCAAAAAAAAAAATGTTGACTTTAAGCTTGGTCATCAATTTGGTTCATGGATCACACTTGGTGTTAACTTTTTTCCAAATAATGCTGTGGACCCAAAAGCTTGACCACAAATTTGAATTATAAAAGAATGCGACATATAACGACTTGTAAACTATTTCTGTAACTCGATTTTTATAGCTCCTCTATTTCTTTTGTGGACTATTTTGGAGGTACACGTTATTCGTATCTTGGGATTGATTTTGAATTAGCAGAGCAAGGTCCGCATCAACAAGAATTGTTCTAGGTCTACAAAGGATGGTTCAGAAGTTTCATTCACGAGCATTTGTGATAACTAACTCGTTTAAATTCCCGTTAGATTAACCTTAATATACCTAATATTGCTCTAAAGATTTATATATTCTTTCACGGAAAAAATCATTGAAAGTCCTACATCTCACATACATAGTAATACAATCAAATTCTAAATGTTTTTCGAATGCAACTAAAGTCTAGAAGTTCTTTAAAAAGTGCAACTAAGTCCTAAGATAGTTGTTTTGAAAACATACGCGACAATGGAAAATTATCTACATGATGGACTTCTAGTGCACTTATAAACGAGAGAACTAGATTGTATTTTTAGATAAAAATCGAGATTGGAATTGATCAATTGAGACGCTTAATCTTTGATTATGTTAGGTACTCTTAACATTAACTTTGGGTGCACTTTTTTTTATCCTATGACCTTTTAGCCTCTGGGACCATCAACGGGGGACCAAGGTGTATCCAAGACCCACCAGAAAAGAAACATCGTGAAGGTCAAATCAAACATCGACATTATCAAAATCTGTCTGCATAAAGTCATTTACCTGGGCCATGGCCGATGTTATGATGTGGGGAATAGGCTGTGTGGTGTCACCTATTCCGAGCTTTATCAACTTTGCATGCGGATTCTTCTCAATGTGTTCAGCCTCACGAATCGAAATCTTTGATCCCGCAACCGAAGAAATAAAAAAATTATGTCAGGAAAAAAACAAAATCTCAACGCAAAAGAACTCGTCCTGATCGATCATCACCGATGAGAGCTGACCTCGGGAAAAAGATAACCATTTTTCAGGCTCTCCATGTTGACATTTCGGGGTACGTAGGTGCAATGACCTGTGATTGGTCTCAGAAGTATGTGTTAGATACGAGAAATTATTAGAAACTTCGATGCGAATGATCCATTCAAACGACCAAAGTTTGAATATGTTAGACTTCATACATAAAACTAAGTCAACCACGAAATGGACAGATTCTAGCGTACATGTGTGTTACGTATTGTGATAATGAGAGAGAGAGAGAGGACATGACTGACGATCTTGCGCCACTCTTGAGGGTTGAATAAGAATAATCCACCCACAAGTGCTCAATTAAAGAACAGAGGTCCTCCCTTTGTCTTTGGGAGTGAATACTATGAATTTTTTTTCTCCAGTTTGAATTCTAGAAAATCACGAATGGAGAGATGTTGAAATGTCAACTGTGTAACGACCGCGTACAAGTAAGACCACCATTCACATCTGGATGTAATCTTTTACTTTAAACAAATGAATTTTTGGGTAACCCATTGATATTGTTGAAAAGAGAGAGGTAAATATCCATTTTCTTCTTATTGTGTAGTGATCGGACTAATCTGAGAATCACGACTCGTGATGTTCCTAAAGAGAAATCAGTGTGATGTTAGCAAAGTGAGATTGATGGAGGAAAGGGTTGAGTCAACCCGAAGTGATAGAAACCCTCGCTAATCAAAAGCTGAATTATTCCAATGAAAGTCATGAGTATTTCATTGATAAGAATAATGTGTCCGTGTGACATGCCGTGATTTTAATCCGTTTGATCGACACAATTTGCCACCCATGGATCAAGTTGGTACGCGTCCTATGGAAAGTGCATATTCTCGGTGTTGTGAGATGCGCGGGGACAGACTTACCAACTCTTGCCTTGTTCTCCGATGCTGCCCTGCAAATCACCCTGAAAACACAAGGAACACGAAAGCTACTTTAGAAAGGTACCTACGTGATAACTCCTAATACATTTTCCCCATCGAGCAATCTAATCCGACTTTCTACGGGACTAATAAGAGAGATCGTGAGAGAAATTTGAATCCTCAAGTGTAACACGATATACCAGACCTGGACGAATAGAGCTTTGGACGGCGGGAAGAAGCTGCATGAGGCATGCAAAAGCGAGAAGATGGTTGGTAAAGATACATGGTTCTCCCTTCCTCGAGATCAGATACTTCTTGGTATCGAAAGAGCAAGCAGATGATGCTGTGGATTGAATGATATGTGAGCTTAGGAAGAATTAGAGGGCCGGTTGAAACCTATATATTAGTGCACGAGTACTAAAGCCCAAGAAAAAAATTTGACCATTTGGTGGTTGTAGATTTCTAACTAGCCATGGAATTTTCTCCGGAACTTCCAGGAAAAGAACGAAGGGAGATGATACAGTCGCTCACGCAAGCCCATCAACCATTTGGTGGCTCTCTCTCTCTCTCTCTCTCTCTCTCCTCCTTTACTTTGGGGCCTTAGCATGAATTGTTGAATTATTATTTCCTAGTCTAACATGCAGAGATAGGAACACTCTTTCATCCCACAGGCATACGTATAATCTTCAAAGTACTTGCTCTCGAAACGTGCCTCGCTTATGTGGAAATTTTGTGCGGGGGCACTCTTTCCCAGAACTTGCATTCTCTTTTTTTGAGTCCATGACGGACCGTCACATGCAAATAACTTGCTTTTGGCTACCAATCAAGAAAACGTGAAATCAAGCAAACATCTATTAATTCTAGGAACCTACCCCGAAGTTTACGTGTCGTGCAACTTAGAACTGGAAGACAGCTCAAAGAAACTACCCACCTCGGACAGAGGTCAAACGTGGGAAAAGAGAAAGGGACTTTGAAAAAATTCTCCAAACCCTACTTTGAGCAGCCACAACGTTATCCTCTTCTAATCTGCTTTAGTAAATTAACATTCAAGAAGTAGTTAGCTGGTTCCAAGCAAGTTTCGAACCGTCTTCTACCCTTGGACACAGCTTGTTCAGCAAGAGAGGCTGCACTATCTGCCGATATATGTTATGTAGGTTATATGCTGTTGGGTGTTGTGAAATTTCTCTGCGTTTGAAGTTCTTGAGTGTCATCTAATCTTGACGCTGTGCTTAGTCATTACATATCTGCTAGACAATACATGATTTCCCCGGCCTTTCCACGAGCTGTCGACCTAGTTCTGGTCTGTTCGTGCTTGTTATGGGCTTCAGATCGACATGTACACGCTATCGAGTACCCGGATCCTTTACTAAATATGGTACTTCTAAGTCCGTTTGCGTAATTTACATGCATGGACGGTTGAGAAATGATGGAAATGCTAATAGAAGCACCGTGTGTAGAGTAGAGAATTTTTGTCTTATTATCATCCCTGTCACGCATGAATCATCTCTATACCATGAATGTGTAGGGGACCTTTTCTTTTAATATTAGGAAAACCCATGACATAGATCGGTCCATACGGGTTAGATGAATAGCCTAAGGTGCAGGACTGGCCTGTCCCCGATCACCCGACTGTATATAAACCGTTCACTAAAATTTTAGTCATGTCCATCAAAATTAAAATTGACTACATATCTATCTATCCATCCAAAAAAACCGTCGAATTATTTTCTTTTAACATATGTTTTTCGTAACTAAGGGTTTCAAAATGCCTACGATCACTTGATGTAATTTTCACATGGGAAAAAAATTCATGTTATGGACGATTCAGAATAAATGATCTTTCTTATGATAAGGAAAAGAAATGAGACACATTCCAAAATCATATGGTTACACATCATCAAGGTTCATATTTTCCACCCACTAGTTTTTTTTTATTGAGGATTGCAAATAAACTCATATCACCCATATGAGAAATAGAGTGGGGCAAAATTTGACTCTAATTTTGTATTAAGATGTCTAACCCAAAAAGCTTAAGTCCATAGGTGTAGGGAAACCACATGTCCTCATGGCCAAGCGATGTGCGATATTTCAACACCAACAACATCAAGTTTTATGAGGTGGGGTACTTTTTGTTCTAAAAGCAACCAAGCAAATTATTATTATTTAATCAAATCAACAGTAGATAGTCAAAGAGTTTAAACCGTTAGATGAAGACCCTCATGCATACCCTAGATTTTGGCTAGACTAAAGCGTGAAAGTATATAAAAGGACTGCAAAATCAGGTGGCTAGCAAGACTTAAATTGAGGACCTCTTATTCTGATATGGACTTGATTAAAAAATCTATGAAAGCATGGGGACGAAGATTTGTGAAAGTAGAGGGACTTGATGAGAAAATCAAAAGTACGGGGACGAAAAGTACAATTTTTCCTTCTGATATAATGTAAAATATAGTGATATCATTGTCAACTATTTTAACAATTTTAAGTTTTTATATGCAAACGCGAGTTAATATTTAAAAAATTTAAGAGAAATCATGGTCTTCCACTACTCATCACCTAGTCGTTGCCAGTAGGAATATAAGCATCTCTATAGTGAACTTTTTATGCAGAAATATTCAACAGGAACTTTTTTCCCTGCTTGTCGTTACCAATAAAAAGATAAGCGTCTTTGTAGCGAACTTTTATGCCGAAATATTCAACAGGACCTTTTCCCTGAACTTGCCAAACTCTGGAATCCTGTCGGATCCCTCGTAAATGATTACGTCATAATTCCACGTATGAAACAAACTATGCCAATAAATGAGAGTCCAATATCATGACTTCACAAGAGTTTCTGGCATTATAATTAATCGATTTTCTTCACGCGTGTAAGGGAGAGGAGTGACGTCGGAGCCCAATATTTTTCCGGTTCCATGATATCTTTTTTTTAAAATTGGGGCCTAACATAATTTTAGTTTGAGGAGGAAAGCTATAGTTTGGGCCAGACATCATGTTTTTTAATGATCATCTGGAGACAAATAAAGACAAGATGGATGACTTTTTGAGGCAAGAGAGTGTGTGGCTGCTATAAACAAAACCTAAACTCGTAGAAAACAGGAGTCGTGGAAAATTGCTTGGCTTCGAGTGATGCCATCGAATTTGGGTAGAAGGAAAAAGTTCACTGGAGGGTGGGGGCATGCCCTCTCCTTCTATATTCATATCGTGTCTCTACTCATCAGTCGTATCCAAATGCGTCACGTGTCAAATTAGAGTCGTAAAGGAGAGAGAACCTACTATGCCCACCGAGACCCTTAGCCATCTTCCACTTCATCGCCATCATCATCGCCATGACGATGACTACCAGTATCACCTCTTTCTCTCTCCTCTTTCTGTGAGAGACAGATGGCGATGGCAGTGGCGGCATTGGAGGTCGATCGTGGATTTGTCGATCCAAGGATAGAGCTTAGGGTATTCGCACTCCAATCTAGCCCACTGGATCTTTGCAACATTCCAAAACTAAATGAATCGATGCATTTTAGGCTTACCCTTATGTGCTTCTACACAAAAGAAAAGTATTTTTATCACGATCATTGATTATGATGGGTTTTTTTTTCATTCTTTCATAAAGTGCTATAGGTCTCATGATGAGAGTTTATGTTAACATACATGCTTATATAGAAGAAATAAAGCATCAATCTCGTGAAGTGTAGAGATCAATATGTCGTAAGAGCAGCGTAAAAACATTTCTCTCTAGGTGGATCTTATGTAAATTTCATTGCAAAATATTTACACAAAACGACTATAGTAGAATATGCTAGTGTTGGGTTATAATGATGCAATGAAGTGTATCTATTTCTTATTGAGTTAAGAAGTTTGCCGGTAAATGACAAAGTATATGCTAATGTTGTTCTTCCGTAATCATTTACACTTGTTGTACAAAAATGAATGAACAAGAACTGAAAAAAAGGAAATCAAAAAATTAAAAAAAATCAGAAAAAAATTTGTACATGTTAGCACCGGTCGAGCCAAATTGGACAACCAGTATCTACATCAGCGATTTTTTTGCCAAAATTGCCCAAAATGACTACATTAGCAAATTGTCAAAAATTTTATGACTAAATTAACATAACTAAAAAGCTTAGGATTAAATTGGCTGTTGTACAGTAAGTTTAGGACTTTTTCAACAAAATTTTCCCAACTAAATTCAATGGGTCAAGCCACCCTTGAAACCCTAAAATCCCCCAGAAAAGATGTGTAATGTATGGAAAAAAAGATGGAGGAGCATTGAAGGCAAGTATTTGCAAGCAAGGAGTAAATTTGAACGAGTCCCTAGTCATCTTGATTTGTCATATTTTTATACATAGACATCGAACAAACAAAGATGTAGATGAGAAGTACAAGAGTTATTTGAACTTATACAAAAATAAAAAGAAATAACGCTCAAAAACCGATTATGATATTGCTTTTAAAAGTTTAAATCGAAAGACGAAAGTATGATTTACTATTAACTTAGCAATTACACAAGAAAGTTCAATGACATCGACTCTTCTTTGTCCATCACCAAATTGCTACAACGTGGGAGTAATGTCACCCACCACGATAATCTATCCAAAAGCCACATATAATGTGGAAGCATGTTTATAGCAAAAGTCTTCAACCTAATCACTTACTAAAATTTATTTTTATTTTGGGCATTAGAATATGGAAAAAGTGGCCCGATAGGACTTACTCATTATAGTCAATTGATGCTTCGACCACTTTTAAAAATGGCAATTTATTGACCGTTTTGTGGGTGGAAGATTGTGAGTTTATTAGTTAAGAGTATTTCGAGCTGTTGCATTGTTAACTTTTAATTTGGCTAATTTTTTTTTTGGTCATATAATTTGGCTAATTTAACAGTAAACCTTTTTGCATTGATATCAATTGAGTCCATTCATCCAATTTTGGTCAGAAATCGCTGACTTGGACATTGGCTATCCTACGTGGCATGGTAAGCGCTGACGTAGATATTTTTTTTTTATATTTCTTCTCGAAAATTTTAGTTTTTTATTAAATTTTTTCCTTTTTCCTTTTTCTCTTTCCTTCTCTTTCCCTTTTTTTTTTCCATTGTGGCTGGCGAGGGTTGTCGAAGCTCACCAACCACTAAGCGAGAGTCATCAGAGTCGCCAGCCACTGAGCAAGGGCCGCGAAGCCCTCAGTTGCCCCCGGCAAGGCCAACCTTGCCAGGCCGTGGGCAAGGCCGCCTTCACCCACAGCCAAATGCTCCAGCACATTTGGGCAAGGCCAAGACCCTCGTCGGCCACCGACGAGGGTTTCGTAACTCTTGTCTAGTGGTTGTCAAGCTCTAGCAACCATCATCAGCCACAGTGGAAAAGAAAAAGAAAAGAAGGAAAAGAAAAGAATTTTTTTTTTAAATGTCCATGTTAATGCTAGATGTGCCATGTAGGATGATCAGTGTCTACGTTAGCAATTTCCGATCAAAATTGGCTTGATAGACTCAATTGGTACCAATGCACAAAAGGTTTATGACTAAATCGATCAAATTGAAAGGTTTATGAGTGAATTGTTATCAATGCAATAAATTTAGGCATTTTTGGTACTTTTCCCAAATGTCTATGTAATGAGCCGCCAACAAGAATAAGTATTAGAAATTTTTTGTCATATTCATGTGTGAAACCGCTTATGAATTCATGTCGATACATATTATCACAAAACATTATCTTTTCTAATATTATGAGAAGATCAAATGCTTTCGTCTCTGATTTCAGTGATTTGAAATTGAAGAGGCGGTCGAATTTCATTGCAAAGGGCGAAAGCCACAAGCAACAGGTTCTATGGTGGCCCTAAATTAGAGTTGACTATATCTATTTATGTTTCGATTTCTTGTTGCTTCATTTTTATTATTCACTTTATACAAAGGTATGCTTTTCCAAAAGTTTCAGTCTATGTTAGCTTCAAGAATACGTTGGAATTACAGATGAAGGGACGTAACCGGAAAAGTTTTAGAAGTTCGCCAACTTATTTGAATAAATACAAGTTTGAATATAAAATCGAAAAAGTAGTGCAATTTTATGGACCAAATGTGTACTTTTTGAAAAATGACCATGTTTTCCTTTATTTTTAGTTAAGTTAGCATGCGACTTATGTCCATGTCATAATCCACCAATCAAAGGTTTACTTCCCCAATCGGGGATCGGCAAATATTCATCTCTTTCATAAAAGAAATCCAAGGAATTGTACACTTTTATAAAATAGAGGACAGTTTAATCCGCAAAATCAAGTGGAAATTGATAAATAAAACAAAATCATCAAGGGGTGTAGTCAAAACGAAGAAGAAATAGATATTTTACAAGTTAAGAGATCTACAATAACTCGAGCGAAAGATGTTGTTCATCTATAAGGACCACTCAAGTTGATTATGGTTCTAATTGAATATTAAAATTGTGAGTGCGGTAGGATGCAAAATAAAAATCAGAAGCTCGAAAAACTCGGCTCTATTAGTAGACCTGATTAGTTCGAGGGGGCCATTTTATTTTCTTTTTGATTTGAGCCAATCAGTTTACAATCTTTACCATGTGAAAAACGGTTCGAAACAGCTCGAAGTTTTCTTAAAACGACAATATATAAATACACATCGAAATAAGGTTTTTTTTTTTTTTATCCCTTAGTTGTATTTCTCTTAAATGAGAAAAATAACAAAATTTGGCGCAAAGTGTTATTATTCTGGGATTGATGATCACATAATACTTATTAATCTTAAGTTTATACTTATTAATCTTCATTTCTAGATGTATTTTATCGCGTGTCATATGTACAAATACTCTTTTCCCTAGTCTCCACTGCACTCCGGCCCGAGTCAAATGAAGCGCTTCATCGTGTCCGCCACTCTAGGACAGAGAGGGAGGGTGTGTCTTTTTTCCGAAAGAGAATTTGATTTTCCGTTTTGAAGTTTCCAAAACTCATTCGGAAAATGGTAGTCGCGTTGAATTGCGTTATTGGTGGAGGGTGTTTTGATGTCCAACTCTCGATTGTTTTAAGATTTTAAGTACTTATGTGTCACGGCAATTTTACATAAAAGTCATGAAAATATGCAAGAAATTATGACCCGTTACATATCGAGAGTCCCTCCCTCGATAGACCATGGAGCTCCACGGTAAGAGGAGATTGATTGCAAAACAGGAAACGGAGTTCGAGATATCGCCTCCCTCCGCCTCTATCTACGACTCGTGTAGGGGTTTTTTGGCCCACATTTTTCATTCTTGTTTTTTTTTTTTTTGGCATTTTGTGATGTTATTCTATATATTTTTGCCTTTTGTGTCACGTTCTGTTTGTGATATTGGATTCAAACTTTGAATGATTCACCCGATTGTGAACTTGATATTGTTTTATTTTCCTTTTCCTGAAAATTTCTTTTTTTCTTTTTAAAGATTCTTAAACAATAAAATTTAGCCTGCCCTTTTTTATTATAATAAAAAAAAATGTGGGCCGTCCTGGCCCACCTCACTCATCTACTGGGCGGGCCCGAACTGCAAAACAGGCCCGATGTCGGGCCCCGGCAGAGCCCGAGCCATTTACCACCCAAGGTGGGCCCAGCCCGAAATCGCCCAGTATACAGGTCCAATGCAAGTCCAATTGGCCCGGACCAATGTGACCCGACCCGAACCGGGGAGTCTCCGCCGTCTTCTCCGAGTCGGACTGTGGGCGCTCCATCTCGCTCTTCGTCGGCTGTCGTCGATCTTCGCATCTCTCTCTCTCTCTTCATCTCGATATTGCATGGATGAAAATTTGCAGAGGTGCTCTTTCTCTACCCGATCGAATCTTGCTGAGAATTCTTCATTTCTTATGTTGTTGATGATGCGATTGCTTCGCTTCTGTCCGTCCCAAAGATTGGCGTTCTTGATTTGACTTCCCTCTTTCCATGTGCGGCGGCGGCGGCCGCCTCAACTTTGAAGGAAGTTCTTTGCTTTTTTTTTTTTTTTTGGTGGGTCTCTTCGTTATCGGGTTCCGGTTGAGGACATGACTGAAAGCAAAGGCTTTGATTTCCTTTGCCGGGTCGTTGTTCTTGTGCCGATGGCGGTTGGATTAGGCCGTCGCTCGTGAAGCCGAGTTTCGCTTTTCGGTGAGTTTTGACCGAGGCACGGCTGAGGAGCTGGGCATTGTGTAGGAGTTGGGTGTTTTTGAACTTCTGTAGTGTGTCTGGATGTATGTTGGACTTTGAAGTATGTTCGCGTCGTTCTTGTTACTCGTATCGTTCGGAATCTTTGCTCAATTGCATGTCTGGACTTTCGCTGCAGTTTGATTTTGCGTCTCTAACTATTTCACAAGCGGCTTTATATGGCATTGTTCCCTCTCTTTGCACGTTGAGATTTGTGAGGGGGAAGTATGTTTTCGGTCATCGAGGGTTGATTAGGCATTACTGCACATTCTAAAGACTTTCATGGCGAGGAAATTAACATCTTAGACACCAGCCCACAGGCCATTGCTGGTGCACTGCACTTGCCTTTTGGGATTTATGAGCCAGTTCTAGAAGCAGTTCTCGGTCTTCTTTGGACCTGTTTTTCCCGATTTGAGGCATGTGGCTGGCCTTTAGTCGCCTGCTATCACTTTACTTGGCTTCCTGGAAGTGTTCCATGTAGTGTGGAAATTAAATGATCCACAAAGGTCTATGCATGAGCTACAACTGATTGATGAAATTACAGGGAAAAGTGAGGAAACTAAAAATTTAATCATGGGATAGGTCTGGTTTGACATCATTTAATGCTGCTGGACCTGTCAGCGTACTTCCATAAATTCACGAAGGTCTGCTTGCATTGTGATGTATATAAATGAAAGAGCCATAGCAATTTTCTGTTAAATTCTGCGAGATGGCACTTGAGATATTTTTCTTTCTTGATTTTTGCTAAACAACTGCATTTCTTTTTTCCACGTTATGTGTGATTGGGCCTTACATTGGTATGTTTTGGAAAGTTAATTACGTCATTCTTCTAACTTAATCTTCTTGTTCTGCAGTGTTGTGTCTGCTTAGCCACTGTTTTTTTGGTGTTGATGATCATTACCTTCCTGAAAGAAAATAGATGCTTGTCTGCAACTTGGAAGGCATTGCATGTTCCCACAAGTTCAAGTGCCTGGCTATCTAAGACCTATAGCACCATGCGAGAAGATAACATTTTTTCCAGCATACCTTCTCCTGGATGTGGTAGTGACTTATTCCAGAAATCTGCTTCCACATGTGACGACGAGAAAGGCTCCTCCCGAAATGTGGAGTCCACCCCGGAAATAGAAAAGAAGTATGTTCACCGTGTTTATGACGCTATAGCTCCTCATTTCAGTTCCACTCGATTCGCTAAGTGGCCAAAGGTTGCCACCTTTCTAAAAACTCTGCCTCCGGGATCGCTCATCTTGGATGCAGGTTGTGGAAATGGGAAGTACTTGGGCTTGAATCCCGATTGCTATTTCGTTGGATGTGATATAAGTGCTCCCCTGATCAAAATATGTGCAGATAGAGAGCATGAGGCTCTGGTTGCGGATGCTGTGAATCTTCCTTACAGAACTGGTTTCGGGGATGCTGCAATCTCAATAGCCATATTGCATCACTTGAGTACGGAGCATAGGAGGAAAAGAGCAATTGACGAGTTAGTTCGTGTCGTGAAAAAGGGCGGGCTGGTCCTGATAACTGTTTGGGCTGTAGAACAGGAAGATAGATCATTGCTTATCAAGTGGACTCCTCTAGCACCAAAATATGTGGAGGAATGGGTAGGACCAGGAAGTCCCCGAGTTCGCAGCCCTTCGTCTTTGATGTTGGAAAGCATCCCAGAGACAGATGACAGTTCAGTAGGGAGCACGAGGGAAGTTAAAGTTAATATAGCCGTGAAGCCAGAGAAGGCTCAGAATTTAAATCATCACGGAGAAGATGATACAATGGCATTGAAACAAGAAAAGAATATCAAGGATCAACAGGAATATTTTGTACCTTGGCACTTACCCTATCATCGTGCTGAAGTCAGTGGAGCTTCCTTGACTGCTCTTGCAAGTGGTTTGGCAAAAAAGGACGATAAAAAGGGTGCCGTAGTCTATAATAGATATTACCATGTCTTTGGTGAGGGTGAGCTTGAGAGGTAAATCAATTTTAGATACAACTACTCATTATTAATATAGACAATAATTTTATGTGTTCTTTGTCAATTTTTTAAATTAATTTTACATGCTCTTTATGGGTCTTCTGGCATCATGCTTCTTTCTAAGCTAGTTCTATCATATACACTGTTGAGCAATTCTCAGATCAAATTAGAAAGTTCTCCCTGTTGGGTTTATACTGCTATTAAATGTTTTGATTCCTTAAACCGCTCTGTAAGAAATTACCTCCAACCCATACTCTCTCATGGCAATTGTGTTCAGCTGATAAAATTAACCTCTTTTGCTCGCTCTTTTTGGCTTGGCATTTGCAGGTTGGTATCTGGCATGGACAACGTCATAGTTGTTGATCGATTTTATGACAAATCAAACTGGTGTATTATTCTCGAGAAGACATGCTGACACAATCAAGTGTGGAGATCATGGATCTTTTGCAGTGGGAACTGGTACATTCTCATGCTACAAGCCCTGCAAGTTATGTGGTCGAGCTCAATATATGTTTTGACTATGAATTTTCAGAGAATCATTCATTTTCATTAATGAGCGGACAAGGGTATGATTGAGGCTGAGTTTTCACTTTTTGGCCAAAATTTTGTGAATTTTCTGTGTTGGTATAGATTGCTGGAATGTAGTGGTTGGAAATGCCAAGATGGCGTGAAGCAACTGATCACTATGGTCTGCAACTCACTGTACTCATGATGTGATTGTCTGTTCTACATCTGCCTTTCGATTCTTTGTATTTTCCATTAAGCGATGGTCATTTGTAGCTAATTATATTTCGTAGAGTTTCGGGTTTCCTGTTCATAAAAAGAGAGCTGTTCTTTGAGCAGTGACTTTTGATTGTCGATAATGTAAGAAACATGGTTTTGGCATGTTGACTAGGTACTTTGCAGAGACCAACATCATATACAAGATGTTGGATCCTTGTTTGTTGACATGTCATTATCTTAGGCGGGGATATGTAATTGCGCACGGATAGGAAACTTGAAAAAGCTTTTCGCACGAGATTGGTTTAATTTGCAATCTGGGAGGACGAAGAACGCAGAAGACTTGACCAAGTTCGTGACACTTTTTAGTTCTCATATATGGTATAAATGCCGAGCGATCTGTCCTAATAAGAGGGAAATTTTCAAGGTCCTAATAGTTACGGCCCACAAGTCTTGAGATGCCCTCCGAGATCAAATCTTCGAACAAGCCAAGAAAGGAGGGAACTTTTTACAGAAGGACACCCAAATTTTGGAGACCTTCGCCCTCATGCGTTTCCTATTATTCTTAGAATTGGCACACAAGTTTCACTCATTCTCAATATTTAACGCATTCAAGCTGACCCCAGATCCCAATTCCATGAACCACATGGGAACATCTTTTGACAACTTGAGTAGTGGCCGAACAACTTCGAAACTGATGACATGAACAAGTCATTCGATTCCTCCATTGTGACAAAATCAAGAAAAGAAAGTGTACTGAAACTTGAAGGCAAAAACTGATGCCAAGAGGCAAGAAGACCGTCGGTTTCGATTTCCCTTTTGAGCCCGACTTCTTTCTCTATAGCTAATGTTTATTTCCTCGATCACTTGCACTAGTTTTCTCGTTAATACTAACAATTAAAGCAACAGAAGTTTCTTTCTGATATTTCTGCAGAGAAGGGTTGCATACATATTCAATTCAACAAGCATAGCCAGTTGAAAAAGGCAAATCTAAGTATGTGTAAGTCCTGGTAGTCGTCTCAAGGTCTCGGCAATGTGTTCAGCAGTATTTGTAGCTTAGTGCTATCTTGTTTAACAAGTAGGAATACCAAGAACAAAATTACTACTACGCAACTTGCAAAATCTTCCCTTGTGCTTGACATAGGGATTGTGTATTGGATATCATTATGTATGTACAACTGCACGTCCACATCTTTATCGATACAGACGAATTTCCCCATTGAAGTGATATGAATATCATGCAATGTACCGATCACAAATAAATTATAGGTGACAAATGAATTTTCTCGTTATATCGTCAGTTCTCCTTTTCCTTCAGCCACCCATGCACCCGGCTCTCCAATGTTTACAGAGCTTTGGCATTTCCTGGAGATGACCAATCATATGATGTTAAGGAGTTCGATGGCCCACTTTCCTCCTTCACACGTTCCTTGGTACTGCTGCATGGAAGAGGGTGGACATAACGGATATAACTCAGAAGTCAGGCCAATCAACCTTCTCCGGCAGACTTTCTATTCCACCCAGGCAACATTACTTTAACACGAATATCATCTATTCCTGAGGCAATGGTTGTACACGTATCCTCATCCGGGAGTCAATGACTACTTCCTGCACAATTAGTTTCCATGGAAACAGCATTAAGAGCTGAAATGTAAACTAGACTGCGAGCTATATTCTGATGAAGGGTCTTTGTCCCGCTCCAAATCCCCACATGCAGTGAGAACTGTGGTGAGTACATAGTCATCCACCTCAATACCTTCTGCTCTCATCCGATACATGAGGTTTAAAGCCTCTGGGCAACGCCCTTTCCTCGCATATCCCATTATCATAGCCTTCCACGTTACCAAATTACGCTGCGGCATGCTGTCGAAAACTTGAGATGCCTCTGCTAAGTATCCACATTTTGCATACATATGAATTAACGCACTACCAACAAACACGTTAGACAAGGCGGGAGTCTTGTTTGCAAAGGAGTGAAGTAACTTTCCTTGCAAAAGATCTTCTAGCTTAGCACATGCTTTTAGTGCTGATGAGTACGTGAAGGCATTGGGCTCCACACCTTCATCCAACATATCTTTCAAGCGCTCAAGTGCTTCTGCTCCCAGCCCGAGATGTGCGCAGCCGGATATCAACGCCGTCCAAGAGACAACATCTCTGAATGGCATTTGGTGGAGGACATTGGAGGCAAATGAATAATTTCCGTATTTACAGTACAACCATACAAGGGTGCTTCCAATGTGGACATTATTTTGAATAGATTTCTTGAGTATCTGTGCATGAACTTCCCTTCCCAACTCTGACTTCTTGATTGAACCACAGGCTAGGAGAATGCTTACAATGGTGAGGTTATTAGCAAATATATTCCTTCTCTTCATCTCCCTGAAAAGGTCTATGGCCTCCTCACCAAGCCAATTCCGAGCGTATCCAGCTATCATGGTTGTCCATGTCACTGTGTTTCTCTTCTTCATTCCATCAAATACTTTTCTCGAATCAACTATCTCCCCGCATTTTGCATACATATCCACTAAAGACGTCCACACAAAAACATCATTCTTGATCATCTTTTTAAATGTGATGCAGTGTAACTGTCTCCCAAATTTCAATGCCTTCTCCTGGCCGCAGACATTCAAGATGCTACACACAGTGTGCTCGTTGGGCAATAATCCATCCCTTAACATTCGCCTAAACATTGAAAAAGCCTCTTTTCCATGTCCTTGTTGGGAACAAGCAGTGATGATTGTCGTCCAAGACACCACATCGTGCTCATTCATCCGGTCAAATGCACAAAATGCGCTATCAAGCACCCCGCACTGTGCATAGAAATGAACTATAGCACTCTCAACAATCAAGTTTTGCTGCTCATTCTTGATAACACAGGCGTGAACTTGTTTTCCAAGCTGGAAATCTAACCTCCTGCTACACGAATTCAGGATACACACGTACGTCTTGCAGTTTGCTCGAACCCCACTACCAAGAGCATCAAGAAAAAACCTCAAAGCCTCACTATCTAAGCCAAACCTAACACACGCATTAATCATCGTAGTCCAACTAACCACATTCCTCTCAGACATTTCGTCAAACACCTTTCTGACCTCGTCCAACCTCCCATATCTCAAATACGCAGACATCAGGTTATTATTAACATAGGCAGCACTGCTTCCCGAACATTTCAAAGCTACAGCCTGAACTTTTTGAACTTCTCTCACACTAGAACACGACTGTAGCCAAGAAGCAAGAAGACCATCGTTCATGCATTGAGCTCCAGAAGGGCCACCGCACAAATCGCCATCTGGGTTTTCTTGGGAGCACGAGACATTGCTGGAAAAGCAATATTTCGACGCCGAAGACAAGAACTTGGAGCACGAGGGACGGAATCTTCTGTCGCCGCCGTTTCTTGCTTTCGAGGAAAGACTATGGTTTGGTGTCTGAGGCTTTTGACGAAGGAGAGAGACGGGTATATCGAACGAAGCGAGGTTTGGCGAGACAAAGGTGTAGGAGGAGAGCATTTGCTTGAAATGGTTTGAAGTTCCTTCCCGAAGAATCGGTTTGAGAAGCTCACTCATGTCGTCGTCTGTTCGTCATTCGGAACGAAGTTCGATTATGTTCCCGTTGAGGCTCTGTCCTTTTCCCGCGTCTGTACAAAATATAATTCACAGTTTCCCAATTTATAAAGTTTTTTTTTTGGTAAAAAAAGGTTATTTTTTATGTTAACACTAGTGATTTAAGCACTATAAATATAAAAAGCCATAAAAATATCAATTTACGCCCACTGTAGCACATTTTCTTTAAACTTTTTGTGACACTAAAAATCTCAAACTTATACTTGTGTAACATATTTACCCTCCGTGAAGATTTGGTTATATAATTTTCTAGCCAAAATGATATCATTTTGGTTTTACTTAAGCCACTTCAACACTATTTGCCTTTCTGATCTTTAAAAACATATTTACCCTCCGTGAAAGTTATATTAGATAATATTCTAGCCAAAACAATGTCGTTTTGGTTTCACTCGAGCCATGTCAACCCCCATTTGCCTTCCGTTATTTATGTAGACAAATTTTTAATGAAGCTCAATGACGAAACCATAACAAAGTGTACATGTGTCACATAAGTATAAGCTAGGAATTTTTTGTCACAAAAGAAAATTATGATAAATATGTCATAGTGGGCATAGTTTGTAGTTTTTATGTCAAAAAAAAAGTTTAAAGTAAATATGTCACGTAAAGATAATCTGAGGCTTTTGGAGGTTGTTTCCCTATTTAATAAAAAAGTTCCAAATTTTTCATTAAATAGATTATGAATATATTGAGGTAAGTTAGGAGCTTCCTTTACAAAGAATCTGACATTATAGGATGGTATAGAAACTTTTATGTTCTTTTCCGATGTTACCAAGAAAGAAAAGCCCATACATATAAGCGAAAAAAATGGGGAGATGAGTGAAGATGGGTTTGGTTCAGCATTCTTAATAGATTTTCGGCCTCAAAAGCCCCTTAAGGAATTGCTGGGGTGTTGAGCAAGCCTTCCTAAAGAGCTTTTGTCCAAATTCTAACCTTAGAAATGCTGGAGGAACCAGTATTAAGCTTTCAACATTTGTATTTCTTCAATGCACATTTGCAAAGCTAAATCAAATACATCCTAAGTTGGACTATCTCAGGAATTTGGTCAAAAAGAGACTTTTAGAAAATGATTCCAAACTGTTGTAAGTGAGAAACATATTTAACTTCAATTTGTCATTTAATAATGATTCTTATTCATCTTAAATAAGCATAAACATTAGTGTGGAAGTTCTAAGCAAGAATTTAGTGTTTACTTTGGATTCGCCTTTTCCTCTAAGGCTGTATCTGGTGGATTGACGTAAACCTAAAGGCTACATTTGATAGTCATGATAAAAGTAATTTACCCTATTATATATTTGGTTCCTATCCAAGACAAGATAAAATCATATATAAAAGGGATATAGCTTGGATAAAAACATTCTATAAGGAAGTTAGGATAAATGTGAATAATATTTCTTATAGTCTCGGTATAAAATGTATTTTTCTTGAATAACAAACTTCTTAAGTTAATAAAATTAAATAATAATTAAATATAAATAATATATGAATTCTAATATAAAAAATAAATTCGAAATAACAATATTTTTTTTACTTATTCCTATTTTTATTTGTATATTTGATTTCTTTCTATTCCATAATAAATATTCTATGTATATATATACATATATATTTAGTAACTATGGTTATTACATTTTTTAGGTACATTTTTTATTAAATAATATACTAGACTAAATTTTTTTTATTGAGGAATGATGGAAAGGAATAAAAAAAATAATAATAATAAAATAAGTAAATACAAATGAATTAGAAGAACCTAGATTTTAATTGAATAAATAACTTGAAATCAATCTTTTTAATTTTCTAAGAATATGGGCCAATGATATTTCTTCAATCTTATTCTCCTCTATATGTTAACGTTGAAGCTTCATAACACGATTCCATAATTCTTTAGTTCATGTCAGAACTTCAAAAAAACAGCGAAAGAATCAAACTCATTCTCCTCTGTAACTCTTTTCTTTGATTCATATCAAAGGTCCACAAAAGCAACAAGAGAGCAGAACTCTTTTTTATCTGTAAATCAATGGTTTGCATTATAATTTCAAGAAAGTGGCAAGAGAGTTCCCTATACTTTTCGGTAGATGACCATATTTCCTCTTTGTTACTAGATTTGACATTCGCCGATGGATTTATCTCCCTAATGTTGTTGTAGCCCGTTTAATTTTTATTTTTTTTTTGTCATAGTCAAACCAATGGCTCTAGAATGCTTCAATGAGCTCCTTTGTTGTTTATTGTACAATAATAATTGATTTATTGGCGAAGGTTATCTCCGTTTATGCATTTATGATTTCTTTGACAGTGCTCAAATTTCATTTGTGCATTTTCAAGTTCGGTTACACTGATATGTCATTCATATCAAATAATAAACAAGATAAGACATGAAAATATTCGATTTTATTACTGTAATTCACCAAATAGTGGATTTGATATAACAAAATCCCCTAATTTCATATCCACTCCGATTCATTTTTATCCCAGTTAGAAATCTAGACGACCAAACGCAACCTAACAATACAAATTCTCTCCTAACTTGTCTCGTCAAGTCCCCAGTGAACTCCACCTGCTCCAAAGACCAACAAGCACATGCAGTTAAAGTTTCTCGTGGTGCTGATGTTCCTTACTGTAAAATGCATAAGCACGCAAGTTGGTTTACACAGGACTATGTATGTATATTCATTGATAAAAAGAACTTTAGAGTCCAGAGTTATTACATTCGACGGCAATACTTGGAACGAGCAAGACAGAAAAATCGCCAAATGCAAAATTTTAAGGATGAAATAATGAGAAAAAAAGAGTCGCACAGTAACAAAGAAATTACCGATATTATCGCTATGTCCAATTAAAAAAGAGTGGTTCTAGATTCTAGTCCTTTGTTTTAGCCAACTTGGCTTGTATTAGTTTGTCCAAGATGGGTGGCTCCAGAGGGATTGGATCAAGACATCGCTCCGCAGCAGCAACAATCACCTGCCCCATACATGACGAGGTTACATTCCACAAACTCGAGACAAGCAATGTAAAATAGCAAAAAACAGAAAATATCAGTCAACAGATTGCGAACGCAACCTTTTTGTTTGACATTAGGCAAAATAACAGAAACCACGCATACAACTGATGCAAAGGAGCTTGTTTTCAGTGCAAATCTAATCCCAACAGTGGACAAGTTTTAGCTGTCAAAGATGCATGGAATGTCAAACACAACAGAAGGCAAACACAACCTTTTTGTTTGACATTTGGCAAAATAACAGAAACCACGCATACAACTGATGAAAAGGAGCTTGTTTTCTGTGCAAATCTAATCCCAACAGTGGACAAGTTTTAGCTGTCAAACATGCATGGAATGTCAAACACAACAGAAGGACATGGGAGTCTAGCATGACAGATAAGTTACCCCCAGCTCCAGCAAACAATTTTTCTCCTAGTCCTACACTCTACTCTCAATCCTCAACAAAAATTTCCATAATGATAATATAGAAGACCACTCAATGCTAGTCCCTCCAACATTGGGCTTTCAGCATTCTCAAGGCCAGAATTTGGCCAAAAGTTGCTTGCCAAACACCCCAGCATTTTCTCAAGGAGCTTTGGAAGCCGGAAGCTCCTTGGGAATGCTGAACCAAACCCAGCTTCAAAGGTAGAAGCTGGAGGGAGGGTTGATACTTCTGCATGTGAATTCTTTCTCCCAAATTTTTTGCTAAATTAGAATTGAAGATTTTTCAAGAATTGCTAGTGGCATGGGATTGACTTCATGAAGATTCAACTAAGCCAGGTGGCAACTCCCTGACATTGTCCTACTTTATCCAGGTTAGGTAACAACTATGAATAAGTATATCCACACAGGAGTTGAAAGAGGATACAAAAGCTGACACTGAACCGCAGTACAACCCAAATCGATGTCCATAACAGATATGTTCAATCTTACACTATATCATAAATTACCTCATCTAGCAAGAAGTCGATGGCAGCTTCATCCTCAGCACTTTCCTTTAAAGGAGCCCTTAGAAACTGAATATCCAGCTGAATTTGCTGAAACCCACTCCTATTGAAAGTTTGAAGTCGAACAAATTCTTGCAGACTTTTCAGAGACAATTTTATGATTGTAGTTATGACCGACTCCTGAAATAGAGAAATCAACTCAGATCATTTGATGAGGAGACTGTTTACAGACCACTTTCTCCAAGAAGAAAGGGAACTAGACCTGTGTATATTCAACTTTAGTGAAAATTTCCACTTTCTGCTTGAATAATTTTGCCAGATGCGTTTCCAAAAGCTGGCTCCTGGCCCTATTGGTATTAGATCGACCCATTTTGTCATCTCGTAAGGGATTGCTACGTGAAGATGCAGTGCTTCCATTGCTGTCAGAACGATGATGCTTTCGTTGGAGCCCTTGGGGTAATATCTGCTTCACTTCGGACCCTACTGCTTCCAACTATGACAGATAAATCACCTCAATGTCAACTAAAGGCAAGAAGAATTCATATTTATCCAATTGTAGATGAACCATTAAGAATGTAGCAGTAGCATAATTTGAAGGCATGGCTTCCTTCTCTTTTGGATACTGCAACATTTTAAACATAGGACAAAAATAAAAGAAGTGCCGACCTCTTGCAGTAGTAAATCAACGAACATATGAACCTCTCTAGGCTCCTTATGCTGTCAGAAAAGAAAAAAGTGAAACGTACGGTCAATGCAAAATAAATACATCTCAGTCGAAGAAACTATAACCATACTGACCTTGACCCAATTTGGTGTAGTAAACCTCTTTCTCAGGATGACAGAGATCCTCTGCGTACTCATTTTTATATACTGAGAAAAAGAGATACAATATCAACTTCCTTTCAAATTCCTAAATACTATAACAGACGAAATTCAGCTATTCTAATTAGTACACATATTCATGAGTGAAAACTAATTCCTCTAGGCAGTTGACTGGTCCTAGTAATAGAAAAACAAACAAGATTAAGTTTAGATGAGCCCGATGTTTTTAACCAAAAGACAAGAAGGAGCAAGAACAACTTCTTGCGTCACTTCTAGCTGAAGCATCATAAAACATCTTCACATTCTAAAATCGGAGAGTTTTCCATAACCTTGCCTCTTGAAATACAAAAAACATCAGGCCCAGACTTGCAATGTTGAATTCAGAGACACATCCTGTTTATTGAATCGGTGTATCCCCCACCAAAGTACGTTCACAGTTAGCAGCAATACTATGAAAAGGTTAAGCTTGAAGACACATCCTGTTTATTGAATTGAAAGTCAATGAGCTGATTTCGCTTCCCTAAAGGCCGCATTGACAAAAGTATGTCAGAGGATTCAATCGACTGTCATAAAAAGGGATCGTCTGGTCTAACTGATTAATGCATCAAGATGGTAACATTTCCAACCCATGCAGATGGGGTCAGATTTATCACTAGTCTGTCATGAGTGAAAGTTCAGACTCGTACATATGGATTCTCAAGTGATAAAATTCAAACCATACAAGGTGCAAAAACTTTTCACCAGCTGACCGAAATCTGCGACAAATTTCTCCTGGAACAAAAGCAGGTCCATATTCATATCCTCGAACACCACCACCAGAAAAAGAAGCAGCAATTTCCTGGCAAGTAGAAAAGAGGGTAAAAACTCTAATGCATGCCCCAATGATACAAGATGAAATGCATAACAGGCATCATTAACCATAAATAAGAAACTTGACAGCTAATGATATTAAACTCCTTGCCTCAGTGATTCTTGGAATTGCACTCTGCTCAATGAAAACAGAGATTTGAGACAGCACCAGGACAAGGCCCATGAGACCTTTATCACTTTGTGTCACCTCCATCATACTTTGCTCTTTAATCGCAAGATTCTTCTTCCCAGAAAGCAAGGTAAAGTGACCATCCAGTGTTCTAAAGAAATCTTGGAATCCTTCTTGAACCCAATCCACAATAAAGTCTCTCAGTTTTATTAGTAACCCCAAGTTGTCTTCCAAAAGTTGCCGGAAGTCCTAAGGTAAATACACTGAATAAGAGTGAGAAAGATTTGTAACCAAAATTCTTAGTCTAATTTCAAGAAAGGCCATTTTAGGCAGTAGCTGAACAAAATACTGCCAAACAATGTGAAGATTCAAGCATTGCATAAATGCTCACAATCCAAATAGGAACTTGCTGAAATAGGAGCAAAGGAGAGTGAGACAAATACAGGGACTATTAGCTTAAGATAATTTCCTAGTGCATAATGCATATGTGGAGGACTGAGTCTGATGTGAACCTAAAATAAAAAGACATATGAGATGAAACTAACAGATTAATTACTCCATGCTTAGGTCAGCAAAACTGTCATGGCACGCATTTCTCACCAGTAAGACATCCATGCTGCCTTGAAGAACGCTCTTTTTGCCAGCTTCCAAGGCAATCTGCAAGGAATAACTTCCAGTGTTCTCGTTTCGCCTGAGAAGGTCATCTGCCAGTTCATTGTCATACGAGATCAATTAGCAGTTGTCAAAACGAATAAAATAAAATAAATAAGAAAAGTTATTTCAGCAGGCAGTTAAGCGATACACAGATGAAGCAGCACGTAAATTGCAGTAGTAAAATGTCACATATTTAATTATATCCACAAGCTCACCAATGGCAAGACAATAATGTCCTGCAATCTTTCAAAAAATTACACTTACAGAAAGTATAAAATCATCATTGTTAAAAACTCCTTTCATGTTAAATGATCCCCGAAAAACATGGATAGGGAATTAACCTGAGATATCTTGTAGAAGGTAAGAAAATTTTCCAGCTACATACTTCTTAACAGCAACCTGGGCAGCCTGAGAAAAAATAGAAGTGGTCAGCACTGCAGACAGTTACTAATTCACCCAAACAAGGAGGCAACATTAAGGAATTTATCACTTTATCAATTGCTTAAAGAAGTCTAATATAAAGAAACAATGGCATAAAGGTTTCCAATTAGGACCTCCAGCGAGAATTCAGGTAGAGCAGCTTCCTTTAGGACCTCATCCATCAGAATCACATCCGTCCATATTGTTTCTGTATAAGATAGGCATTTAGTTAAGCATTGCTGGATAGACATGGCAAAGTAATAAGATACCCTATTATGAAGACTTCAAATCATGAATTCATAAATCAATGCTGGAGGAAGTCCACTCTTACAAGTAATTCAAACGTGATCTTATGGAATGATACAGTGATTGATAAGACGTCAAGCATCACTTATCACTAAAAGATACAAAGAACAGTCAGTTCCATGCCACAGGCATTGTGTTCTTGGCATCACTATAGGGAAAGCCAACTATACAACTACCAAACCAAAACACACAAGAACTTCTACCAAAACTTGATGCTCTCAAAAATCCACTAATCTATTTGACTTGATTACTTTACACAGATTATGGAGAATATTGTGTAATAATCATTTAAAAGTAAAGAACACCACCAAGAAGCTGGCCCCCAATATTACAGATTAAATGAGGATTGAAACTCATTAAGCATCTTTTGGCCACAAGAGAAGCTCATCGGGCATCTGACACTCATTTGGAAGGAATGGCAAAGCCAAGCTAGTCCCAAATTGTCTCAACCTTTTTAACCACCTGACTATGTATAGCTCCATGTCTGCAGATCTCTTCCTTTTGTTTTCCTTTATATACCTTTTAAATTTTTAGGGATAATAACACCAATAGTCCCTAAACTTTGGTCCCATGTACAATATCGTCCTTGGACTTTTAATTTATGCAATGTGGTCCCTAAAATTTTGTCCAATGTGCAATGTCATCCTTGGACTTTTGATTTGTTCAATGAGGTCTCGGAACTATTAGTAATTGTTCAATATAGTCCTTCTGTTTGCATCATTTTCACATAGTCTAGGGAGCAAATTGAACATTTACCAATAGTTTAGGTACAACATTAAACAAATTAAAAGTTTAGGGATGACATTGCATATTTGGCCAAAGTTTAGGGACCACATTAAACAAATTTAAAGTTCAAGGACGACATTGCACACTAGACCAAAGTTTAGGGATCATTTGTGTCGTTTTCCCAAATTTTCAAGATACTGGGAGGGAGTGAATTGACAATGCCTTTATTAAGTACTAAAGACCCGTTCAAGCGCACTACCCTAATTTGACTGGAATGCTAGTAAAAAATAATTCTTACAAGCATGTTCAAGGTAACAACTCCAATGTTGCATTAAGTAATTTCTTTGGACAACTAAGCGAGGAGAAAATGAGAATAAACATTCTTGGAGAAAACAAGTCATTCCTAGCCTACTAGGTACACATCAATAAATATGTCCCCACAAGCAAGAATACATTTTGATTTATTGCGAAAGAGATATAGAAGAGTAAAACTTAGATTACTGATAACAAAAGCAAATAAATCCCCGGAAAGCAACCAATATCCTAGTCAAAAGCTTATTTCAAAAACTGTAGGCATGAGCTGCCCTAGATAAAATGCAACAGGGTGTACTCACTAAGGATGGTAATAAGATCGGTTGAAGAAATTCGTTTCTGAAGATACTGCTCCATTGTCTCAAAGTGCCTATATAAACAAAGAAAGTCTGCTTAAACAACGCATCAAATATATATCAACAAAAGGAGTTTATCAGCTGAAAGAACAGTAGATATGCATGATAATACACTTACTTGATAACTAAATCCCGCGAAAGGGAAATAAGTTGCTTTTCTGAATCAGGAAATATGACCCGATAAGCACGGACAGCCTCCACAAACTCCCGGACAGAAGCCTACTTGACAAGTTAAAAGGCATGCAATTTAAAGATAATGCAACGCATTTTTTTAAGGAGATGCAAGTCATGTGTATCTACAGTGTAGGGTGTTAGAGTAATTAAATATTAACCCACGCCTTCATCTAATAGCTTAAACTTTTAGAACAGTTGGCAATGGTCCCACAAAATCTCACATGGTATCAGAGCTGGAGATCCTGAATTCAAATCTTTCCAGACCCCATTTGTCTCTCCAATTAAATATGTCCACGCTTAGTACTGGACAAAAAAGAGACCAGACTAAGCATGAGGGGAAGTGTTAAAGTAATTAAATATTAACACACACCTTCATCTAATAGCTTAAACTTTTAGAATAGTTCGCAGTGGTCCCACAAAATCTCACATAGGGGAACAAAATACTTAACTTCTCTATCATAACCTCATTGCAACTGCACAGGTGTCACTAGAATAATCCTCAAGGAGTTTATTGCTCTTGGCACCTAATCCACTCTGCACTTTTTATTATCCTCATCAGGATGCTAGAGACTTTTATTAAATTGCAGGTGATAGATTACAAAATAAATACCAAACTCTCAACTCATTGGAAAACTCGTTAACCTCGAGCTCATTTATATCATGCACATCATTTTAAAGTGCTGTAATGCCAAATTATACTAGTCCGTTGCTTCTTGTTATTCTCAAAAGTCAAACAAAATCTCACTTCTATTTGCTCTGCCAGAAAACAAGGATGAAACATCTACATCAGAGAAAATCGTAGATTATCTAATTTTGCTATTTTATTAGAATATTGCTTCAAATTAGCAAATTAATTGAAGCAGCATGGACATGTAATTCATCTGACTTATATTGTTGGTCCACAAAATCTCAAAACAGAACACTAGTAGCAATATTCAATCTATCCATGTATCTTTCACATCTGCCGTTGCAAAGTGGTGGAACTATAATGTGTTTCTTTGTACAAAGAATTATCCAAGTATTCTGAATCTGAAGATGCAATTGCTATTGAACATTTTGGGGTTGAAAGTCTAGTGACCACATGCAAAGTATCAGATATAAAATCTAGTGGCAGGTGCAAAGGTGTAGTCTAGTTAGGTGGCAAAACAATAGTCAAAGGTGGCAAATTTAACTTTAAGTACTTAGAACATACAAAAGAACAGCGCTCCTCAAATAAGAGGGAAAGAACAAAAATCCTTAAGGGTGATTCTCGTTAGATGAGGAAACATAGAGGACTAAAAAGATACAACTAACAACCACCCTTAGTTTTCTTTGGAGGTTTGAACGAACAAACGGTAACGAGTAAAACTGGTAAAAGGTTTCTGTCAGTGTCGCATTTTGTATCCAAGGAAACAATTACCTTAAACTTTGTTTTGCTGAGAGGGAGTACATGCATTTGATTTGAAAGATTAAAGACGGTGTGAGAACAGGAAGGAACTTCACATCGGGAGGGGTGCATGCAGGGAAGGACTTTAGAAGTCAAGAATTGGTGGATCTACAAGTGAATGGTTTCATCCTGCAGGGTTCAAGGCTACCTTTTTGATGTTTTAACTGGGCTTTTTATTGGGCTTGATAGAGTTTAATATGCTGTTATTAAAGGGGTTGTTGTCCCTGGAAACTTTTTTGAGCAATACTTTTTCTTATAGAAAAAATAAATAGTTTCTCCCCCTTGGTGCCACTTCTATGAATCCTCTTACTAATCAGCAAAAAAAAAAAAAAAAAAGAGGCATAATTGTCTTCTAATGACTGGTCACAGCCATAGTTGAACTAGGTTCATTACCTGCCACCGTTCTGAATGATCAGTGCACAACTTAAATCTGTAAGCATGTAATTAGCAAGAATTGGGATGCTAGACTTCCACCGATCAGATCAACACTTCTCGCACATGACATTGAAAAAGAGGCATCTATTTCCGATGTAATAGAAGATCCGAAGCTCATCAGAAATAATGGGAAACAGGAAAATAAGAAATAGTGGTTAATTTGGAGGGTTATGCTGGATTTTTTGTTGAAGGTGTTGATTGAAAACTATCCCCTAAGATCACTTTATAGCTTGTGCCGAATGGAAATAGATAAGCCCACTCTAAATTATAGAGATAAGCCAATTGTTCACATAGATCAAAGTCATGTATCTTCTCAACACACTTATATATTACGCCAAACCTGGAGAACTTCTACATGATAACGATAAGAAGCATGCTTTGTTATGTCAGCATCAAGATCGAGGAGATTAAGCTGATAACTCAGAGTGATAACATTTTCACTATCTCTGGAATTACAATCTTTCAAATCCTTTCCATTTAATTGCCAGATGGCAACATATTCACTTTTTACCTCATGAGAGGCGGGGGAGAGTAACTCAGATAAGCTTCCTTCTTTTGAATTGTCATTTGGATCCACTGAAGATTTGTTTGTTTCTCCAGCCTTAAGATTAAGGTCCATAAGAGACAGTTCCAACTTCTCAAGTAGCTTTGCCTTCAGACTCTCTACCTGCCAACACCAAACAATCAATCATAGATATAGGTGATAATGCATATTATTTTATGACGAGCTCTTCTGAGCAAAATCCAAGCATCGAATGTCTAGATAAAAAGAGACAAAACTCCAGGAGTTTGCAATAACCGATGGTAACTTGATAAGAGAGAATAGAAACACAATCATTAATGTACTTAAAACTCATTTACTAAGCTAAAAAAAAGTAAAGTAATGAGCAGTACATACCGGGAAATCTAACTGCTTGAGAAGCATTGCAGCCTCAGCTCGTGCTTGAATGGATTCAGAATCAGAGAACAGCTTTCCCTGAAAAGTTTCGCAAAAAGGAAGGGGAAAAAAAGGTGTTATACATATTTAATGACCAAAAACAAAACAAAGGGGATAGTGGACACATAACTCAGCCTAAGATTAACTTATCGTAACTGACTATCTTATGACTCGTTAACCAATTGCAGATAATAAAAGTGAAGACTTTGGAACAACTCCCTCTGTAAAATGCTATGATTTCTAGCAAACGCAGAAAGTGCAATGCCTGCCTTTTGTCCAGATTAAGGTAGAAACAATGTACTTCAAAACTAATAGTTCCTTTGGGCAAGACCAGGCGCAGGGTCAATACTATCTCATTCTCAAGGGCTGATTTAAAAAGGACACTGAGGGCACACCTCAAAGTTGACTTATAAAGTAATTCCAGTTATCGGACTTAGACACTTCAACTGGTGCAGGAAAAACCCCACTAGTACAACTGTTCCCACATGAGGCTACAGTTCATAAACAGATGGACTAATTTATTTTTTGAACATAATGGGCAAACAGATTGTGTAAAAAAACAATATTTCAATTTTTAACCTGGCTGGACCTTTTTCTTCCTCATTTCCCAAGCCAAATGTTTTGGGCCAGATGAACACACAAGATACACTGCTAATCTTAAGAATAAAAACCTATAAGAGATCCATGAAGCCAAAACAAACTTAAGTAGTTCAGACACAGATACAAAACCCTCCAATCCGTCAACAGTAAGTATCAAAGGTAACATAACTGCATCAATGCTAGTCCTCCAATATGGGATAGGAAATTGCAGGTAATATAACTGCAATCAACGTTCATCCTCCAATATGGCATAGGAAATTACAGAAATACAAAACTGAAAGCTTCAAACTCTGACTTAACTGAATTAGTTGAACAATAACTGTTGCAAGAAATCATGAGAGGTTGGTTCTGTACTCTTTCATCTTCTATTGTGAGATTTCACTAAGCAACGTAAAGCCAATATCACTAAGCCAAAACAGAAAGATAGGGACCAAAACCTATTTAACATTCACAGTCTAGACGTTTGATCAGGTTTTGGATATTAGACAGAAAATCACCATCATTCAAAAGAAAATATACCTGTAAGTTCTTTATGACTGTCGCCATTGCTTCTTCAGAAGCCCTTTTACAATCTTGAAACGATGAGTCCCCATATGCCTAAAGAGATTTTAAAAAGTAAGGACCACTTTAATGATAGAGCATTTCCCTTGTCTCATTGGCAATCTAACTGTAATTTGCTTTAAAAGATAAAGAGGAAGGGAGCACACAGAAGACTACAGGAGAGTCCGCCAAGAATTGACCTTAAAAATTGGCATTGCTCCAGTATAAAACTTGACTGCATCAGCATATGCTTTAGATTTGATGCACTTGTGAAGTCTAGCCGGCAGATCATATATGAACTGTTCTGTCCACAGAAGATGGAATCTGTGTAACTCATCCATGACCAAAAACAGATCTTACAAGAAGTACTGAACATCAGATACCATCTGCCGTTACTTTTGTAAGTAAGATTAAGAAGTTCTCTTTATGCGTAATATCCCCACAATATGTCGAGAAACTATTATGGTAGTACCATAAAAGATGAGGACTAGTCATGTCATTAACAAAAGGCTAGACCAACTAGCATGTCTTAGTACAAAACACTCAAAGCCAACACCACAGCTGCCTGTCCAAATACAACTTAGAGGCTAGAAATGTGACAATTCTTAATCAGCTATTCTATCGACCATCAAACCCTTCCCTTGTGAGGTTATAATGGCCCAAGGTTTGGAGGACTTTGCACCAAATTCTTTCCGTATAATAAGAACATTAAAAAAGCAGGATCATATATTATGGGTCAAATACCTGAACCTTCCGTAGTAGATTGCGTGTGCGATGCAATTTCTCAACGTGCTCTCTCTTTTCGAAAAGAGAGGTGTTGACACCATCACTTCTGGATTGAACCGACATTATCTGCCATATTTTGGGTAGTCAATCAGTCCTGATCTAAAGTTGAGGATTCATCAGTGCATTCTCCACTACATGCATCTATACTGGTACAACAAGGTGCCTGTGCATTCACACACACACAAACAAGTGTGCGTGCATACGCGCACACAAGGGAGAGGGGGAGAGGTTCCATATACCTTTTCAAGGAGCTGTTCCATATTTGTTTCCATGCCAACAATGTTGCTCTTCATTCTGTCAGAAAAGAAACCACGCTTCACCTTTACTAAATAACGAAAATACCAATAGAAAGCTAACTTTTACCCAACAGAAACACAGCAAACAATCATTCGCAACATAAAGACTGCCTAGATTTTAAAATGACACAATAACAATCAAGCTCATGATGAAGCTCTCTAAAATTAGCAAGATTTGATGCCCTGATTACCTCTTGATTGTATCCGTAGCACTGATGAACTTATTGTAATTTTCATAAACCAACATCTGGAGGTCAGTATCGAGATTTTTTATCTCAGCTGCCATTTCCACATGCCTCTTGAGCAGCCCCTCTAAATTTGACTTTTGGACCTGCATGATTCACGACAGTTGCCAATTAACACCCGTGAGTGTTTCGCGCAATCCTAATCACGAGAATAGCCACCTTACTTACTCCTATCGTATGCATCTTATTAAGCCCTCCCTCTCTACCAAAGTCAGTCATTGCAATTTTATCGAAAACAGGAGTAAAAAATGCCGAAGGTCCAGCATGGAATTAGCTCTCAGAAAACGCCAACACTTGGAAGTTACACACATCTCCACTAAACACCGATAATAGAAAGCCAAGCCTGAAAATCTTTAAGGAGAAAGAATTACGGACACCGCAGATCACGATGTCAGCACAAGTCAGCCAACAATCTACGCGCCTGCGCAGCAACCGTACGGGACAAGGTGCCTCAATCACCGCCGAACCGAACCGAGCAATTCAGCGACATGCTCGAGCTCAAATAAAACTGCCCTCGCACGAAATCACTACAAAGGACCGCAGACATGCGAATCGGACCGAAAAGGAAAAAAAGAAAAAGAGTACCAGCAGATTCATGTACTGATCGGCGTCGAAGGAGGTGGTGTTGATGGCGTCCAAGGAGGGGGATCTGGACGAAGCGTCGGAGGGGACGGAAGGATCTGGGGAGTAGAAGCTGGACAGCAGATCTCTCATCCTCTTCGCCTTGTCGTCCAGCGGAAGGTCATCCTCGGCAGCCATTCCCGTCATCGCTTCCTCTCTGTTTCCGAAGCTCACTTCGACGTTCGACGAGGTTGCGCAACGCGGTTCAAAGACGATCCTCCTCCTTCTTCTCTCCTCCTCCGTCCTCGGCTTCTTCTTCGGTAACCAGGCCTTGAGTCTCCTCCACCTTCACTGCAAGTCCACCTTCCAGGCCTCGACTTCCCAAATTGCTATTTCCACTCGCGCACTTGTGCTCTCCTTATTCGAAAGGGGTAATGACATAATTCGATATGCAACGTGCATCTTTCAACATTTAATTTAGGGAAAATTTCGATTAAGGACCTCAAGTGGTGTCGTTTTTTCAAATAAGGGTTCGAAGTGGACCCTATTTCAATTAAGGGCCTAAAATGGCTAAAAAGTTTCAAATAAGGGCCTGAAGTGGACCCTGTTTCAATTAAGGGTATGAAGTGGCTAAAAAGTTTCAAATAAGAGCATGA
>BCNH02000006.1:466166-530692 GCA_001662345.2 Metrosideros polymorpha var. glaberrima
TGTTAAATAAATAAAAATTTTAAAAATGATATTGTGTATTAGATTAAAATTCAGAGCTCACCATGAACAAACAAAATTCGGGACCATTTAAGTTAATCTTCCCATCTAAGGAGTGCTGGGGAGGGAGAGAGAAGATAAAAAAAGAACGATGGATTGATTGACGCAAAAGCAATCATATAAAACCGTATAAGCCAAAAAAGAATAAGTGTTAGCCTGCGATTGTCCAATGTTCAACGATCACAGCCTCGCAAGTGCCGTGGATCGTCTCCGTTTCCTCGACTACGTATTCGAAATCGATCGAGCCTCGTCGCAATCGGGCTCCGTTCCTTGAACCCTCTCTTTGATCGGGGGACGTTCCTCCGGCAGCCGATTCCTGCGGGTTCCGGGGATTCGGGGTTCGGGGCTGTTCTTCGAGCGCGACTCATCCGACGGCGTGCTTAGATGACGACAAGAAGACCCAGCACCTGCGCGATCTGTGAAAATTTGAATCTTGCTTCGATTTGCACGGCGTGCGTCAACTTCAGGTACCTCGAATCCTGTTCATGGAGGACGGTTTCGTGTTTATGGGTTCTGTCTGGTGTCGTGGAGATTCCGTGTTGGGAACATGTCGAAGTATTTGGATAGGCTTCTGCTTTAAATTGTTCTCTCCTTTAGAATTCTCAGTGTAGAGCCTGAATTTGCCACGGATGGCTGGCTAGTCTAGCTGTGAATTCACTGGATATGCAAATCATGGAGGTGCTTTGTCTTTATGCGCAGGCTGAATGAGTACAACAATGGTCTGAAATCACTTAAAAGCCGTCGGGACGCCCTATACTCAAGGTTGAGCGAAGTGCTTGTGGCAAAGGTTTGATTTCTGCCGTATGAAGCAACTACATTCTCTTGTTCATTCGTGTATGCTTCCAGAAAACAGAAGGGATAAAGCAAGTAGGAGCAAGGACTCGGATTTTTTGTTCCCCTCTGTTCTCTTTCTTTAATTGATGCTGATTTAGCTGTTTAAGTAGAATTGTCTTGTCACAACCCCTTTGATTCCTGCGTCCTAATATGATTTTTATTTTCCTTTTAACTGTTCTCCGCTACCCTTTTCTAAAGTGGCATTCTTGACATTGATAGCATGCTTTGTCTCTGCCAGCGGTGCTGACAGAGTGCCAAATAACAATGGTTATATAAACACTGTGTAGTTCTGGCCTGTCACAGGCCCTCATGGCACTTCATTAAGTTGAGGTTGATAAAATGTTGTTAATCTTACTGGCTGCTTAGCCATCTATATGTATCGGACAGGGGGCACCTTGAGATCATTGCCGTTTATTGATAATTATGGTAATGGCCGATGAATTGTCAGTTGACATGTATGCTCCAATTCATCTGATGTTTGTTCGGTTCATCATGGGTGCAGTCCCCCTTCAAAGGTTGCCTTCACAACTTATAAAGTACACAGTGGAGATGGGACCCATCATACTCTTCTATGTCATATTTGTGTGATTAGTGTTCTTTCCACTTTTGGTAATGCTGGTAACAGCTCAGTACTTGGAAGATTGCATGGCTGTTACAGTCAATCTGATGTTTGTTCTGTTCATCAGGGCAAGGCAGATGATCAATTTAATTGGAGAGTAACACAAAACGAGAAACTTGCAAAGTTAAGGGAAAAGCTTCATTGCAAGAAAGTACAACTCATTCAAGGTATTTTGAGTGCAGTGTATATTAGGTTTGGCTCTATAGTCTTCCTAAGCTGTGAGACTGACAGATGACTTGCAGAGAAGGCTAAGGTTGAGAGACTGTCAAATGAATCGAAGGCAAAGTATTGGGTGCTGGATTCTGCACTATCCGAGGTGCAACCAAGATTCCTATTTTTATATTTTCATTCCCGGATTTACTTTGGCAGTGTTATTTGTCACGTTCGTATCAAGCAAATTGTGTTTCTATTGCACCATAAGATGGTAAATTTTTGGCTTTTCTATGCAGTTGGGTAGGTATCGTGTGGAACAACTGGAGAAGAAATATTCTAACCTTATATGCACACAGACCTTGGGACTTGTGAGGATTCAATTCTACTACCTTTTATTTTAGATACTTTGTCATATTTTTTAATTGCTCTCTTGGAGTGGGGTTATATTGATAATTTCTTTTTAAATTTTACTTTTTCTGTTCACCATGACAAATTAAATGTGTGGTGACTCCTTTGGCATCTTTCAGCTTTCTGTTCTCAGCTTCCTGTAGTTGATTGATCTTCTAGTCTTTGACATCACACATGCACTAGTTCTCTTTGACACCTGTGTCTCTGCACAAACAAGCTCTTTTATGTCGTTGGAGTGTTTGATGGACATTATAGATTTTTGTTTTTGGATTAGCATAGGCGGCCATGTAACTCTAGAGTAGAGTTTCAGCCTTGATAAGGACTCCTTGACCTACATTCTGGTATGCCTTCTGAGCTGTTTAAGCTTTGGTGTTTTAACAAATTGTCTTCTCATTTGCAGATGGCTATTACCTCAGAGCACCTTCATAAACAGTCTGTGGTCATAAAACAGATATGCAAATTGTTCCCCCAACGTCGAGTAAGATCTTAAATAATAATTGCTTGCTAATTAGTAATTAGAAACTGCGAGCATTGATAATGCACCATATTCTTGTTATGCTCTATGAAGGCCCTTTTCCTTCCCTTGAGTGAAAAGCTTGAGAAACAACTAGTAAAGTGTATGTATGTCTTTGGTAAACAGAGTTTGTGTACGAAATTATTTGCATCATGGTTTATTTGAATGAGAATTGATGGCATAAAATTTTAAGACTTGAGAATTCACCAACTGAAGTCACATGCATGATGATCACTCTCAATTGGAGTGACGGTTAGGCAAAGCTGCATTACAGAACATGGACAGGAATAATGGTCGTACCTGAAAGAACATTGCTGGGTAGCTGTTTCTAGTTAGAGTGTTTGGCTTGCTTCTCTAAGCTCTAAAGATTTTGAGTTTGTCATTGCTGCGCGTAGTAGATGATCCTGAATATTGCTATCTGACTCTCATGGAGCTTCAGCTGACTATGAATTAATAGCGACATCAGCTCTAATCTTGGGCTTAGCATGTTTGCCTGTCTGCATCCAATTGTTAATGGGCACAAACAATAACTTATGGTTAATACTTTTGAAGATTTTCTTTTGAAGTGTACTACTTGTTGCATAAATTTTGTCAGAAATGAGCTATATAGATTTCCTATCGTGATTCATATTGGTGCTGGCATAATTGTTGTCATAAATATATTCCTGGAAAAAACCATTTGGAGACACTTGAAATTTATCCTTTGTTGCATAACTATTATCTTATAGATTGGTTCATTTAATTTATGCCTCAGGTGAATGTGGATGGGGAAAGGAAAGATGGATCCATTGGTCAATTTGATCTAATTTGCAATGCACGTTTACCTAGAGGACTTGATCCCCACTCTGTTCCTTCGGAGGAGCTTGGTGCTTCATTGGGGTAATTTTATGGATATGGCAAAAAACTTGCAAAGATTCTCCTGTTCTAGTTCACCTTTTCCTTTTAGCCTCTTTCAGGCATAGTTTGTCTTTTCGTTTTTCAATGATTAGTGCAGCCCTTCCTTGATAGTGTCTTGTTTCTCACAACTTGAGTTTCTCTGTACTAACATTCTAATTACTTTGTTGCATAACAGATACATGGTTCAACTTCTTAATATTGTTGTTCAGATCTTGGCTGCACCAGCACTTCACAACTCAGGTTTTGCGGTGAGGACAATTTTATGATTTAAACAATGTGAACTCTTTAACTGAGTTTTATTTGTGATTCTCCCAAGGTCTTTGTTTTGGTTTCTTTTGGCATTCAGCCTACAGTATAAATAGTTTTCCTACATGCAAGATCCTTGAATGTGATACAAAATGAATTTTGACTCCTAACCAAACACAGGCATATAAATAGACGGGAAAAAAGAACATTAAAAAGTGCTTGCTGCTCTTTCTGATGGTTACCTATCAAATGGACTTTCACCCTTGAGCTGAAAGGCAGCTTTGATTCAAAAGTAATACTTGTTTATCTTTGCAATTTCATCTGTGAAGATATGCATCAGAATTAATTTTGCAAAGGCTTGAATGAATATGCTAACTGTATTACTTACCTTTGCTTTAGTGTTGCAATGCCTGTATTCTTGTTTGAGAGTTAGCTGTATTTGTGGGCTTACCTTTGTTTCACATAATGTTGATTTAATATTAATTTTAGGTTTTCTTCCACCCTTTGTTCCGAACATTTTTCACTCATCTTAATAGAAAAATGGATGACTCTATGTCTCTTAATTAAGGATGTTTCATTTAGCTAAGAATGAACTCTCTATGTTGATTGACCGTTGTTTATCCTTTTGGCATAATAGGGGTCTTGCTCTCTAATTTGGCAACGAAATTCTTATTGGGATGCTCGTCCATCTTCTCGAAGGTAGATTCTTGTGCATTCACATTTGACAACTTGGGTGCTTAAGCTTGCTTGTCTGAATTTTTTGTATGCCTTGCAGCAATGAATATCCCCTTTTCATACCACGCCAAAACTATTGTTCTACTAGTGGAGAGAATTCGTGGTCAGACAGAAGCTCTAGTAATTTCGGTGTTGCTTCAATTGAGTCAGAGAGAAAGGCCCAGCTTGATTCTTGTAGAAGTGGCAGTTTTAATTATTCTTCTGCTTCTCCTCATTCTGTTGAAACACACAAGGATTTGCAGAGAGGAATATCCCTTTTGAAGAAAAGCGTGGCATGCATCACAACATACTGTTACAATTCTCTCTGTTTAGATGTCCCTTCTGAGGCGTCTACTTTTGAGGCATTTGCTAGATTATTGAGCATACTCTCTTCTTCGAAGGAAGTTCGCTCTGTATTTTCTCTGAAAAAGGCTTGTTCAAGGTACACACTTTCATTGCCTTTTAGCACAATGAAGAAAGTAGAAACTTTTTTTTCAGTCTGAGTTTGAGTTAGTTTGTCACCTTTCTAGGTGTGTACTTGAGTGGATATGCCAGAGTTAGATCGCTTGTTGCTTCAGTAATAACCATGTTGAAGAAGATGAGATGATGACAATAGTAGGTATATTTGTTCAAAAAGATGAGAAGTAGATACGTTTGTCAGGAACATAAAAGCTTCCCTTTTAAGTTGACTTGTAACTTGGAGTTTGTGCCAAAACCTCGAGGACTTCATGACTTTGAGGTCAGGCGACGTGGTTTATATGTTATTCGGCATATGCAGCATTCTGCATATCGGGCATTATGCAAACTTAATTCTAGTTTTTGTTAATATGCCACATTTTGTAGCATATCGTGATACACATATACATTCTGCGTCTCACTTTGATATCTCCATCGGTTTGCAGATCAAGTAGGCAAGTTCAACAGTTAAATAAGTCCGTGTGGAACGTGAACTCTGCTATCGCATCAAGCACTTTATTGGAAAGTGCACATACACTTCCTATTGTGGTATGAGTGAGACTATAGTTAGATCTTCACAATTGATTCATATTTTTATAGTTCCTTATATTATTTCAGTACTTTTAGCTGACTTGTATTCTGAAATTTGATCCTTTTCACTTGACCTTTGCTCACATAGAATTAAAACTGGCATATCCTAAGATGATTTTGAGATTTGGTACTTAGATTGCTTTCATTGTGCTATGTAGGATAGGTTTACTAATTACACTGTTACTCCCCCTCTTCCTTTGGCTACATTAAGATGATGGGCAATTCTTATCACGAAATCTAATTTTGGTTATCTGTATCACAAAATAATACTAATCTAATACTAATAAAATAGAAAATACTAATAGAATAGACAAGAACTGTCTTTTCTGTATACTTTACCCCTTCCGAATTAGTGGATGCTGCCAAAGGGAGTGGCGATGCCATATGCAATAGAGACTGTGAATGTGAATTGCACGCCATGATATGCAACAGTTGATTTCTATGGTAGTGGTATATTCTTTGTATCACAACTATTGTTAATATATCATTTGACCCTTCTTTTGATTGAATTAGTATGAGATTCTCATATAAATTCATGGTTATGTGCTTAAAACTGATATTACCAATATGCCTTCTCTTTTCTTTTATGCTCGGAGGACAACTTCCAAAGGTGAGATTTGTTTTACATAATCTTGGTTGGTTCACACCTTCGTTGGTTTTGATGAGCTTGCCGTGCCATGCAGAAAAACATTGGTGATGCCAATCTTCCTAATTCAGCTGCCAGCTTTCTTTATGCTACTGATTTGTCAGAGATAGGAAAGAATGAGTCTCTTATTGATGGATGGAATTTAGTGGAGCATCCTACTCTTCCTCCGCCACCATCACAAAATGAGGATGTTGAGCATTGGACCCGAGCGATGTTTATTGATGCCACAAACAAATGATTTGGTGACCGAACAATCTTCCTATATTATGTAAGTCACCATAGTAGTGCACTATATGCCAGTTACTTAAAAGATGTAGAAGGGGACCGATCGTTCTTTCAATAATGCCTTGCAAAGTGGAAGCGGGCAGGAGCTTTGGCCCCTGTCAATTCCCACAAGTTTAGCCTTGGTATTCAGCTGTCAACTTCTTTGCTTACTCCATGATGTCCTTGAGTAGCAGTGATCAGCACTCTTAGTGCCCTTGTATTTATGCAGTATCAATGCTATGGTTTCGCTTGTGCAGAAATCTATACTGAACTTTTAGCCTGTTTAGGAGGGCTTTTTGCGCACTGGCTTCTAGTCCTGGCTTCTTGCTTTGAATTTAACTTGAAGCGGTTGGCACTGGAACCTAGTGAAAAGCCGATAAGTAAATTTTCCAGAAGTAGAAGCCAAAGGCATGTCCCTGAGCTTTTGGTTTGTGCTTTTGCCTTTTGAAAAGTATGCGAGATATGTTTCTTAATATCCTGTAAGTGTCAAATGTACTATTTAGAAGGAATTTTCATTTATTAGTTATATAATTGAGGAGTCGTCGCAAAGAGAACCGGTTTTAAGAGTTATGACTTCTTAGTGCTAAGAGCTATTTAGTTCAAAAGTCCTTATTTCCCCTTCAAGCATCCCTTTTAGGGCTTAGTAGGCGTTTTGTGTGGCTTTTATTTATACGAAAAACTTCTAGAGTTTGAAAACAGATTTTTACTTGGAGATATGTGTTTTTTCAGTTGATTGATATACTTTGGTCATATTCTGCATTTTCCTGAGTCTCAGTTCAGGCTCTGAATCCTATAGTCAGAGTTTCTTTGGATGGTCTAAAGATACTTTGCTGACTAAAAACCCTCCAACTTGGTATGAGTTTTTCATTTTAGGACAAGAATCTGGACTTTAGTTGTAAATGACAGAGATGTGACTTTTCTACATTTCTTAGTTGATTCTTCAATCTGTGAGAGTATTCTTCTGACCTTTTGGTAATCATATTCATGAATCAGTTGATTGATTCAAAGAAAACCTCGTGGAGAAGGATAAAAATCTCAAACGAGTATATTGTAAAGTCATTTGTTGCATCATTATAAGCTACTACAGCATCTGAAACATCTCTTTGGTCGTTGTATGCAGGTTTCTCTTCTTGTTTCTCTGTCTGAGCTAGCTCTGCTGTTTTGGGATCTTCTCTTTGCAGTTGGCAGGTTCGTCGAAGAAAGGGCATACAAAAAAAAGTACTTGCTCAATGCAGGGAACGAGCATTGCTGTTGTAAATATGTGGGGATAGGGATTAGGTGTTGACATGTAAATACAAAAGGGCAGTCTCTAGTCACTTAGTTTGGTTGTAGAATTTCTTTCTGTTGTCTGTCAGACCATGTTACGACTTGGCAGATACCAACTAGACTACACCTTGAAGATGTACATTCCCTGCAGGAAGGACTAAATTGAAGAAAAAGAAATTTACTTATGTTCCTGTTAATTCTTCCCATCTTCATTTAGCCTGAAGTCATAATGCTGTGAAGCAAGCTATTTTTATTCTTCGGTGGTTCTGTTTAAGGGTCGTGCCCTTCTGCAGCGAGCCTGCAAAACCAAGGTTCCTTGGGGAATTTATGTGATGTTTGGAACAAATGTGATGATTGAGGCAATGGCACTTTGTGCTAGATATCATAATCTGAATAGTTTGCACAGGTCTGTCTGATCTCTCTCCGTAACAGATCCATATTTACGCCACCAATTCTCTTAAGATAAGGAGCAACTGTAATTGTGGACGGTCATGCTATACTTGATGAATCTGTTTCGGGGGGTGGAAGGAGAGCCTGGAATGAGAGCAGACCTCTTTCACTCTTACCAACTTAAGTTAACCTGCCTGTGGGAAAACTTAAAGAGAACTGTGGATGGATCGCGAATGTCTACTACAACTATAGAATGAGAAACGCGAGAAATGCAGTCATTCGTAATGGCATTTCAAGAACTGGAGTCGTTATAACGTTTTCCCTAGAAAGCTTGGTGCCTGAGAATTAGGAATCTTGATAGCGGTGACGAGTTCATTCGGGAGCCACTGTATTACAACCTTAATGCTGCGACTTGCGCGGTTATCTTGAGCTTGACTGATAGTCAGTAGTTGAATTTGATTACTCGCTTCTAATATGCTCAAGCTACAAAAAGCCTCTCCTGGATTATCATAGGCGTGCTTGGGGCGTCCACAAAAATTGCAGAACATACCTTCCGCTTTTGGAATTTGATGGCGAAGGAGATGTGCCTTATATATACACAATGTATTGCTCATCTACATACAGAGACGTCTATACGTCTTTTCCGAGCAGAACATCCATTCTGGGCATTAGATGCTCGTGAGTGAGAGCAGCAACATGAAAAGCCAGCAGGTTGAGACAGATTAAAGAGCACTTTTCCTGTCTGTTCATTTAAAGTAATGCTATTATTGGTATGTCTTCTTCCACGATAGCGCAGCAAAAACTGGTTGACGAGTTCTTTCCAAAATTTAACGGGCGAAGTTTCCAGAAAACCAATCTTATGAGTCAAGTAGAACGAAACAATAAAGAATAAAAAGATCGCATGTTCTATGTTTTATATGTACTAGAAAAGAGATGAGCTGGTGCGCCGCAGTTGGTACTTGGGCATGGAGCTCGAATCTGAGTAAAAGAGTGACTCCAGTTCCTACGCAAGAGAAACGTTTTCAGTGACTTTGAGTAGGAAAATGGAATCCTTCAAGCATGTACTAACGAGATTCAAAGGAATGCAATTGCGATAAGGAGACGAGTTTCCCTCCAAAACACAAAAATTTGCAAAATGCAGAACCACATGTCGAATCCAATACGAGAACAGCCATTTTAGAGTGCATTTCTTGTTATCTAGTTTGGCTCTTTTCTTCTTGTGCCACAGGAATTCGGGTGCAAGTGTGAGGAAGAAAAGATGACGACGACGAACATTCTCAATGTAAAGGAAAATCCTTTCTGCCAAATGAACACCATGCAAGGAAGATACCTGATGGAATTGGACAGCTAATGGGCATCTCTATGATACCTAGATCTACCACCCCCACAGAGGAAGAGAAATAAAATCAGTGTCCAAGGGGCACTTACGAAGCTCTCTATTTCTATCAATCTCAGCATTTTGCTCCTTGTCAACATGAGCAAATCGCTTGTCTGTATATAAGTTTGTTCGACCTCATGAGTATATACAAGATATCAAACCAGGACTAAATTTCAGATGATCCAGTTAGCAATCTAGACAGACTTTTGATGACCGACTTTTTTTTTGGTCAGAATTACACATTTACCATTCACTTAAAAGAGTTTAGTCCATACATATCAAAGGCTTCAGAGCAAATCAAATCCAAAAGGGCTAGGGGAGGGTATAGGACCCAATTACAATATAGGTTATTAGTACGCTAGGCTTTCGCAACCCAATCAGCTACTTTATTAGTGTCCCTGCTGCAATGGGCCACAAAGAAAGGCTTGAGAATTGAGTAAGCATTGCCTGGATCCTAGAATAAAGCGCTTGTACTTCCCAGTTTGACTGAACAGTACTCTGAACTCCCTTTACAACTGCTTCACAGTCAACTACTTAAGGATGGCAAATCCTTAAGTACCTTAGCCTAAGAGGAGAGAAATGTTTACACAGTTCATGTTGGAAACCCAATGCGCCTACTTCAGAGACCATAATTGGAGTCTTGTGGCGCAAAGAAACCTTTTCAAAAATCCAAGATGACCCGTTGATTTTCGCCCGATCAGGATTTGGTGCAGAAATTCTTTCATGGAGAATTGATTGAAGACGTTTTGAAAGAAAACTCTCTACTGGAAGCAAACAAATGTGTCTCTATATTCTGTCGTGGTTGCCAATTCTGATTTTCTCCCCAAGAGTCTCCTCAAGAGTCGCATATCTATGAACATTTACCAAATGAAAGTCCACAAAGGGCAAAAATGATACTGGAAATCTGGTGGTCGTGCGGTATCTGCTAAAAGCACATTGAGTTCTTCCTTGATGCTGGCAACAGAATGCCCCATGATGAGCAAGCTAAAATTTTCCAAGTGATTGGAAATTCCCAACCAGAGGGGAAATTAGTGACTCTCCTCTGTGAGGGAAAGCGTTGCGGCAAGCGACGTGCAAAACTAAGAAACAGAGATGTACACGACAATGCATGTCGTTCAGCAACTAGCTTCATGTTCTTGAGAGAGTGACACAGAAATTTACTATATCAAAGTTGGACGACACAAGAAAAGGCACTGCAAAACCTAGCCCCCATACACACCTGAATGCTCCCGAATTACAATCTCACTCAACTGGTAAGTTTAATAAAGCTAACTGCTCTTACAATCTCAGACTCTAACAGGTAAGTCTAATAAATCTAACCAGCCCAATCCCTCTGATTTCACCACAGACAGCGCATCAGAATGTAAGATAAACAGATGCAACAGAATAGATGAACGGTGACAAGTAGACAAAGCTGTGATCCACGATAAGAATGCGATGAAGAATGTACTCGTTCTATCCTCTCCAAAACAACTCCATAATCTACTCAGACACTAAGTTAAAAAAAGAACAAAGTGCAATATTCATGTCACGTAAAATATGAAATTCCAAACTCTGTCTCGTACAATGTCATGCCAAAAGCTATCAAGAGGTCATTTTATCTTTTGTCAATAAAGACAGCAAAAATTATACCTTCTGCTTCCTGAGCCAGTTATTTGCTTTCCTCAAGCGAAGAACTTGATGGTCCAAATGGTTGGTGTAGGCCTTTATCAACACAAGAAGAACACAGCTCAGAAGACAGAACGCAACTTTGAAGGTAGCTAGTAGAATATCTTGACAGGTCGCCAACAACCATCAGCTCAAATCACGTGGCTAACCTGTTTCCTCGCCCTTGATCTGGCAGCTGACTCACGATTCTTGATCATCCTCTTTTGCCTCCTCTCCACGGTCTTGTCCATGACCCCACCTGAGTATCTACACTTCTTTTCACTAGATCCCTGAGAATCAGGTGATGTAGTAGATATGGCTGGCGCTGAAATGGGCAGAGATGTTTGGTTCTCTGCGTAACCCGTTTCAAAACCTTGGTTTTCATATGCAGAACTCGAAACATTGAAATTCGAATTAAGCACTACCAATGGCTGCTGCTGTTGGACTGAAGCCATGTGAAGTTGCACCCAATCCATCGGCTGCGAAACCACCATCATGGGATCAATTGGCACTGCCGGTTCCTGATGGATGGGATTTTCTTGAACATCCAAGTTGATAACACCGGCGTTAACCAGAAAATTCTCGAGCGTGGTTTCTCCAAGAGTTATCTGTGGATTAAGGGACTGGCTGTTTACAGAACTGACTTGCTCGGTATTCACAATCTCACCCCAAACATCTTCCTCTGATTTCTTATTCAGCGTCTCGTTCAGGTTGAAGTTTCCGAGGAAGACAGAAGGGGCCGAATTTGGATTCTTCAGCTGAAGGCCTTCTTCAGCTGGTGTGACTCTAGTTAATTCGTTTAAGGTCATGCCGTTAAAGGGTTTGCCAAGATTCCCCATCTGCCTATGAACATCACCAAAGGTGAGAGTGGAGAGAGATTCTTCTCTACCCAACGGAAGAAAATGTGTCCCGTGAGCTTTAATTGGAGAAGGCATACTTTTGTCATCCATATATGAACAACACAGAGGCCGAAAACTTCATCAAAGATTGAGCTTTCAATGAAACATCATTGCCAGCAAACCATAAGACGTCGGATTTGCATTGTTCGATGAAGGAGCCAACGTAACCCGGGCGAAGAAGATTTTTCGACTGTGATGCAGAATGCTCGAGCAGAGGGAGATGAGAAAATTGATACTTCGAGAATGGTTTAAACGGCTGTATAAACACGAGAGCTCGCGGACTAAGAGGGGGTCAATGAAGAAGATTACGCGGAGCGAAATGCGAGCCGCCAAAAAGATCGAAGAACCAGTTCGGTTAAAGAGTGGCGAGTGGATCCTACTTTCGGAGGGGGAGGGTAAAAAGAGAAGGTTCTCATCATAACAGCAAGTGCTGATTTTCATGCTACATTGTAGGGATACAATGAAGGGTCTCTCAGGACCCCAACAGCACTCTTGAGATTACTCCACCTACCTACCTTGTCTCTCTCTCTCTCTCTCTCTCTCTGCAGGAATAAATAGTCTGAGTACGTTGACAGTTATTTCTGGTAGTGGAAAAGCCCAACTAGACACCTTAAATATATTGAGATTAGTGCCGGAAGTATAGAAACCTTGTGAAAGACGGTGAGAATTGATCAGAGATTGAGCTAATAATTATATGACTACAGAAGGCAATGAAAATATGTAATATTCATGATGAACTCAACTGGTTATGGTTTTATCGTCTATTGAAAGTTCCATAATCAGGGACCATAACAACGAGTAATCTGGTTACAGGAGCTGGTCGTATTGTACATTTTCCTCTATGGAAATTGGTAATGTCTGAGGCTTGATTCCTAGTATTAGTCAGCACGTTTTCTCAATTTAACGATGAATAGGAAATCTTGATATTCACGTTTCTTTGTAGCCTTAACAATTCCAGCCAAAATTGGAACTGCGCACAAGCAGCCCGGCTACGACAAGGATAAGAAACCAAGCAAGATGAGGTGCTTACAGCTTACTAGTGATGAAGCGAGCCGATCAATGGAGAGATATTTTAAAATCGAAACATACTGACGTACCATCCAATTACTCATGCAAGAGTCCCTAGTAGATGTCAGGAAATCAACTCTAAACTGAAGCTCCCTCCAAGAATGGAAAACACATTGGAGATATTGGTATCACAGTCATTTTTTTTTTTTCATCTTTTTGCTCGGCTGAGGTAAGATGTCACCATTTAACTTGGATCAAACTTTTCGATTATGATCAGTCCAGTATGCTATTCGATAGCCTTCTCGTTTCACATTAATGACAAGCTGTTCTGCAGAATTCCGGCTTGCAAGTTCTGACAGAGCATCAAAAACTAGACAACTTTCAACAGTTCCTACCCTTTTCTCAAACATGCTGATCCGCTATTATATGGTCATAATCTAAGTGATTACATGTGATAAAGGAAAGAAAATGATCTGCCAGCAACATAACTGAAAAAGGTGAACACCCTACCTCAAAAATAATTGGAACTTGGCCCTGTTACATGTACAGAAATTAAAAGGACCAGTTAGACCGAACCATAAAAGCTATTAATCTGGCATTCCCATCAATTACATGTACAACACCAGGGCGCAGGTTGAATTTCTTGCCTATGTTGAACTTAATATAAGATTCGGCCTGAAACCGATCCCATCTGGACTGAACTTTAGATGTCCCACTGAGACTCAAACCCCAGCCCAGTTCATCATTGCAATCATCAGACACGCTGACAGCCCATTCTACGCATTTGGGATTTGACCTTTTCATCTCCATCCAAGCTCCTAGTCTTATATCCTCGTCCAGCTCTGACTCCAACATCAGAGCAACAGATCCAGATGAGGCGTAACCTTCTGTGCTCACTTCCATGGTTTGACTAGAAGATTCTCCAAATGGAGCATGATCCCTGTCATGCTTCAGGAAACTTATAGGAACTGAGAGGGGTCCAGAAGAAAGATGTTGGTTGCATTGTCTATGAAGTTCATGAAGACCCAAAAGAGAGAGTTTTGTTTTTCCTGGAATTTCACACACAACTTGACCGAAAGTACTAAACAACTGCTCAATTTTGTGAGAACCGATATGCCTCCGCAATCCAGATACACAATGACTGAGCGAACCAGTGATATTTGATTTTCTTACGGTTAGTCCGATGGCACTGCCACTGTGATGATTTATCAGGGGAGGTCCAGAGCACGAATATTCAGTGAGACCCTTTCCCTGCAACATAGAAGATGTTACTTGGAATATTGAGGGGGGAACAAGAAGCTGTTTTGGAAGAATTTTCCTTGACAAAGGTGTTTCAAGTTGAAATATGGCGATTTGATCACATGAATACATTATGCAGAGAAGTCACAGAGTTGCTGGTAAGGAGAGGGGCAATGTACATGGCGTCATTGAGGAAAAGCTCTATTTATTCTTGAACATCCATTTGACAAATTAGATCTCAGTACTGAAATTATTTGCCTAGTTATCTCCTATGAATGCCATGTAACCAGAATTTGTTCTGCACTTTATTTTATTCAAAAATATAAAACCAAAGTCATGAGAAAATTTGACTATCAGCTTCTACCTGATGAAAACAACTTGAAATGACACCAACATCTCTGCATTGAGCTCCAACCGGGACTGCCGTCACAGAAAACCAATCACTGAGATGTGCCTTGTAGAACACTTTTGCTAGGGAAAGTGGTGGGCTTTCTAGAAAACCATCCACGTGTTCTCCGCCCCTTTGACCAGCAACAAACTGTGCCACAAGCACATCTTTCTCGCGGACAGTTGTTTCGAAAGTGAATTTCGTGTCAATTCCAGTTTGAATTCCGGCTCCTGGGAAAGTACCATAATCCTGCTGATCGATGTTATTAATCTTCAAAAGACCTCCCAAAACATCAACCTCCCCCCTCACATGGGTACTGGCTTCCTGGAAAGGACTGTCCTTGGAAGTCTTATAAAAAGAGAGGATGCGCTCGACCTTGTCTTGTCTGTCCCTCAGTTTCATGATATCTGAAAATGCTTCCCTCTGCAACCGCTTTAAGATTTCAATCTGAGAATAAAATCAAGGGAAGAACAATGAAGCCCCTATCATACAACCCATTGTAACACAGGAAATCTGCATATCAGTTGATGTTGCAACCACAAAGCAACCTACTTGAATGATAAAACTAAATAAAAATTAAAGCCCAGATATGGACATATGATAAAGCAGGACTAGCCATAGATTTGGGGCAGCATTTGCTAAGAGAATCGTTCTATCATCTGAACGGGCGCAATTTAACGATAAAAAACCGTCATTGCAACAATCAATCAGACAGATCGATTGTATACCATGCGATCTATCGTAGAAATTGCATTGCCACTCTGGTCCGATAGTTACCCAACATAAAAATCTCATACAACCCTCTGAATTTTACATTAAATTACATTAAAATATATGTGAATTTCGAATTGGAGCGCCTGTCCCGTCACCTGTTCAGATCTTCTCTCGCTAGCTGCTTCTTTCTTCATGGGTTCATCTAAGAAGATATGGGAGTTCTATCTAATTCTCCATAAAGACAGAGAAAAACCAGACACCCTCCACGTCTAATCAATAACTACTAACGCTCTAGCACCATCATCGGCCTCTCGCGAAGTAGACAAAAGTTCATATCATGCAAGGCACGAAATCACGCCGGCAAATGAATGGATTAGAGGACTGGGCGCAGGAGACAAGCAGCAAAAGCCCGGACCGCCGCGAGTGGAACAGGATAAAGACCAAACGAAGCGACGGAAAAGGAGGTACCGGACGGCGACGACCGGAGCTGTCGCGGCGGTGAATGACGCCGGAGACGAACTCTTGGCTCGATTTGGCCACCGCTTGAAGGGATTCAACGAATGACGCGATCGGCTCCATGTGATTGCTCAAGGCGGAGAGCTGGACGTTCGAAGAGACTGAGCTGGGCGGCCTCGCCGTCTCCGTCTATCTCGCGGGCATTGCGCTTCCCTCTCGCAACGAGAAGCGGAAGCGGATGGAATTGGCGAACCGGATCGGCTAAACCGGGCCAGCCAACCCAAGTCGAGCAGACCCGACGGTCGGGCCGTTCTCCAGTAACTTGCTTTGTAACGAAGCCCTTTTAAGTTCACCTGGTTTTGTCCTATAAATAAATAAACTTTACTTTTGAAAAAAACAAGTACTTTGAAATGGTTTTTTTTTTCTCACTCCTCTCTACTATGAATGCGATGCTCACACACATGTACATGAAATGATTGACTCATAGGTATTTGGTATTGAAAATGAATAAAAAAAATTGCCCGGCAGCATTTATTAATTAAATGGTTAATATCACGAAAAATGTCAAACTGGTATATCTGCAACAAATTTATCAAAAAATAATTTTTTTTATTACGAAAAATCTCAAACTGGTATACCTGTAACAAATTTACTCAAAACTAATTTTTTTTTACCACGAAAAACTCCAAATTGGTATATCTGTGATAAATTATACATGTAACAAATTTATCATCCGTTTATTTTCGTTAAATTGATTCATTACCATGAAAAGTTTCGAACTGGTACACTTATGACAAACGGAAAGCAAAACCTCAAATTGATATAGCCCGTCAACTATCACGTGTTATCAAACTTATTAATTTGACTGGTAAAATTTGACGAAAACTAACGAATGGTAAATTTGTCACAAATGTACCAGTTTGAGATAAATTTGACACAGATATATCAGTTTGTGGTTTTCATGGTAAAAAAATTAATTTAGAGTAAATTTGTCACAAATGTACTAGTTTGAGGTTTTTTTTAAATATTAACCCTTAATTAAATGATAGTGGGTTGCAATTTTTCCACTCACTCTATCACTAATCAACTTGCTTTCACAGTATTTTGACCATTTTATTCTTTGTGGGTCCTACATTTTTGGCATCCAGAATATACTTTTCCTTGGTGTGTGTTGTCCATTCCTCTGTTTGATTTCTTCCTTTTCTTTCCTCCTTTTATTTTCTTTGTGCGAAGTAGAAGCCCTTGTTTTGGCTATTCTCAAGGCAAGAGGAACGACGATGTTAAACAATCGCCATCACGAAGACGAAGAGAAAGACAATTTCGCCGCATTGAATAACTGGAGATCGCCACCACCTCCAATCAATCAACGCCATCATGGCAATCTTCCAGCTTCTTTTTTAGGAACTCTCTTTCTAGCCTCTGACCAGCCATTACCACTCTCTTCCACCTCATTGACTCCTACCTTTCTCACCTTGCAGCGAGCCCCTTCTCCTCGATCCTTGCCGACTGGTGCCGCCCCTACCATCGGCGGCTCAGCATCCTTGAGCTCGGCTCGGGCACCGGCCTCGTCAAGATCACAGTCGCAGTTGCGCTTAGCGCCTATGTTGTCGTTATCGACCTCCTGCACTTGGTCCACAACCTCCAGTTCAGTGTTGACGCGAACGCGTAGGCCTTGGCTGCGAATGCTCAAAACCAGTCATTCCTTCTATCTTTCATTGTCATAGTGAATCCACAGACTCAGAGCACACAAGAAGATAGTGAAAAAAATTTGAGAGTTGAAAATCTCTAACTCCTCTTCAAAGAGAGGCAAATTGTAGTGCCTTGAAGAAGGTAAAAGTTTTACTGATCAAAGAGGAGAGAGAACAAAATTGAAACTCAAGCTGAATATGTTTTGAAATTTGATCGGACGAGAAGCTTTTTGGAGGCTTTTTCTCAAAACCCAAAAGACAAAATCCATACGCGAGAGAGAACTAAGAAAGTGATATGAGAGAGGGCCAGAGGGTTGAAGAAGAAAGAACGTGGATTTTTTTTTTTTATAATGTTATGCGTAGTTAGTGAGTAGCAGGACCCTCAAGAACAGAAAAACCAAATAAAAGGAGTGATTAAAAAATGTGGAACCCACAAAGGATAAACTAGTCAAAATATTGTGAAAGGATATGGATTAGTAATAGAGGGAGTGGAAAAAGTGCGACCCTAAATGATAAATATTATTGAATTTGAACTTTTAGGCGCCGTAAACAGATTTGCATCATAATCGCATAAATATTTTTGAAGGTTTGAACGAGCAAATTCAACATGCTTGTTTTTATTATTATTATTAAAATACTTAGCAAATAACGTAGTTAGATTTGAAGTTTTGAGTCAATGCTAGATGATGGTATGTATAGTGACAAGTCATTTAAAAAACTCGATCAGTTGAGTAGAGAATAATGTGAAAAATGAAGTTGTGGAATTTCTGTGTATATCAATATATTATACAAGCGCCTATTTATAAGCTTTCCAGGACGGCTATCTATGATAACATAATATTAAAATAGAAATTACAATCAATGAGGATTACAATCTAAGAGATACACATAATCAGGTAATATATTTCTAACAGTATTTAAATTTAACAAAAATACAATGATAAGGTCTACATGTCATTCCGTGTCGATTGTATCAAGAGTATATTTATATCTATTAATCCTCGTCCGGCGTATGAAGAGCATGGCAAGAGATCATGAGGTCGTCATCATCATCATGAGTATAGGTCGACCAGGAGCTTCCCCAGCAGCCCCTGGACCAGAATCTTGTAAACATTTTCCGTGGGATGATAGCTGTCCTAAAACACATATCCGGAGACATTCGAGCATGTCAAGAAATTCCACCGGTTGCACATAAACGCAGTCTCTACTAGACCCGAGCCGCAGCACCCTCTGTCCGAGATTTCGAACCCTGTCACGATGGGAAGCAGGGAAACCTATTGTCACTGAGAGAAAATCGAGCTCGAGACCTCTGTCCCCATGCCGAGTTGAAATTCAGTGTGCAACCACCGGTAAGGTCCAAAAGCTTTGATCGGTTTATAGTTGATTCGTTACAATGACATCCTTTCTACCAGGACTGACCATATTTTCTCGGATTCTTCATAATGTCGAGCAGAAGCCCGTAGGTGTCGAGAACGGCCATCCTAGCACGAGGGAAGGCTCTGTTGAGGTGACGCAACTCCGATGAGAACTTCGAGTTGAACAGTTGAACCATTTGATTGTAATCGTCTGCACATCTTCTCTCGATTCCGCCGGCCAGAGTTCTCTGCGAGGATATGCACCCGAGGGGACTCAAGCTGAACACGCCGATCCTCCCAGCACCCTTTGCATGGAGTTCCTAGAGTGGTTACACCCCACGGGTTGGAGCACATTAGCATGTCCTCTTGGAGATTCTAGCTTCTCTAGTGCAGCTCGACAACCTATGTATGCGCAGAGTGCCATTCACGAGTTTGATAATCGAAAGCTTGGTGAGAGCAGGTGTTTGGTTTCTTGTTTTCCCGATCATTCGGACGACAAACCGACATAAATGGCATGGACAGTTACATGAACGATCAAGAGCCACACTGCTTATATAAAATTTAGAGTACCTGCAAGAAGGATGAAGCCGAACGCACCAAAAGTTCCGTGTAAGAAGAAACGTTGTAGTCAAATATGCGGGTCGGGGTATGGAAATAGGTATTCGCAATGTCGTTGCTCCCTGCCGACACAATATACAGGCCGTTGGCAACAATAGAATCCGCTCTCTCCTCTCCTATAAAGCTCTTCAGCTTCGTTTTGTACTCCTCGAAGAGTCGTAATTGTTTTGACATCGGTATGACGGACTGATTTCAACCCGAGAAAAGAGAGGAACCATCAGCAGCGTTGATGACAATGGTTTGGTGAAAGGTAGTTTTCATTATGCGAGGAAGGGAAATTTGTTTACCACGAGTTTTGATGTCAGAGGATCGAATCCTGCGCCGGCCGAGGCAAAGTTGACGCCTCCGAGGAGGTCTTGAAGTTGCAGGTTCGGGTCGAGAAATGCGGGCAACACTTCTTTGATCCCCAGTTGTTGTGCTGATGGATGAAACAAAATATAGCAGCGTAAGCTTAAGTCATAGCGGTAACTTTTCAAAGTGAAACACGGAATGAAGCTCATCGGAATGCAATATCCGGAAAGTCATGAAAGTTATAGAGGTATAATTGCTTTGGTGCTACCAAAGAAATCCGAGGGAATCTTGCCGTTGCTGAACCTCCCGGTCGGTTTTCCTCCGATGAAATCCCTTCCATATGGAGGAAAATTACTCTTAACCAGAGTGCTGAGGTTGTTGTTGTTGCCAGTGTCCAATATGGAGTCGCCGAACACGAAAACGGCGGAGATTGTCGCATTTTTCGGCACCACGACCTCGGTTTGCAGTGTGCAGATTTGCATCAAGAGGAGGAGATAGAGAGGAATCAGAGACTGTGCCGAGATTGGGAGCATTTTTCTTTTTTACGGAATTAGGCTAAAGTATCTGAAAATCAATTGAATGAAGGAGGAGGGTAGAAAAATTAACTGTGTATGCTACGTTGGGTGCTTTTGCATGGCCCTTCTTATAAGTTGACGTTCTCAGTGGGACGAACTTGAGACACTATTGAAGGACAAACTTACTTCTACAAGAAGTGGAGAGAGATTTAAGGAACATAAAGCAATTAAAATGTTGATCATGCAAAAGATACGGACGTCATTTCGGTACATTTTCTCTTCATTTCAGAAATATTTTGCCGACACTCTTAATTAACTTTAACTTAAGCCACTAACATGCGAGTGGTGACCATGCAGGTGCACAAACACTTAACATACCAGTCAATAAACCAAAGCAATACATTATAAATTGCTAAACTTAGGGCTATCCTCAATGCAAAGCAAAGCATAATTTTATTATGATTAATTTTTCAATAATGTTAATTTAAATTGCATGCATAGCCTAAACATGAATTCTAAATGCAATGACATGTTTATGAAAACTAGACTATATGCAATTTTAGTTTAAGTTTAACATGCATGAATTATTATACTAATGACACGTGATATTACCTAATTTTAATAACGGGCAAAAATTATGAACTAATCTAGCATGGCATGCAATCTAATTTATATGAGTCTAAACATGCAATCACTAAATGACGTGGAAATATAATGACATGGAAATAATGACATGACAACAATGACGATGTGGCAATGATGACATGGCAAGTGATGACATGACAATGACCACGATGTGATAATGACATGGAATTAGTTGCACTAATTCCATACAATATATGCATGTTGTTTTTATGATTTTCTTTTGAAGTTAAAATAGGAAAATACATAAAATAAGAAATTACCTAATCCAAATTAGTAAATAATTTAGATTAAATCCTATTCTAAACTAGCAAATTTCCTAAATTACCACATGACGTAGATATGCAATTCAAAACTAGGAAAGTAATATGCGTTTATTTAGCAGAAAATGGACGATTTTGAAAACGTTTTTCAAAAAGTGACTGCTTATATCATTTTGAAAAATTAATCAACAGAAAATGTTTTCATCAACAATAATAATCTATGCCTAACTATTTTCTAAGACGATGAAAAAAATTTCCATTCATTTATTTTTGTAAGCAGATATAAGCGATTATTCAAATTACTCAATTTCCGCGAAACAAATGCACTCTTAATATGTAATGCAATTTTTTTTTGTGGTATTTTTCATAATTTGAGAATTTGCTAAATTAATAGCATGCAATATGACAAACCCATATAATCAGATATTCACTTCAACCCAAAATTAGAAACAAAGGCAATCGATAAGCCGATCTTAATACTTAAAGATCGAACTATTGATTATATGCACAAGTCAAAACGGGAAATTCCTAATTGGGATTATGCTTAAAAATATCAAGAAAATCATTTTAGAATCGTAAAAGACCAAAATAGGCAATTAGATATTTGAATAAAAAACGGTTTAACAAATTACCTAAATCGAACTTCCATCCAAACGACGTCCGACGACACGAGGTTTTCCCGACTACAAAAGAGCAACGAATTTCGCAGGCAAAAGTGTTCGAGTATGTCGGGACGTCCGGCTAGAGCAGTGACCGCAACGAAGGGTTCTCGACGACCGGAAAGGTTCCACCGTCGAAACCAGCGAAGCAAACCGCGGAGAGTGAACAGGAAGTGGCGGGGGCGGAGAACCTGCAAAAATCAAACTCAGGCACGATAGCAACGCAGGTTCTGTTCACAGCAAAGATTGCGGTCGTGTAGGTCGAGCTAGCTGGGATGCTTGCTTTTGTGACCTTGCCAGGAGGCGGCCGACGGTTTCGACGCAAGTAGGCAGCGACAAGGCTGGCTGGGCTTAGCTAGTCAGGACTGAGCTGCTGCAAAAGGGGCTCGCCAAGGGCATCCGAAGCTCACCAGTTGCCGCGGCTGTGAGGCGCCGGACGAGCTTCAGGCAAGAACAAATCGTGGCGCGGTCTCTGAGAAGCGAACTCGGAGTGGGCAGAACTAGAAGCAAGAGACGGCGTTCTCACTCAATCCTCAACCTCTTTTTTTGTCTGTAGCCATGTTGTCAAAGCCTCTCTCTTTTGTCTGTAGTGGACGAGGTTTTCTTTCCTCTTGTGAATTGAACGACCCGATACAACAGCACTCTTGTCTCTTACCTTCGAATATATATTTGGCTTGATTGACTTTTAGACAATTCGTGCCCGCGCAGTGAATCTGCTGTGACTTGATGTTGCAACCGCAAAGCAACCTACCTGAATAATAAAACTAGATTAAAATTAAAGCCCAAATTTGTGTACACGCATTTAAATGTAAGTATAGAATGAGATGACAAGCCTTGGATTCGGGGCAACATTTTCCAGGATAATTGCTCTATTATCTGAACGCACACAAGTTAATGACAGATTGATCGTATACCATGTGATCTATCGTAGAAATCGCGTTGCCGCTCTAGTCCAATACTTAACCAACATAAAAATCTCATCCAACTCTTTGAATTTTATTAACTTACACAAAAAATGCAGGTGAAGTTCGAATTGGAGCGCCTGTCCCGTCACCTGTTCAGATCTTCTCTTACTAACTGCTTCTTTCTTCATGGGTTCATCTTTAAGAAGATATCGGAGTTCTGTCTAATTCTCCATAAAGACAGAGAGAAGCCAAACACCCTCCACGTCTATTCAATAACTACTAACGCTCTAGCATCATCATCGGCCCCCAGCGAAGCAGACACAAGTTCATATCATGCAAAGCAAGAAATTATGCCGCAAACGGATGAATTATAGGACTAAGAGCAGGAGACGAGTAGCAAAAACTTGGACAGCCGTGAGTGAAATAGTATAGAGACAAAACGAAGCCACATAAAAGAAGGTACCGGACGGCGACTAGTGGAGCTGTCACGGCTGTGAATGACGCTGGAGGCGAACTCTCGGCTCGATTTGGCCACCGCTTGAAGCGATTCAACAAATGACGCTATCGGCTCCATGTGATTGCTCAAGCCAGAAAGCTGGACATTCGAAGAGATTAAGCTGGACGGTCTCGCCGTCTACATCTATCTCGGACGTGTTGTGTTTCCCTCTCTCGACGAGAAGCTGAAGCGGATAGAATTGGCGACCGGATCGGCTAAACCGGGCTACCCAATGCAAGTCGAGCAGACCCAACAGTCGGGCCGTTCCACAGCTACTTGCTTTGCTTTGTAACGAAGCCCTTTTGAGAGGTTCGCCTGGTTTTATCCTATATATAAGTTAGCTTTACTTTTGACCCAAAAAGAAAAATTACTTCGAAATGATCAACTTTCAAGTATTTGGTATTGCAAATGAAAATAAAATTTACCTGGCACTAATTATAATTTGGATGATTCGATTTGAATTTTTGGATACCATTAATAGATTTGCTTAGTAATCGCATAAATATTTTTGAGGGTTTTTTTCAACATGCTTGTTCCTTGATTAAAATATATTTGGATTTGAAGTTTTGAGTCAGATGTTAGATGGTAGGTATGTGACTCAACATATGACATAGCAATGAAGTCATTTAAAAACTCGATCAATTGTATTCAAATTTAATTAACATACGATGATAAGATCCGTCTGTCATTTAGTACCGGTCGTATCTGTTACTGCTCGATTTATCACCTAGAGAAAGGTGAATAGGTGTATTTAAATAATCTTGATATAAAATGTGGAATTAAAATGATCAAAATAGAAAATATGAAAAATTAGACAAAATCTGAACAGTGCTCGAGTGCAACAATTTGAGACGAAGAAAGCAAGAGCAAAGAGAATTGTGCACACCATGATTATAGTGGTTCGACTTAGGTCAAGCCTACGTCCATTCTCCATGCTAACAGTTTACTGGCTGGATTTCACTAGATCAACTTCAAGAGTACAGTGATAATTACAATCTTACAATGTCTCTCAGATGTTACAGTGTGAAGCTCAAAAGATAAGCAAGTATATATGAATCAAGGTTCTCTCAGATTTTGAAATTCATAATTCTTCTTTTTCTCTCGTAAGTTTCTTTGTCTCCTTTTATATTCCTCTAGCTTGCAACTACCCATTGGATAGCTTCAGATGATGATATCCAAACTTTCTTGTTAGATATAAACTTCCCAAAAAGAGATTAAAAGAGCCGTTGATGATGAGATTAAAATTCTCGTATGATTCAGTTGCCCATACCACTAAATTTGAGATTCTATAAGTTGAAGTTTCTAGTTTAGAATGTGCGACTTGCTTCGTAGAGAATTTTGACCGATCTTATCATATTTTGCATTATAACCGTTGTATAAATATATAGAGTGATGGTCTTCATATACGAATTATCCAAAGTGGAGTCCAAGCTAGATCACTAGCTGCGCATGGCGGATATTTCTGTGGTGATTAACTTTTGAAATGATTCCTTGCTATCAATAAGGTCTGAGACATGACTTCCTTGGCATAACATCTGAATCTGAATCAAAAGACTTAGCTAAGTCTATTTCAGTTCCTCTTCATGCTACACCTTGGATTACGCTCTTATTATAACAGTCCCACAAACAATAGAATATAAGGTATCTCAGATGATATACTCAAGCATATCATAAGATGGAATTCCCATCAGAATTTTCACCTGAAACTATATTTAATTAGATTCAATAGAAATCATGGAAAGTTTTGTTATTCATCAAAACATATTAGGAGCTTTAGTCAACAGTATAAGAACATACTTATTACATGTTCCTCAGCATACAAGAAGTAATCGTCGTCAGTAGAATGAAGAGCATAGTAAAAGATCATCGCGGTCGTCAATGTCATCATGAGTACAGGTTGACCAGGAGCTTCCCCAGCAGCCCCTGGACCAGAATCTTGTAGGCATTTTCTGTGGGATGAAAGCTGTCCCAGAACACATATCCTGAGACATTCGAACATGTCAAGAAATTCCACCGGTTGCACATGAACGCAGACTCTACTAGACCCGAGCCGCAGCACCCTCGGTCTGAGATTTCGAATCCTGTCACGATGGGGAAAGCAGAGAAACCTATTGTCACTGAGAGAAAATCGAGCTCGAGACCTCTGTTCCTGATGCCAAGTTGAAAACAAATGTGCAACCACCGTTAACGTCCAAAAGCTTTGATCGGTCTATACTTAATTTGTTACAAGGACATCCTTTGTACCAAGTCTTACCATATTTTCTCGGATTCTTCATAATGTCGAGCAGAAGCCCGTAGGTGTCGAGAACGGCCATCCTAGCATGAGGGAAGGCTCCGTTGAGGTGACGCAACTCCGATGATAACTTCGAGTTGAACAGTTGAACCATTTTATTGTAATCCTCCGCACATCTTCTCTTGATCCCACCGGCCAGAGTTCTCTGAGAGGGTGTGCATCCGAGGGGACTCAAGCTGAACACGCCAATCCTCCGAGCACCCTTTGCGTGTAGTTCCTAGAGTGGTTGGTTGGAGCACATTAGCATGTCCTCTTGGAGATTCTAGCTTCTCTAGTGCAGCTCGACAAACTATGTATGCACAGAGTGCCATTCATGTTTTTGATGATTGAAAGCCTGTTGAGAACAGGTGTTCGGTTTCTTGGTATTCCAATAATTCGCACGACAAACCAACATAAATGTCATAGACAGTTACATGAACGATCAAAAGCCATGCTGCTTATTTTAAATTTGAAGTACCTGCAAGAAGGACGAAGCCGAACGCACCAAAAGTTCCATGTAAGAAGAAGAAACGCTGTAGTCAAATATCCGGATCGGGTTATGAAAATAGGCACAGATAATGTCGTTGCTCCCTGCAGACACAATATACAGGCTGTTGGCAACAATAGAATCCGCTCTCTCCTCTCCTATAAAGCTCTTCAGCTTCGTTTTGTACTCCTCGAAGAGTCGTAATTGTTTTGACATCGGTATGACGGACTGATTTCAACCCGAGAAAAGAGAGGAACCATCAGCAGCGTTGATGACAATGGTTTGGTGAAAGGTAGTTTTCATAATGCTAGGAAAAGAAATTTGTTTACCACGAGTCTTGATGTCAGAGGATCAAATCCTGCACCAGCCGAGGCAAAGTTGACGCCTCCGATGAGGTCTTGAAGTTGCAGGTTCGGGTCGAGAAATGCGGGCAACACTTCTTTGATCCCCAGTTGTTGTGCTGATGGATGAAACAAAATATAGCAGCATAAGCTTAAGTCATAGCGGTAAGTTTTCAAAGTGAAACACGGAATGAAGCTCATCGGAATGCAATATCCGGAAAGTCACGAAAGTTATTGAGGTATAATTGCTTTGGTGCTACCAAAGAAATCCGAGGGAATCTTGCCGTTGCTGAACCTCCCGGTCGGTTTTCCTCCGATGAAATCCCTTCCATATGGAGGAAAATTACTCTTAACCAGAGTACTGAGGTGGTTGTTGTTGCCTGTGTCCAATATGGAGTCACCAAACATGAAAACAGCCGAGATTGTTGCATTTTTCGGCAGCACAACCTCGGCTTGCGGTGTGCAGATTCGCATCAAGAGGAAGAGGGAGAGAGGAATCAGAGACTGTGCCGAGATTGGGAGCATTTTTATTTTTTATGGAATTAGGCCAAAGTATCTAGAAATCGATTGAATGAATGAGGAGGGTAGAAAAATTAACTGTGTATGCTACGTTGGGTGCTTCTGCATGGTCCTTCTTATAAGTTGACGTTCTCAGTGGGTCGAACTGGAGACGCTATCGAAGGAGAAACTTACTTCTACAAGAAGTGAAAAGAGATTTAAGGAACATAAAAGCAATTAAAAACTTGATCATGCGAAAGATACAGAGGATGAGATTTGCAAGTTTTCTGTTTCGTGGAACAACAGAAGCCGAAAGATCATGCTTTCCGCGTTCGGGAAATTGACGATGGATGAGTGTTGGTATCAAGGGAATGCCATTCACGTCTCTCATAACAAAAAATGCGTTTGCATAGTATAGGCCTTTCAGGTTTTATAGTTAGACTTTGGGTAAATGACACAAAGGGTCCCTAAATTTTGGTTCAATGTATAATATGGTTCCCAAATTTTAAATTTGTTCGATGTGGTCCCTAAATTGAACATTTTCATACAGTTCATGGACTAAATTGAACATGTACCAAAATTTCAGAGACCACATTAAATAAATTAAAAGTTCAAGGACGACGTTACATATTAGGCTAAAGTTTGGGGACCGCATCGAACAAATTTAAAGTTCAGGGATCAAATTGCATTTTGAATCAAAGTTTATTAACCATTTGTATCATTATCCTTTGGACTTTCAGGTGCATCATTCGGACCCAAATACTTTTCCAACATGTCGGTCCGTGTTGAAAAATCATAGCTTATAGCCATCGATGTCTCGCTCCAAAACCACGAAGAAAAAACCTCAGATCAGTGTGCAACGATGAATTCATTTTGGCAATATGGCAAACACCTGACCTGCGGCATAAACGAACATGATCGAACTGCGCACCAACACAATTAAGCCCACCTTATTGCAACTTATTTCCAGATCTCGATGGCTATATAAGGTTAAGCGACAGGTAATGCCTGTGCAAATGAATGAATTAGAGGAGGACTAAGCGCGCAGGAGACAAGTAGCAAAAACCAGGACCGCCGCGAGTCAAACGGGATAAAGACAGAACGAGGCGACGGAAAAGGAGGTACCGGACGGCGATGAGCAGAGCTGCCGCGGCGGTGTTTGACACCGGAGACGAACTCTTGGCTCGATTCGGCCACCCCTTGAAGTGATTCAACGAACGACGCGATCGGCTCCCTGGGATGGTTCAACCCAAAGAGCTATCTCGCGTGTGTTGCGTTTCCCTCTCCCGACAAGAAGCAGAAGCAGATGGAATCGGCGAACCGGATCGGCTGAACCGGGCCTACGAATGCAAGTCGAGCAGACCTGACGGTCGGGCCGTTCTCCGGCTCTTTTAGACTAGCTTTGTAGTGAAGCCCTTTTAAGTTTTTTTTTTTTTCGAAAAACTTGCTTCATTCATTGCTTTAAGGGTGCGTATGGCAACGTTTTTGTTCCCGGAAACAATTTCTGTTCAAAGATAGTTTTTTCTATTTCTATTTCTGAGAATAGTTCTAAGCAAAAGAACGCGTTTAGTAACTAGACAAAATTTCTATTCCCGAAATAGAAAAAAGAACATAAATGCGTTTGGTACGACTCTAAAAATTTATATTCCAAATTTTCTAATTTAGTAATTTGACTAAAGGTGGCGATTGGCGGTGGTGGCCGGCAATTGGAGGAGTTGGCCATCGGCAGTGATGGGTGGTGACCAGCAGCAAGTGGTGAGCGGCGATGATGGTGACCGTCAACTTGCTACTACTGGTGGGTGGTGACTGGTAATGGCCGGCAACCGGTGACCAACAGCGGCGGTGACCGATGATTGGCAGCAACGATGATCGATGACAGTGATTGACCACTAGAGGCGGCAACGACGACCGAGGCCGATGATTGGCCCCTAGAGGTGGCAGTAGCGACCAGCCACCAGAGGCGATAATGGTGAACGGCCACTTGAGGCAACGACGGCGGCGTTGGTTGGCAACGAGTGGACTCGTGGGTGTAAATGTTTTTCACTGAGCTTATTTCTTATTTTGTTTCCAAGAACAAAAAAGCAAATTTTTTTTATTTTTTTTTTCTGTTCCAAATCTATTCTTGAGAACAAAAATCTTAAGTGACATTACCAAATAGGTTTTTGTTCTTTTTGTTCCAGGGAACAAAAATCTTACGTAACATTACCAAACAAGTTTATGTTCTTTTTTTGTTCCGAGGAACAAAAGAACAGAAACATTACCAAACAGAGCTTAAGTGATACCACCGTTACATGAAAAACGAACCACAAAACATATTAGATCCCATAGGATTTTCAAGGGATCAGAGGCCTAATAACTAGAGAGCTCATACTTAAGTGGGTGCACTAGAAATTCTAAAACTTATCACGAGAGTACAGTTGAATTTTAAAACTTTTTAAAAGTGCAATCAAATCCTAAAACTTGTAAATTTGGTCTAATCAAGTCCTTTTATTAACTCTGTTCAACTTGACAAACGGAAAATGCTAATAAATTTTAGGATTTGATTGCACTTTTTTTTAAAAAAAGTTTTAGGATTTAATTGCATTTTTGTAATAAGTTTATGACTTAATTACACCTTTTGAAAATTTTAGAACTCAATTGCACTTTCTTGACAAGTTTTAGACTTCCAATGCATTTATCCCTATAAATTAATAAACTTTACTGTTGAGCAAAGAAAAAAAAGGAAACTTGGAAATAATAATTTAATTTCAAGTATACAGTATTGAAAATGAAAATAAAAATTTACCTGACGGTAATTATAAATTGGATGATAAATATTATTGTACTTGAATTTTGAATACCATAAATAGATTTGCGTCATAATCGCACATATATTTTTTAGGGTTTTTAACCAGACAATTCAGCATGCTTGTTTATCGATTAAAATATTCACCGAATAATATATTTACATTTGAAGTTTTGAGTTAATGTTAGATGATGGTATGTGACTCAACATATGACATTGTGACAAAGTCATTTAAAAAACTTGATCGGTTATTCAAACTTAATCAACATACGATGATCAGGTCTATCTGTCATTCCGCGTCGGTTGTATCAAAACTATACTTATACATGTTCCTCGACATACAGGAACTAATCACGGTCCGTCGTATGAAGATCATAGTAAAAGATCATCGTCGCAGTCATCATCGTCACGAGTATAGGTCGATCAGGAGCTTCCCCAGCGGCTTCTCGACAAGAATCTTGTAGACATTTTCGGTGGGATGGTAGCTGTCCCAGAACACATATCCTGAGACATTCGAGCATGTCAAGAAATCCCACTGGTTGCGCCAGAAAGCGGTCTCTAGTAGACCCGAGCCGCAGCACCCTCAGTCCGAGATTTCGAACCCTGTCACGGTGGGAAAGTAGAGAAATCTATTGTCACTGAGAGACAACCAAGCGCGAGACCTCTCTCTGGTGCCGAGTTGAATTTCAGTGTGCGGCCACCGTGAATGTCCAAAAGCTTTAATCGATATATATGTAATTTGTCACATGGGCACCGTGGTACCAAGTCTTACCATATTTTCTGGGATTCTTCATGATGTCGAGTGCAAGGCCGTAGATGTCGATAAGGGCCATCCTGGCATGAGGGAAGGCTCCATTGAGGTGATGCAACTCCGATGACAACTTTGAGTTGAACAGTTGAACCATTTGATTGTTATCCTCTGCACATCTTCTCTCGATTCCACCGGCCAGAGTTCTCTGTGAGGGTATGCACCCGAGGGGAGTCAAGCTGAAGACGCCGATCCTTCGAGCACCCTTTGCGTGGAGTTCCTAGAGTGGTTACACGTGACGGGTTAGAGCACATTAGCATGTCCTCTTGGAGATTCTAGCTTCTCTAGTGCAGCTTGACAATCTATGTATGCGCAGAGTGCCATTCATGAGTTTGATAATGGAAAGCTCGGTGAGAGCAGGTGTTTGGTTTCTTGGTTTCCCAATAATTCGGACGACAAACCGATATAAATGGCATGGACAGTTACATGAACGATCAAGAGCCACACTGCTTATGTTAAATTTGAAGTACCTGCAAGAAGGATGAAGCCAAACGCACCAAAAGTTCCACGTATGAAGAAACGCTGTAGTCAAATATGCGGGTCGGGGTACGAAAATAGGTATTCGCAATGTCGTTGCTCCCTGCCGACACGATAGACAGGCCATTGGCAACAACAGAATCCGCTCTCTCCTTTCCTATAAAGCTCTTCAGCTTCATTTTGTACTCATCGAAGAGTCGTAATTGTTTTGACAACGGTATGACGGACTGATTTCAACCCGAGAAAAGAGAGGAACCATCAGCAGCGTTGATGACAATGGTTTGGTGAAAGGTAGTTTTTATTATGCAAGAAAGGGAAATTTGTTTACCATGAGTTCCGATGTCAGAGGATCGAATCCTGTGCCGGCCGAGGCGAAGTTGACGCCTCCGATGAGTTCTTGAAGTTGCAGGTTTGGGTCGAGAAATGCGGGCAACAGCTCTCTGATCCCCAGTTGTTGTGCTGATGGATGACACAAAATGTAGCAGCGCAAGCTTAAGTCACAGTTAAGTCACAGCGGTAGCTTTTCAAAGTGACACGGAATGAAGCTCATCGGAATGCAATATTCGGAAAGTTATGAAAGTCATTGAAGTAAAATTGTTTTGGTGCTACCAAAGATATCCGAGGGAATTTTGCCGTTGCTGAACCTCCCGATCGGTTTACCTCCCATGAAATCCCTTCCATATGGAAGAAAATTACTATTAACCAGAGTACTGAGGTAGTTGTTGTTGCCTGTGTCCAATATGGAATCACCAAACACGAAAACGGCCGAGATTGTTGTATTTCGCGGCACCACGACCCCAGCTTGCGCTATGCACATTTGCATCATGAGGAAGAGAGAGAGAGAGGAATCAGAGACTCTGCCAAGATTGGGAACATTTTTTTTTTATGGAACTAGGCCAAAGTATCTAGAAATCAATTAAATGAAACAGGAGGGCAAGAAATTAACTGTGTATGATACGTTAGGTGCTTCTGCATGGCCCTTCTTATAAGTCAACGTTCTCAGTGGGACAAACTTGAGACACTATTGAAGGACAAACTGAATTCTACAAGAAGTGGAAAAAGATACAAGGAACATAAAGCAATTGAAATGTTGATCATGCGAAAAATACAGAGGCTCAAATTCGCAAGTTTTCTGTTTCATGGGACAACAGAAGCCAACAGATCATGCTTTCTGAGTTTGGGAAAATCGATGATGGATGAGTGTTGGTATCAAGGGAATGCAATTCACGTCTCTCGCAACAAAATACGCATCTGCATAGTATAGGCCTTTCAGGCTTTGTCATTAGACTTTCGGGTGCATTACCATTACAGACACAGATACTTTCCTGACATGTCTGGTGGGAAGGAGTCAGGCGCGGAACGGAATCACCATTCCAGGCATGACTCCTTGACTCGAAAGAGATGGAGTGCTCATTTTACAATGGACAGGAATTCCGTCGTATTACAAGCATTCCCTATTATACTTTGTCCAATCTCGACCAATTGAATGCCCTGGGGCGGAAGGGAATCGGCGTATCACTAAGGTCCATATAGGAAAAGGAAGGGCATAGCTTAGAGTCATCGGTGTCTCGCTCACAAGCAGGAAGAAAAACCTCAGATAAGTGTGCAACGAACATGATCAAACTGCACAACTACTTAATTAAGCCACTTCATTGCAACTTATTTCAGGATCTCGAGGACTATAAGGTAAGTGACCGGGAATGCCTAAGCAAACGGGAGCTAGAACTAAACTACAAAGAAGTCACAAGATAAACACAATCAAGTTATATTTACATCGAAAGGTAAAAAGTGACAAGCCGCTGGTATGCCAATATGCATTACCACAATACCTGCACTGACAATTGTGCAGTTCATCCATGTACAAAAGTCACCACGTACAGGAGACATATTTTAACACCTACCAAGAGGTACATCTATCACGGACAATATCTCCACAGTTCCTGCGGTGGTGCTGACTCCAGAAAAGAGCAAAGCTGCGAGGGAAAAGGATACAGATGAACATTGAAACGACGAGTGATGATAGACTAGAAAAGTATGTACCCTGCGAACGAAAATCCGTTCCACAAGCCGTACACTGTGAAACCGCTTCATCGGGAGCCTAACAAGTAAAAACTAAGGAGCATGAGTAAGTTTTATGGCAAACAAGGGTGATGTTATACTCTAAGAAAACCGAGGATTTGATTAAACTTCCGTGCTTTTAACAGTTACTTCTCGTTAAGAATGAGAAGAAACGCATACAAAATGCCAGGTAAAACACGATAGAATACGATTTCAAAGGGTGAAACTTTTTACGCAAAAAGAATTTACTGAGGGACATTTGCATATGACGACAATGATTGACTCGAAGACGACATGCTCGGCAGGTTTTGATCCATATTATCACTTCTAATAGAAATATATACTATTATGAAGATGACACAAATGACCAACACAAGTACGACAAATAAAAAACCAAAAAAAATACATGAATATGATTGCATAAAACAACTTAGCCAGCCAATTTTGGTCTGCACGAAATTTCTATATAGCTAGTCCATGCCTCATAAAGGAGGAGATCCGGGACAGAAAAGGAAGTTGACATCTGCGGTTTTCAGATCTTCCGTGAAGTGGACAGTAAAATAGGGATGATGAAGTGCAAAATCTTGTACAGTTTGTAGTACTGCACTATGGAAAGATCCTCACACCAGCCATACTGGGTGGTGAATGTTTGGCTTTCAAGGTACAAAATATACAAAAGCGATTCGAAGATGTTCGGTGGATGTAATTGCTCGATAATTGATGTAGCTAAAAACGGATATCCTTGAAAAAGTTGGACCGCACGTAAGATAGGATGATAAAAACCTGCTTAAAGATTGTATCATTTCCAGAGACTAAAACTAGATGCTTCCAAAAAAAGAGGTGATTCAATGGTAAGGCCGGAGAACCAATCAAACGGGTGTGCAAAGACGTAACGGAAGTAGATCTGTTACCCAGATTCTTGCAAAGTCGGAAGACTTCCAATCATAAATTGGATGATAAATATTATTGAATTTGGATTTCTGGATACGATAATGGATTTCGCGGCATAATTGCATAGATTTTTTTGAAGGTTTTCAAATGAGCGAATTCGGTATGCTTGTTTCTTGATTAAATCATTTAGCGGACAGTTTATTTAGATTTGGAGTTTTGAGTCGAGTGCTAGATGAGTGGTATGTGACATAAGGTAGTAATGAAGTCATTTAGAAAGCTTGATCAATTGTATTCGAACTTAACCAACAAAAGATGATCAGGTTCATCTACCATTCCGTGTCCATTAATCAGAGGGTATGCTTATACATATTCCTCAACATACAAGAGTTAATCATCGTCCGTAGTATGAAGAGCGTAATAAAAGATTATAGTCGTCATCACTGTCGTCGCCATGAGTATAGGTCGACCAGGAACTTCCCCAGCTGCTCCTGGAACATGATCTTGTAGACATTTTCAGTGGGATGATAACTGTCCCAAAACACATATCCTGAGACATTCGAGCATGTCAAGAAATCTGACAGGTTGCACAGGAACCCGGTCTCCAGTAGACCCGAGCCGCAGCACCCTCGGTCCGAGATTTCGAACCCTGTCACGATGGGAAAGCAGACATATCTATTGTCACAGAGAGAAAATCTAGCTCAAGACCTCTGTCTCTGGTGCGAATTGAAATTCAGTGTGCAGCCACCGTGAATGTCTGAAAGCTCTAATCGGTTTACATGTAATTTGTCACAAGGACATCGTCATGCCAAGTCTTACCATATTTTCTGGGATTCTTCACGATGTCGAGTACTAGGCCATAGACGTCCATAAGGGCCATCCTGGCATGAGGGAAGGCTCCATTGAGGTGACGCAACTCCAATGACAACTTTGAGTTGAGCAGTTGAACCATTTGATTGTAATCCTCTGCACATCTTCTGTTGATTCCACCGGCCAGAGTTCTCTGTGAGGGTATGCACCCGAGGGGAGTCAAGCTGAAGACACCAATCCTCCGAGCACCCTTTCCGTGGAGTTCCTAGAGTGGTTAGACGTGACAGGTTAGAGCATATTAGCATTTCCTCTTGGAGATTCTAGCTTCTCTAGTGCAGCTTGACAAACTATGTATGCGCAGAGTGCCATCCACGAGTTCAATAATTGAAATCTTGTTGAGAACAGGTGTTTGATGGCTTGGTTTCCTAATAATTGGGATGACAAACTGCCATAATTGGCATGGATAGTTATATGAACGATCAAAAGCCTCACTGGTTCATTGAATTCGAAGTACCTGCAAGAAGGATGAAGCCAAACGCACCAAAAGTTCTGTGTAGGAAAAAATGCCGTAGTCAAATATGCGGGTTGGGGTATGAAAATAGGTATTCACAATGTCGTCGCTCCCTGCAGACACTATATACAGGCCGTTGGCAACAATAGAATCCGCTCTCTCCTCTCCTATAAAGCTCTTCAGCTTCGTTTTGTACTCATCGAAGAGTAGTAATTGTTTCGACATCGGTATGGCGGACTGAAACCATCAGCAGCATTGATGACAATGGTTTGGTGAAAGATAGTTTTCATAATGCGAGGAAGGGAAATTTGTTTACCACGAGTTCTGATGTCAGAGGATCAAATCCTGCGCCGGCCGAGGCGAAGTTGACGCCTCCAATGAGGTCTTGAGGTTGCAGGTTTGGGTCGAGAAATGCAGGCAACAGTTCTTTGATCCCCAGTTGTTCCGCTGATGGATGAAACAAAATAAAGCAGCTTAAGATTAAATCATAACGATAAGTTTTCAAAGTTAAAGTAAAATGCGGAATGATGAATCACACAAATGCAAAAGAAGCTTATATTGTCCTTCATTCCTTTGAATCTAGAGGACTCGGAAAAAGGACAAACAAATGAAGCTCAGTCAGGAATGCAATAATCAGAAAGTCAAGAAAGTTGTTGAAGTATAATTGTTTTGGTGCTACCAAAGAAGTCCGAGGGAATCTTGCCGTTGCTGAACCTCCCGGTCGGTTTTCCTCCCATGAAATCCCTTCCATATGGAGGAAAATTACTCTTAACCAGAGTAATGAGGTGGTTGTTGTTGCCTGTGTCCAATATGGAGTCGCCGAACATGAAAACAGCGGAGATTGTTGCATTTTTTGGCAGCACGACCTCGGCTTGTGGTGTGCAGATTTGCATCATGAGGAAGAGAGAGAGAGGAATTAGAGACTGTACCAAGATTTGGACCATTTTTCATAATAGGATGAGGCCAAAGTGTCTAGAAATGAGTTGAATGAAACAGGAGGGCAGAAAAATCAACTGAGTATGCTCCATTGGATGCATTTGCATGGCCCTTCTTATAAGTTAACGCTCTCAGTGGGACAAACTTGAGACGCTATTGAAGGACAAACTTAATTCTACTAGTAAGTGGAAAAAGATGCAAGGAATATAAAGCAATTAACACGTTAATCATGGGAAAGATACAGAGGCTGATATTCACAAGTTTTCTATTGCACGGGACAACAGAAGCCGAAAGATCATGCGTTTCGAGTTTGGGAAAATCAATGGACTAGTGTTGGTATCAAGGGAATGCCATTCACACGCAACAAAATATGCATGTGCATGACATAAGCCTTTCAGGCTTTCTCTGTGAGCATTACCCCTACAGAACTGAATACTTTCCCAACATGTTTGGCGATCTGGATTGGAATCGCCATTCCAGGCGTAATTCCTCGACTCGAAAGAGCTGGAGTGCTCATTTTAGAATGAATTGGCATTCCATCAAATGACGAGCATTCCCTATTATGCTTTGCCCAATCTCGACCAATCAAACGCCCTTGGGTGGAAGAGAATTGGCTTTTCACTAAGTTCCATATAGGGAAAGGAAAAGCATAGCATATAGTCATTGGTGTCTCACTCACAACCATGAAGAAAATCCTCAGACAGTTAATTCTGGTACTAGTGGGATGCTTTAATAGAGGAAAAGCCCAATTAGACACTCTAAATCTAGCGAGATTAGTGCCGGAAGTATAGAAACCTTGAAAGGCACTGAGTAATTATCAGAGATTGAGCTAATAATATGACTACAAAAGGCAATGAAAACATGTCAAATTCATGATGAACTCAATTGGTCATGGTTGTGTCACCTATGGAAGTTCCATAAACAATGACCCGTAAAAACGATTAATCTGGTTACAGTTGCTGATAGCATGATACATTTTCCTCTTTGAAAATTGGAAATGTTTTAGGCTTATGTAACTTAGTTTAAAGAGGACATTTTCTCAATTTCCTTCTTTCCATTAACAAGAAAATGACAGAGAAAATCTTGATATTCAAATTTCTTTGTAGCCTTGACAGTTTCAGCCGAAGCTGGAACTTCACACAAGCAGCCCCGCTGCGACAAGCTTAAGAAATCAAGCAAGATGAGGTGCTTACGGCTTACTAGTCACATGAAAGCATGTATCACACATCCACTGTATCACATGGCATTAACACGTGACGAAACAAGCCGATCAACAGAGAGATATTTTAAAACTGCAAAAACACTGACTAACCATCCAATTAGTCAAGACACAGAACACAGATAAACCATCTTTTGGGGGAGGACAATGGTACACGACGGGAAATCAGTGAGACGGCATGATCATCCTTTGACAGGAGATGACTATTCTAAGGGGATTTGCAAGAGCTGAATGTTAAAAGCAAGAGTCCCTCCAGAAATTAGTAGATGTCAGGAAATGAACATTAAACTGAAGCTCCCCCCGAGCAATGGTAAGCACATAGGAGATTTGGGTATCAGAGAGTCATTTCATCCTTTTGTAGGATAATTTTTTTTTTGTAATGATCAGTCGGGTATGCTATTCGATAGCCTTTTCATTTCACCTTAATGACAAGCAGTTCTGCAGAGTTCCAGCTTGCAAGTTCTGACAGAGCATCGAAACTAGACAACTTGCACAGTTCCTACCCTTTCTCAAACATGGTGATCCGATATTATGTGGTCATAATCCAAGTGATTGCATGTGATAAAGGAAAGAAAATGATCTGCCGCCAACATAACTGAAGAATGCTAACACCCTGCCTCAGAAAGAATTGGAACTCTGCCTCGCTGCATGTACAGAAGTAAAAGGACCACTTAGACCGAACCGTAGAAGCTGTCAATCTGCATTCCCCTCAGTTATACGTACAACACCAGGGCGCAGATCGAGTTTCTTGCCTTTATGGAACGTAATATAAGATTTGGCTTGAAACTGATCCCATCTGGAATGACCTTCAGTTGTCCCCCTGAGACTCAAACCCCAGCTCATTTCACCATTGCAATCATCAGACAACTTCACATTCCATTCTACGTATCAGGGATTTGACCTTTTCATCTCCATCCAAGCACCTAGTCGTCCAGTTCCGACTCCAGGATCAGAGCAACAGATCCAGATGAGACGTTACATAATAATTATAGATTTGGAAGAAAATTATTGTTGAATTTGGATTATTGGATACAATAAATGGGTTCCATAATTGCATAAATATTTTTGAAGGTTTTTTAATGAGCAAATTCAGTATGCTTGTTTTTCTGTTAAAGTAGTTAGTGGACTGTTTTTGGAGTTTTGAGTCGATGCTAGATGATGGTATGTGACATAAGACAGTAATGAACTCATTTAAATAACTTGATCTATTGTATTCGAACTTAACCGACATCTGTCATTCCGTGTCGGTTGTATCAAGGGTATACTTATATATATTCCTCCACACACAAGAATTAATTATCCTCTGTAGCATGAAGAGCATAGTAAAAGATCGTAGTCGTCGTCGTCATCATGTGTATAGGTCGACCAGGAGCTTCGCCAGCAGCTTCTGTTCCATAATCTTGTAGGCACTTTCCGTTGGATGATAGCTGTCCCGGAACACATATCCTGAAACATTTGAGCATGTAAAAAAATCCCACTGGTTGCACAAAATCGAGGTCTCTATTAGACCCGAGCCACAATGCCCTCCGTCTGAGGTTTCGAACCCTGTCACGATGGGAAAGCAGAGAAATCTATTGTCACTGCGAGAGAAAATCGAGCTCGAGATTTCCATCTCCGATACCGAGTTGTTATTCAGTGTGCAACCACCGTCAACGTCCAAAAGTTTTAGTCGGTTTACATTTGATTTGTTACGAGGACATCTTTGTACCAAGTCTTACCATATCTTCTCGGATTCTTCACGATGTCGAGTAGACAGCCGTAGGTGTTGGCAAAGGCCATCCTGGCATGATGGAAGGCTCTGTTGAGGTGACGCAACTCCGATGATAACTTCGAGTTGAGCAGTTGAACCATTTGATTGTAATCCTGTGCGCATCTTCTCTCAAGGGTAAGCACCCGACAGGAGGCATGCCGAAGACGCCAATCCTCCAAGCACCCTTTACGGGTAGTTCCTAGAGCAATAACAAACACGTGACAGTTTAGAGCACATTAGCATGTCTTGGAGATTCAAGCTTCATTAGTGCAGTTAGACAAAACTATATATGCGTAGAGTGCCATTCATGAGTTCGATAATCGAAAGCTTGTTGAGAACAGGTGATTGGTTTCCTGGTTTCCCGATATTTCGGACGACAAACTGACATAAATGGCATGGATAGTGCTCCTGATGGATGAGGAAAATTGAAGCAGCTTAAGCTTGAACCATAACGATTAGCGTTGATCGTGAAAGTAAAATACAGAATGATTAATCACACACAGAAATAAACCTAAACCTATTGCGTTTGTGTCAATTTAGTCATAAACCTTTTGAGTTTGTGCCAATTCAGTCCATTTGGCCGGCCGGCCCCAAAGTATTAATATTTTATTATTTTTTAATATTTCTATTTTATTTTTTTTCTTCTTTCTTGGATTTTTGCTGTAGCCGGAGTGGCCCTCGGTCGGTTTTCCTCCCATGAAATCCCTTCCATATGGAGCAAAATTACTCTTAACCAAAGTAATGAGGTGGTTGTTGTTGCCCACGTCCAGTATGGAGTCACCAAATGTGAAAACGGCCGAGATTGTTGCATTTTTCGGCACCACAACCACGGCTTGCGGTGTGCAGATTTGCATCATCAGGAAGAGAGAGAGAGAAGATTTAGAGATTGTATCAAGATTGCCAGCATTCTGCTGTTTTATGGAGTTAGGCCGAGGTATCTGGAAATTAAGTGAATGAAACGAGAGGGCAGAAAAATCAAGTGAGTATGCTCCATTGGTTGCATGGCCCTCTTCTTATGAGTTAACGTTCCCAGTGGGACAAAACTTGAGACGCTACTGTAGGAGAAACTTATAATTCCACAAGAAGTGGAACATATAAGTAATCAAAAACGTTAGCCTCGTGAAGAAAGATAGAGGCTGAAATTCGCAAGTTTTCTGTTTCATGGGACGACACGACAGAAGCCAAAAAGATCATGCGTTCCGTGTTCGACAATGGATGAGTGTTGGTGAGGTAAAGCCGTTCAGCTCTCTCACGACAAAATATGCATGTGCATAATCCATAGGTCTTTCTGGCCTTTCTCGTTAGACTTTGGTAGGCATTACCCATTACGGACCCGAGTAGTCTTATTTGGCGGAATGGACTGAGACCTGCATCGGAGTGGCCATTCCGGGCAAAACTCCTTGACTCAGAAAGAGCCAGAGTGCTCGTTTTAGAATAAATGGGCATTCGGTCAAATGACGAGCATTCCCTGTAATACTCTGTCCAATCTCAATCTCGACCATTTGGAAAAGCACAGCTTACCATCATCATCGGTGTCTCACTCGCAACCACTAAGAAAAACCTCAGGCAGTGTGCGGCGATGAATCCTTTTCTGTAGTACGGAAAGCACCTGACCCATGGCATAAATGAACACGATCAAACTGCATCCCAACACAATTAAGCCACTTTACTGCAACTTATCCCCTGGATCTCAATGATTATAAGGCATGCGACAGCTAGAATTTAAAGTACAAAGAATACACTTGCAAAAATGAAAAGTAAAGATGTCACAGGATTACATGATCAAATAATTTTTACATCGAAAGGAAACTAGTGACAAGCCACTGGTATGCGATATGCATCACCACAATACCTGCACTGATTAATTCTGCAGTTCATCCATGTACAAAAGTCACCATCACACTCGCACCAACTCAAATCTCAATATACAGCGATATATCGTTAACAACCAACATTGGCTCAGGTTTTTCAAAGAAAGCAAAGGAATTTACTAAATACTCCACTAATCCTCGTTGTAGCCATCCAAAGCCCTTTTCCACATGCTAAACAATTCAAAGAAGTTATGAAGCAGAAGCCTCATCGCGCAAAGAGGGCGGCACTAGTGAGCACTCACGAGGAAGGGATGCTGGCACACCCCACATTCAATAGTCTCAGAACCAGAGGTCGGAACCTGGACCTGTGATTATCCCAGAATACACACCCTTTAATATCGAAGTATTAAACAATAGGACCAACATAACATCTCTGAGCTGTTGTTGGTTAAGGGTCTCAAACCTGCAAATGAACGGTGCATATGGGACAGGCAACTTCCTTCATCCTCCTTCCAGAAACATCTGACTGGGAGCCTGTGAAAAGACAGTTCTTCTGTCAACACTAGACACAAGCTCAACTAACAACGAGCCAAAAAAAGGATACTTTATGACAAAATCCATTAGATACATTAAAAAGATGGATCCTCTGAAAATAAACAGCTGCGATGAGAAGTCAAGATTAGAGAATTACCTGCTGATCCTTTACGATTCTTCTCCATCTCCTCCTGTCACAGACAAATAATGTCAGAAAATTATAGCATGATAACACACTTTCTTCTAAAGAGCCTCAAATTACGCAAAGTTGTCCCAAGACTTCGCCACAAAGTAATTACAAGGAAAACATGTCTACGAACATTTAAAATATCCATGAAGCTATCTATGCAAAGTATCAGAAAGACTACCTGAAGCTTTCTCGCAAGGTCCTCATGACTCTGAAATCCCACCGGTTTACTAGATGCTTCCTTCGCATTGCTCAGTCTCTGAGTAACTTCAGCCTAAAAAACCACATTGTTTAGAGTGACAAGGTATGAGGAGTGTACTATGCCAGCCTATTGCGAGTCATAATAAGTCTCAGGCCCAAGCACATACATACATGTGGAGTTTCTACATTAACTTCAAAGAAAAAAGAAATGTACCAAACAACGGTCACAAACGCGAACTGGTTGAGCATTCTCTTCGGCAGTTAGGGCAATCCTACCATGGGTGCATTTATCACAGAAAATATCTCCACAATTCCTGCAGTGGTGCTGAATCCAAAAAAAACCACAGATGTGAGGGAACAGGATACAGATGAACACTGAAGAGACTAGTGGTGATAGAAAAGTATGTACCCTGCGATTAAAAGCACCAAAATCCGTTCCACAAGCTGTACACTTTGAAGCAGCTTCATCGGGAACCTAATAAGGAAAAACCAAGGAACATGATGTGAGATTCTAAGAAAACCAATGATTTAATGCTTTCATGCTTTTGATAGTAACTTCTCATTCTTCACATTAAGAATGAGAATAAATGCACACAAAATGCCAGGTAAAACACGATATAATACGATTTCAAAGGGTGACAAGTTTTTACACAAAAAGGATTTACTGAGAGACATCCGCATATGATGACTATGATTAACTCAAAGAACGACATGCTTGACATGTTTTGATCCATATTTTCACAGAACATGATGATTACATAAATGACCAACACAAAAAAAATAACAACAAAAAAACACGATTTAGTTTGTAGAGCTATTTACTCGATCGCAGACTTTTGATGGCATGGCACAAGTTGCTAGCCAATTTTGGTCTGCACAAGATCTCTATGTAGCTAGTCCAAGCCCTCATAAAGGAAGACCGGGATCGACATCTATGATTGTCAGATCTTATGGACAATAAAATAAGGATGATGAAGTGCAAAATATTGTAGAGTACTTTGTACCACACTCTGGAAAAATCCTCACGCCAGCTATAGTGGGTTGTGTATGTTTGGCTTTCAAGGTATCAAATATGCATAAGCAATTTGAAGATGTTTGGTGGATATGTGATTGCTCGAGAATTGATATAGCTCAAAACGGATATCCTTTAAAAAGTTGGACAGATGATAAAAACCTGCTTAAGAGTCCATCATTTGAAAAGACTACCACTAGATGCTTCGAAACAAAGAAGCAATTTTATGGTAAGACCGTAAGAGAACCAATCAAATGGGTGTGCAAAGACATAAGGTAAGTATATCTGTACACAGACTCTAGCAAAGCTGGAAGAATTCTAAATAGTCTGAAATTTCCATCCCATTTGCCTAATGGAGCTTCCAAGTTCATGTAAACGCATGCATACAAGTCCACATGGAGCAAGTTTGTTTCTTCGATAGAGTTCCACAATTCTAGACAGAATAAGATCTCCAAACAATCCTGTTTTCCCAAAAGCCTACTTGTAAACCATGGCAGGAAAAACTAAACCAAAGCTTAAACTGAAGCTGCCACACACTGAAGGAACTTTTACCTCAGCATCAAGGCAAACGCCACAAACAACAAAAAGAATACCATATGCTTGCCCAAATAGCCAATGCAATAAAATAACATCAATTCCATCAGCATACAGAAAAAAGAAAAGAAAGATAAAATTGGATTTTGGATTATACCCAGTGATCTTTCTCTTCATTGCCAGGCTTCATCAAATTCATCCAGTCAGCAATACCTTTCTTCCTCTCTCCAGGCTGTTCACTCGTCTTTAAAGGATCAGAAGGCCTGCTCCTTCCACCCATTTCCTTTAACTAGAGCATGTAAAACATTTACTTTCAGTCCAGAAAGCACATAAACCACCAGCTGAACTATGGAGCTATTTTCTATCGATGGCCTAATGCAGTAATATGGATCATTAAATGAATTCATCTCTTTGGGAGTATGGACAACGTGTGGCCCGACAGTTCAAGTGCACAAGTGCATCTCAACCCTTGGATGCGGGTCATAGGTTCAAATCTCACAAAGACCATCGGTTCAGTAAATGAACGGCTGGTATGAGCATTGTACATCCAATAGTAAGTCCCTGATGAAAACTCTAAAACCTCCAATGTCAGTTTAGCCACAAACAATTTAGTAGTCTAAATCTGACCAGACCTAAGATGAGTTCCAGTCGAACCAATCGAACAGGTGACGTTTCAAAGTTAGGAAATGAATGAAGGCTGGCTTGTCCCACCAATATGCACATGAAAGAGAGGACTTAGGCCTCACGCCAATACGCACATGAAAGCGAGGAATAAGACATGAACATACTCAATATCTAGGCGACGGCTATAAAGTGTAGAATTCGTTTATAAGTGGCTATAAATCATAACATATTAACATAAGAGGGTAAAAACTTTTATTCAGACATGCATATTGGACAAGCCTTGTTAGCCCACTAATTTATCCATCTACCACATCATGCACATAATTGGTAAATACAGATGTAGCATTCTACCTGAACAGTCGCAGCTGTCACCGTATCAAGGAGTGTGCTGGTTGTGTAACGATTTGATTGTAATCTAATACGCCTTGGCTCAATATCCACAGAACTCTTCGACCAAAATGAAAATATAGATGAATCCGTCACCTGCATGGCACCAAGCATCCATAGGTCAACATTAAGTTAAAAATGTTAATAGAACGTGTAAACGAGGACAATAAACTCACTTCACATCTTGTGATGGTCTCCAAAGGGTATATCCTCAAAGTCCGACTTGTCGAAGGATCAAGCATACGAATTCCATCCAAGCCTATCTGAAAGAGAATATGTAACATCAAGGGTTAGCTGCAAAAGAATCAACCACCAAATGACTGAAGGATGAAAGCAAGAAAGAGACGAAACAATCTACTATATTGTCGCAACTCTTGTCCACAACAAAACAAAGAGATATTTTAAGATCTTTGAATTAATATTAAGAACATATTAAGGAGATAATCCGAATAGTAATGAAATCAGTGAGTTCAATAATAGGTGTTCTCCACCTCATATTTCCCCCCAGGTGTGGGGGAACAAAACACACACGAGTGCATGCACACCATGATTTTTCGATGCCAAAAGGAATTATGTTAGTTTACTAATAGGTGTTATATTCCTCCTCTTTCAATAATTGGCACTCAGCAAGAGGGTGGGAGTAACTATTAATGTGATCAAGAAATGGATGAACAGCTTGTTCGATAAAATTAAAAAATAAGTTCTGGGAATTTAGACAATAAATATATTTGAATTGTATGGTTTTAAAGTTATTTCTTCCAAATCCTGCAGTGCTTATAATTTGATTTCTACATAATGCAAAACACATGAAATCTTTCAGAAAAATGCAAATATTGACATGTAAATACCTATACAATGTTAAATTTTCAAGTTAGTGGGAAAGAAATTTATTTAAGTAAACAAAACAAGTGCTTATGTTATGATAACATTAAGTATTGAGAATGAAAACAAAAGGTTGTTCAATGAAAGCTGAAAAATGAACATTGCATCTTATTAGTTTCTCACCAAAAAGGAGTTGCGGATATCATTGCTAGGTTTTGGCAATATAATTGGTGAAGTTCTAACTTCCACAAAAGTTTTTCCATCAAACAAATTAAGTAACTACTTCCTTACTTCATCTCTTGAGTGAAATTTTTGCTTAAATGAATCTGTCAAGTCAAAATTAGTCAGTATTACCAAACTCTTTTAATCTTATTAAGTGTCAAATTTTTCAACTATCAGCACTTAATTAAGTTGTCAAGCAGGACCTAGCTAGTTGGGCTAATATGGGTACTAAACAAGAAACCTTCTAGGTATACCAATTTTCACTGTTCCTCTTTTAGCTAGTCTAGATTGTTTACAAACTTCTCTACAGCAAATGCAGTCAGTGTCCTTCCCCCCATTAAATCATTTGGTCAGTAATAGTTATATTTTTAATTGATTTTATAGTGACTTATGTAATTCTTTTGATATTAGTCTTTCGAAGGCATCTACAAACAGTGATCGCTACCATTGCATTAATCTCTAACATCTACATTCCTCATAATCCTATAATTTTATGATAAATCCACATAAACACATCTGTCAAGCAATTATTTAGTCAAACAATGATCTTCAAGATTAAAGATCAAAAGGGCATATCTTCAACTTCTTAAGACATGAGCTAATGGAAAAACATATCAGGGTTATCTTCTAAGGCAGGCAATCCTTTTACTTGCTTCGGTAATAAGCAAAGAGTATAATAGGAACTGGAATAATGAAGACAACACGAAATTACAACCTTGCATCTCTTACAAGCTATCGGTGTAGGATGTGCTAAGGTTTTTCGGAACAAAAACAGCTGTTGCCCAATAATAGAAATTCTTTGCTTTTGATTTTAAAATGATTATGGCAGTTCAGCCAAAACATCAGTTACTTAAGTTCACTTGCAATGAAAAAACACAATGAAAACTATGATAATATTAAAACTTGACCAGTTGAAAAATGTAATATTTTCAATTGCACAGAACGATTTCTACCCATACATTGCAGGCTTTATATTTTGCAATAAATCACTTTGATGCTCAGACAGTCTATCTGTCCTAGAACCCCATAGAATCTTAGGTTAGCCTCTGATTTAAGACGAACTAATTATTAAATGAGTCCAATTCAGTAGCGTTAAATACTAACATTGAACTTACTACTCTGCACTATAAACTTCTAATAGTAGAGATTAAGCAAATCTAAAAGAAATGAACCGTCATTGACAAACCTGACAGAGAACATCCAATGTACTTTGAGAACCACTTTCAGGCAAGAGCTTCACCCTAAACTTCTGAACCCCACTCTTCACGTCCTGCTGCGTCTCCGCCTTGGGCACTGCTCTTACAATCTTCGGTGAGCTGACTGAAGAATCCTTCCCAGAAGGAAAACTGATTGGTCTTCCATAATCATCGAACGTAGACCAGGTCGATGATTTCGAAGAAGTGCCTCGTGCACCATATGGCTCGACTTTCCCTCCTTCATAAGCATACACACCATCTCCATACGCATCGTCCCGCCTCGAACCCGAACCAAATTGCGAAACATTCGATTGCTTCCTGTAGAAATCCGACCCATAGTCGGACATGCTATGACCATATCCTCCGCCGTACCTATCATCGAGGTACGAGCCCCCCTGATCGTACTTCACGGAATTATCATATGTTGGCTCATACGACGGCGGGTTGTACGGAGCTGACGAGGCATAGATGGGCGAATAAGGCGGGTTCGTGCTCGGATTGGGGACTGAACTAGGGTTCAGAGCAGGGGGAGCGATCGAGGTCTGCGGAGGGTAGCTCGCAGCAGCCTGATTCTGATCGTAGGGCCCGGACGGAGGTCCGGGCGCCGGAGCGGGCGGAGGAGGTGCGTAATAAGACTGGTGCGGCGGAGGCGGCTGGTACGAAGCGTGAGAATCGAACGGAGGGAAGGAGGACGGAGCTTGCGGAGTAGAAGGAACGAAGGACGGCGGCGGCGGCGGCGGCCCTTGCGGATTGGAATTGGAGATCGGAGGAGGGGCGAAGGAAGGGGCGGTGGGAGGGGCGATCGGATCGGGGATTGGAGCGTTGTAGGGAGGGTAGCCGGAGTAATCGGAGGGGGAGTAGCCGGAGGAGAAGGGCGGCGCGGAGGCGAAGGAGATCGGGGGATGATCGGCGGCGTTAGGGTTTGGGCTCGGGTTCGGTAGGTGAGGGTAGTGGTAGTACGGAGCGGAGGTGTAGTCGCCTTGTTGCATGATGAGAGAGAGAGAGAGAGAGAGATTGGATTGGTTTTTGGTTGATGGCGATGAAGAAGAAGAAGATGATTCTGTTGCTTTGGAACGCGGAAATATGGAGAGAAAGAGAGAATACAGATTGGGTGGAGTCGGGCACACGCGAAGTTACGGTGAGTCGGCGTGATTGAATGATTGTTTCGTAAGGTCAAGGTCAAGATTGGAATTTCAGGTCCAGGGTGGTGGGAGGACGTGGACACGCGTGCCGACACGAGAGGCCTCCCCGGCCGTCCGACGGGGGCTTGGTTAATTTTTGGGAAACTTTATGGTTCCCTCGAGCGATTTTTACCCAACCGGTTCGGTACGTAATTTGCACCGTTAAAATACAGTAAATTCATATTCTTTTACTGTCTTTCGCGGAAAATTTCGAAACGTGACAATATTCAACCTTACGAGACTAAATTGCTAGACGTGAAGGATGGTTCTAATTTTTCATTTATAAAAACTTACAGAGAACTCATTATTTGAGGTATTTTACTACGCTATTGGTTAAAGACTCTTGGAATTACTGCTGAAAAACTGACCAAAGGATCCAGTGAAGGGTCAAAATCCCAAAAAGACCGCAGAAAATGCAATCTTGAAGAAGACCCTGAGTCTTGTAGGCGTCCACTGCCTTTCGACCCATATGACCACAACAGCGTTCTATCCTGGTAATCTCATGGTTGAGCACACACATGTAATGGTCATTTGTATACAGAGAAGGCCTCAATTAGGACAAAGCTATACTTAAATGTCTCTGCAGATGCTGTGGCAACTTCCTGTGGCATTTTTTAAGGTTCTTCATAGTCAAGCGGCGGCGGAAGGCGAGCCTAGGACCGCAAAGCAAGCATCATGTTGCTGACCACATACATACATAGGATACACTCATCGCTTGCGAATGAGTTGCTGGTTTATAGTGCAATCCGTGCGTGCAATTCATTTGAAAGGTGTATCAAAATGGGAAAAGCAACTTATTTGACACCGGTACTCTCTCACTGCTACGAAGAACAGCAGAAATAGCCCAAAATGCCGACTCCATGAAATCATCTGCCTTCTTCTAATTTCTGACCCTAGACTTGTGCCACAACTAAGTCATTACTCTAGCAGAATCCCCCACGGCCCGTTGCATTCTGTCATACCATTCGCCTATCCGAGTATGATCCACCATGTCTTTCCCAGATTGGAGGTGCCGGATTGGCCTCAGCACGCCAAAAACAGCAAGATCAGCTAAATTAGGCTTTACACCACCTGTTGCACACAACCACCAGAAAAGACAGTCAAGTCTCGCAGCATTCTTCTCGCTGCTTATGACGAACCAATGAGCAGAACCAATCAAGCTTACCACAATATGGCCTTCCCTTTAAGGCGTCGACCCATGTTTCAGCAGCTTCATACAAGGCTGCGCGTTCATCTGTAATGTTGTGTTTCTTCTTCAACTTCTTCGACACTAGATACATGGCTGCAGCTCCGCTGTACTTAGCAACTAACCTCTCCATGAAGCTGAAGTTGCCTATAATTGTGGACGCTCATCAAACTATAATCATAATCTATCGTAGTATATAGAGCAGGCATGATAGTAAATAAGTAAATCATTCCTCGCAATCAGCAGAACAAGTACACCAGGGAGTACAGAAAAGTGCACTTAAAACTATTATCTATTGAAATTCTAGTACATGAGAAATACACAAGATCAGAGAGAAAAAGAAACGACAAACTAAACCAAGCAACACTGGGAATAGATGAAACTAGAGTATGGATCCCGTAAATGCTTAAAATACACCAGAAATAGATTAAACTAGAGTATGGATATTGGATCCCATAAGCACATAGGATATCAAAGACTGAAGAATATGAAAACTAGTGCACTTCAACTATAGGTCCAAAAAAAAAAAACACTATGGGTCCTAGAGCCAAACCCAAGCCAAACAATGAATTTCAGTGAGTATAGTACTAAAAATGATCAAAAGAAATGAAAAATCCTGATTAGCAACAACATTAGCCCAACCACAAAAGGTTAGATCAGTCACGAAAAAAAAGAGGAAGACCACAAGGATGTTGACTGAGTCCTTGTGGCGCCTTCACATGTGTACTGCTATATCGTGTATAAGTTGCAGACTTTTGCCACAGATGTGGGCATTCAGAATATCTAAACTTGTTTATTTTCAAGAAAAGAAACTCCACAAGTTCCCAGAAACCTCTGGATATGCTCAAAACAGCTATGAATATGATCTGGGAATTATGGATGGTTTCTGGATTCAAAACCCTGCTATGCTCAAAACTGCTATGACCCAAGAAGTAAGGATGCTTTAAAATTGATGTCCTGCCATAGACGACAAGTGCGATACCATATCACTGCAGAACTAAAAGAAAACTTGAGCCAGTGACAAGCTCCCTATGGGTTGGATCAGAGTTTACTTGCTTTTTCCTTAAACAAACAGCTTGACTTGTGGTCAGCTCTTGCTGCTATACCAAATAAACCTTCCCAGAGAAAATGCATTGACAAGTCAACTACTGTGAACTCAAGCATAACGACACACCTAGTGTAGCCTCGCTACTCGTGTCTCAGTACAAGGTAAACAATGATCATGCTCTTTGGAAAAATAGAAGCTTGGGCACAGCCATAGGTTCAGGTTCCCATTGTTTACTTGCTAGCAGTAAAGTGCACAATGCTTTCACACAGCTTGTAGACAGCTCTTTCACTTGTAAAGTAATAGAAACTGCAGTTAAGTATTAAAATAACAGCCACAGCAAATTTTTCCATCACTAATTGCTTGCTTTTCTTAGAACTGGAACAAATTATCTACAGATAGCAACTAAATGGGGTAAAAGTTTAAACAAAAAGGGAACAGTCAACGAGCTTCTTCCTCGAAAGACAGATACGTTACCAAAAACAACACAGGAGCACTGATGCATGAGTTGTCCTTACCATGCGTAGTAATATAGTCAAATGACTCGAGGGCCTCTGAAGGAGTTCTGTATATATTTGGTGACAAAACATGAACCAAATGATTATCTACCCACCTACATCCAGTCATATTACACAACAATGGTGAGTCGGTGACATCGCATGGAACTTTATAGGAGAAATTTAAAGGGAACTTGGAGAAAAGGAAATGAAATGTCACAGAATCCCCAGAAACAGAAAGAGAATCGCAGAGAAGTTAATTGTACCCACGCCACTTCCTCTCCTCCTCATCTTCCGCCAAGTCACCAGGATGAATTTTTTCGAACAACTGATCAATGATAACTGCACACACCGAAACCGGTCATTGCAGAGTGTGACCGAAAATCATAAGACCTTCGAAGACTTGCACATTCAGAAGAAAAGGCTGAATGCTCCAAAATTAGCTACTACTAATTGCATCAACATGTCAGGACGAGCATGAAATAAAAAGAATCAGGGAAATGTTCAACCACCTGAAGAGTCATTCATCTGCTTTCCATCAACCATCAGTATAGGCACCTTCTTGTAATCAGACCATTTGATCTCTTTCTTGTTGATGGGGTTGACCTCCACAACTTTGTGTGGGATTTTATAGTAATCCAAGAATGCTGAAAGAAGGGGGGGGGCAAAGAATCAAACAACGTCAATCATGAGATATATGACACCAAATGCGGGATGCAGAATCAACAATAGCTAGCAGACAAGCTAACAATCATGAGAGACATCATATGCCAGCAGCACAAGCAAAGCCACACTTCAGCATTTTAAATTTTCTCATTTTAGTTCGGTCTTCCTGGTCAAGAACTACATTCCTAAATATTCTCTACAACCTGGTTGAAGCAGCACATACTCAAATGGTGAAGCACTTCACTAGCTGAACCATTTTAGCCCCGTAGAGATTCTAGAGAAGCTAAAGTTCACCTTTCACTTTGTTGCAGAAAGGGCAAGCCTCGTACTGGTAGAGGACGACGTCGTCGGGTAGAAACTTCGCCCCTCGCGAGCCCTCTTCCCGAGCCGCAGACGTCGCCGCGGCGGACACGAGCCTGGCCCCCGCGACGCCACTGGACGCGGAGGGGATCAACGGCCGACGTTGGCCGCTCAACACCTCGGAGAGCCACGGAGAGCTAGTGGTCGCCCGGGGATCGCGTAGCGCGGCTTGAAGAAGTCGGTGCCGGGAAGGGCTGGTGGCGGCTGCGCCGGCTACGACGGCTCGGGTCAAAGTGGCGGCCCCTCTGATCGACCTCGTCATCGAATCAAATCCCGAAACCGGGAGACTTTTCAGTGCAAGAGGAACAATGAGGACTGCGAATGCGAAGCGGTAGGTTGAACATGAAGCAGGGGAAGAGTTCACCACGTAGAAGGTTCTCCACGGAACTGGCGCGTGACGGGAAACGCCACGGTGGCGCGTGTTGCTTCGAGCTGTACGTTCGGCACCGATATTTTCAGTATCACGGTATTGAAGCAGTTCACAGCCGAATTACGCGGTGCGAATTAAGAATATAAATTCGAAAAAAAAAATTAAGATTATAACAGTTCGACCAAAAAAATAAATTAAGAATATAAAAGAGGAATCTACACCACTAAGCACTCCTATACTTAATCATTCGATAAAAAATAATCGTTTATAACTCTCTACGAGCTAATGAGAAATAAAAAAAAACGCTTCTTTTATTTTGTTAATTTGAGCAATTAAATTCGATTTTTCAGGTACCTGATATTCAAATTTCAGACCCCTTTTAATTTATTTATTTTTCAAATAGGATTCGAAATCGATCTCGACATTTTAATCTGATCTTATATTCTTTGGAACTTTTTGAATAACGAGGTGATCCGTTAAGGATATTTAAGACATTAATAATCTCTGATTATGGGGGGGCCCGAATCATTAGGCCCAATGCAAAGGCCCGACCCGGCGGCGCTCGGGTTTTAGTTTTTGCCCAAGCCGGGACGGAACTATAATAAGGGCATTATCGGTATATAACAAACGCGCTTCGCTAAGTCGGCAAGTTTCGCTATAAATACGACCCTGCCTCGACCTAGAGCGAGGGCAGCATAGAAAGCGTAAGCTTTGGGTCTAGGGTTTCTTCCTCTCCCGCGTTCTACTCCTCATCTCTCTGTCTCTCTGTCGCTCTCGCGCGCTTGTGGGCGGATTTGTTCTGCTTCTGGCCAGTCTTGCATCGAGTTGGGATTGAATCGGGGGGTCGATCCATCCGCGTTCCTCGTTGATCTCTCGTGGGTGAGAGGCGGAATTAGGGCACGACGATGTCTCGTTGCTTTCCTTATACGCCTCGCGAGGGATGCGTGAAGAGGGGGACGCTTAGGGAGACTTTGATGGGGTCTCTTAAGGTTGGTTGAGAAATTTCGGTTCTTCTCGCGACTGGTGCTGATACTGCATCTTCTGTTTGTATTGGGTCTTTGATTGGTTGATGTCTACGGCCTTGGAATTTTTGGCCCCGTGATTGACGGGGGCCTGTATAGCGATTTGTACATTGATGTGAAGTTGCTGGATCTTGAGGTGTTGACTGAACCGGGTAGAGGGTTGTATTGCGTGTAGTGGTAGCCTGGTGGGCACTAGCTGTCCACGTATTTTCTGGATCTTGGAATATTGGGTGCTCTGTTTTGTACATGATGAGGCAAAAGCTATGGAGTACGCAAGTGAAAGTAACAAACCCTTTCCATCTCCTGTGTTTTGTGAGGCATGTTTTCAGATTTGCGCTCTATAAACATAGATTCCGGTCGGTATAGGACATCGCACCTGCAGCCTAAGTGTCAATTTATTTTGTAACGACTGTAGTTCCGGCCTGGTTGCCTTTGCTTGGTATTAGGTGCACAAGTAATTTAATCTGAAGTGCGAGATGCACCTATCCTCTCTTTTGTTGGGTTAATTTCAATGATTTAAACTAAAACCGTTTTGTGAGAGGTCAAACTAAGCATCTAATTATCAATCCTGCTATAATGTCGAGTTTACAATGTTTAAATAGTAAACTGGGTACATGGATTGTTTTCAATGGCCTGTCGTTTTGAAATGATGCCGTCACGAGAGCTGCTTCTGGTGACTCAGTTATATCCTGAGATTGGCGAGCACACTCCGGTCTCATCTGTTTGTTTCGCATCCTTGTATGGATTTCTGGAATTGGTTTATTATTAATTGGATTTGATGATGAAACATACAAAAAAATTATCATATTGGCTGCCAATGCTAGCCTTTTTAGATGTTCACTAGCAACAGGTAGAAAACCGTTTTCTACCTCTGTCTATCATGTTGTTTCTGCTGGTTGGGGGAGGATGAGTGGATTGATTATATTGGGATCTGAATGTTTCGGGGCTTTCATGTGGAAAGAACTAGAAAACTCGTCTTATCCGCGACCAATGCTTCATGATAATGATTGGTCGTGCTTGCTTCTTGGTTTCCTGGTCCCCTGGTTTCCTGTCTCTGTGCTAAATCTTCTTCTGGTGCTTCAAAGCTCCAGAAGGAAAAGGAGAAGGCGGCTGAGACAAAAAGAAGTAAGCCAAACAAGAGGGGAAAGGAGAAGACAGAAACCCACTTGAAACCCTTGGGCATTAATGATAGCAAGGTAAAGAGATCATCCTATGAGAAACCACCGGCAGGAGTGAGGAAAAGAAAAGTTTTTGATTCAGACTCCCCTCCAGTAAGTAAAGACTCCTCCGAGCAGGCGGAGAAGAGTTCAATCACAGAAGAGCATGAGCAACCAGTTGGTTACCTATCTGATGGGAGCAAGAGCAGCAACAAGAGTAGACAAGATGCCTCATCTTCTAGCATCGAACGACATGGTAAGTTCTGCTCGTATTCATTAACATTGGAGCTGATTGTGGGTCCTGGTAGTTAGACATGACTTATCTTTTGTCATTTTTTGACACCAAACAGGCAACATTCTCAGGATCCGGCTGAAACGAACAGCAGCACCCGAGAGTCCAGTCGTTGGACAACCCGAGTGCACTACATCCGGAAGAGCAGATTTTCCCCCAAAGTATTGGCATGAGACGAGTCATGCGCCTTGTCAAATAAATACCCCTTCTGCTGATGCAAGGGAGCTTGTATTGGCGAAGCCAGAAACCTCTGCTCAATTGGATACAGCATCTCGAACTGTCCCTTCATCGTCCAGAAATGAATCGTTGGAGCTTGAATCCGCATATGAAGCTCTGATGGAGCATTGGGCGCCCCTCCCTTTGGATCATGGACTTGACGAATCTGATGACCAAGACTGGCTTTTCGAGACAAAGCGGGCAGAGGGTACAGGTCGGAAGAGGACTAAAACAGGGGATGGCGTCGTAATCCCTTCTACGTGGCCGCTGCAAGCCCATTATTTGCCTGAGGCCGAGATTTACGCCCTGCCTTATACCATTACCTTTTGAAATTTTTTTTTTTCTCCTCCCCTTTCAAATCACACTCTTTAAAGCGGCACAAATGTAAACATAAGTTGAGCAATGGAAGAGAAATTTTGTTCCTTTTGCCTTCTAGTTTGGGCATGTCACTGTTTGATTCAAAGACAAAAAGAGGGAGAGAAATGGCGCTTGGATAAACCCGAGGCTTGTCATATGATAGAACCTGCTCAGAAACTGCAAATTGTGGCGAATGTCACCTGTGATAAAGGAAGCCCTTGTTTGCAATTGGAATTGTAGTAGAACTGCAATTGTTTAAGCCCGCCACGTGGCAAATAATTTAGTGCGCGAGGAAGCGGCTTACTAATTTCGGGGAGTGGCCGATCAGAATCGCGTGCGGCTTCGCTGTAAGTTAAAAAACAGTGAGCAGATATATATATATATATACACTTTTGTGAAGATCCCCCCATTCGATTCGTTCTGCCCTTTTGCCCCCAATTCAAAGTACCGAACGACAACCGCTCCGTCTCTCTCTCTTCTTCTTCCCCTCTTTCCTTCGACTCGGAGGGTCAAATCTCCTCTCGAACCGCCGTCGATGGTGCTGGAAAGAGCCGAGGACGAGGAGAAATGGCTCGCCGAAGGGATCGCCGCCGTTCAGCAGAACGCCTTCTACATGCATCGCGCTCTGGTGCTTCTTCGCCGTCTCTCCCAAAAGCTCCCTCCGATCGTCGCCGCCGCATCGGAGTTCCGTTGAACCTCTCTTGAATTTCGCGGTCTTCTTATTCCTATCCTCTTCTCGTTTCAGGACGCCAACAATCTGAGGGAAGCTCTCAAGTATTCGGCTTTGATGCTGTCCGAGCTCCGGACTTCGAACCTCTCTCCTCACAAGTATTACGATCTCTGTATGTTTTCCCTCTCTCGCCCCCCCTCCCTGGACTCACTGGCGTAGTGATTCTGTTGCTCTATTTCGACACGGTTTGGTAGTTTTGGACTTGAAAGGCAATTGGGCAAGCGTGTTCGCTCGTTTCGTTTTGTTGGTGATTTAGCCGTTTTCGGTTTGGTTAACCATTTAGATATGAGAGCTTTCGATGAACTGAGGAGGCTGGAGATGTTCTTCAAGGACGAGAGCAGACATGGCGTTTCCATAGTGGATTTGTATGAGCTTGTGCAACACGCTGGCAACATATTGCCCCGACTGTAAGTGCCAGGAATGTGCATAAACGCCGTTTGGTTTGGAAAAGATTTTTTATCATGGCCTCATTCTTCTCTTTTTCTATCCTTTGTTTATTTGTTTACAATTTGATTGTGGCCGAGTCCTACTTTTCCTTACTTAATTTGTCTTCTCAGTTTTGCTATAACGTGTTCGTTTCGATTTATCTACTGCACAAGTTAAATCCACAATCTTCTTAACGGAATTCAGCTGTTATGGCATGGTAGCTTATGGTGTGTGGTTTAACCTTCTCTACCCCTACCATCTATCTAGAGACCCTTTTTATGAGTAGCCATGATGGATAAAGTCAGGCAATTATTGTAAGTGGCTAAGTGTGAGAAAAAAGAATTAGCTCATACTGTCCTTTGCATGAGCTGGAGTAGTCCCAAATTGATAGAGAGATGGATTATCAACCGATATATAAGTGAGACCCGCCCCAAAAGGCCACCACCTCTAGTGTTCCTTCGGGTCTTGGCCCACTTGATCGGGCTGCATCGTTGTAAACGATATCTGAGCAGCACACCAGCCAAAAGTGTAGGATTATCGTACCTGGAGTTTATAGTGATATATAAGTGCGATTCACCACTGAAAGGCCACTACCTTTAATACTTCGTGGGTCGGTAGCCTGAACAAATAAAGTTTGGATTCTTGTAATACGCATGAAGGTGGCAATCAGATCCTATTTCACACAATGACCGTGTGGATCAGAGAACTATGTATGAGTATGATTTGCATCACATCATTTACCTAAATCCATCTATTCATAACATGTATGTTAATTAATCACATATAACTGTTGTTAAATAAGAATAAATTAATTCACACACAACTGCTGCCAATCAAGATTCTCATATGAAATGACCCTTAATTCCAGGAGTTGATGTTGGGTCATCGAATACACTCGTTACATCTGTAGTATCTTTTTCTTTATTATGACGCTTCCTTTCTAACTTCATATGGAAGTATCATTTTTCTCAACAACATTTCTGTAGCTGTATTTACTATCTTCACCTTGTTTTGTGTATCCTCCGCTCACACTTGGATCACATAATTGTTTCCCTGCCAATGTCTTGTGATTGCATTTTGAATTTTTATCTTGAAATTCCAGCTACCTCCTATGTACTGTGGGATCTGTGTACATCAAGTCCAAGGAAGCACCTGCCAAGGATATCCTTAAAGATCTTGTCGAGATGTGTCGTGGTGTTCAGCATCCAATACGGGGTCTGTTTTTAAGAAGTTACCTATCTCAAGTCAGTAGAGATAAGTTACCGGACATTGGTTCTGAATATGAAGGGTACGAGTACTTGTTCTATCCTTTCCCACTTCACATTCAAGTTCTTTAATAGGGCCAGCCTTCTCTTCCTGGATATAGATCAGCGAGTGAGACAGGCCAACAATTATGATGATGCTCGTACTCTAACAGGCAAATAAATTGGTATTTGCTTGCTTAAAAAAAAAGTCACAAAATACACGTTAATGACTTATGCTCTATTTTACATTCATACTTTGAATTTCGAATGGATTTCTTATTTCTGTCCCTTGTTGGTTCTGTTCAAGGTAGAGATTGACTCTTCAAGAAAGTACAAAGAGACAAGAAACATGTCTGAGTTTGTACTTGCAGTGAAAATTCATTAAGATGCTGAACTTTTTCTTCCTTCCTTTCCTTCTTCTTATACAGAATAATGTGGTCAGATATGATGCATTCTCTCTGAATACCATGTTTGGCAAGCTTGTAGTTCATAAGTACTTCTTCTACATATGTTTATTGAAAACTAAATCCTCTTATGATCCAAATTATGGAGTACATCTAGTGCTGAAGTATTGTGGCTCTATTAGTCTCGCTTCTTAGTTATATCTTTTCTGGTGACTGTCAATTGCTCCATATATTCTTATGTGGTATAGAGTAAGGATTGGACATGATCAGTGATTGGCTACAAATTAATAGTCTCGATCAGTTGGCCGGTTGATGTATCGGCTTCTATGTCAACCTGCAGAGATGGTGACACTGTTATGGATGCTGTTGAATTTGTGCTGCAAAATTTCACTGAGATGAATAAGCTTTGGGTCCGCTTGCAGCATCAGGTGAACCTTGCTCACCCTTATGCTATACTTTAATGACATGCATGGTGCCATAGTATCTGCAATTACATGCTATAAGTGAATCATGAAATTATAATTTTTTTTGCATGTAGGTTTTATGGTGCTTGTTTGTCATTCATTGTCTTTGGTGATCCTGGGTTGAGGCATTCAATCTGACATTCTAGTCGCAGGGTCCTGGTCGGGTTAGAGAGAAGCGGGAAAAAGAAAGGAGTGAGCTTCGTGATCTTGTAATAATCTGACATTCAAGGTTCAGCTCTGCTATATTAAGACACATGAATTAACTGTGACTAATTTTCCCAGGTAGGGAAAAATCTCCATGTTCTTAGTCAGATAGAGGGTGTGGATCTCGAAATATACAAAGAAACTGTTCTTCCCGGGGTCTTGGAGCAGGTATCTGGACCGATTATAGGCATCAGCTATTATTTTTCATTCTGATTACTGACTTTGAATTTTGTTTCTTCCAAAACTTGCATCATATTCTTTGATAATATCATGATAAAATTGTCTTTGTACAGGTTGTCAACTGTAAAGATGATCTTGCCCAGTATTATCTGATGGAATGCCTGATCCAGGTATTCCCAGATGAATACCATTTGCAGACCCTTGAGGCGTTATTGGGTTCTTGCTCTCAGCTTCAGGTGGGGAGCTCTTTGTATACTTACCTCACTGATTTTACTAGCATGTTTGATGCTATGAATAGAACAACTTAATTGTTCAGCTTCTTGCCATCACTGCCACTACGACTATGATGACACTGCTTCTACCACCTTTTCCCTTATCCCTCTGTATTGACTCCATTTTCCACAAAATTAAACATTAATGAAGATTACTTATGTGTTTAAAAATGAGTTCAACTGTTGGGAGACTGGCATAGAGTTCCTGGTTGATTAAGTCATTGTAGCAGTCATATTATTACAGTTTCCATGAGACTTGCCTGAACATCCAGATCTTTTAGCCAGTAAGAAGAACTATTGCATGGGAAGATTAAAGTATTGCTAAATTGGATGGGAAGCTTGCCAGCTTTGCAATTGGGGGCTGCGTTCTATCAGAACTTTGAATTCACTGATGAGTATCACAACCTCCTTTCAAACTGGCTCTTTATCAGTGCCAAATTGTCAGTATCATTTTACATGCTCATTTTAAGATACAAAAAAAAAAAATTATTTTCAAACTGGCTCTTTATCACTGCCAAACTGCAAATATTATTTTAAATGCTCGTCTTAAGATACAAAACAGTGGATTTTGGAACAAAGATGGTTTATTTACTTGTTTTCTAAAAGAAAGAAAAACTTGGTCTCTCCCCTGGTAATCCTGCACTGAGCAGTACACTTTCAAGTTTTTCCTTTCCAACTGATATTATGCAGGGCTGTGTGGTAGAGCTTCTCATAAGTAGGAATTTGTCATCTTTAAGAACCCATTAGTAGGATATATTTAATGCTGTTAGTCTTCTTAGAGAGATAAACTGATAGGTCCGGTAGAGATTTGAACTTTTCTTATTTCATTCATCTGACTTGATTTTGGTGCTCAGCCAACTGTTGACATCAAGACGCTGCTGTCACAGTTGATGGAAAGATTGTCAAATTATGCTGCTTCAAGCCCAGATGTAAGTTAGCATAATAAAAGCTTGTGCAGATCTTCTTTCCCCAACTTTATTGACATTTTCTTCGGTTGATGTCAGGTATTACCAGAATTTCTGCAAGTTGAGGCATTTGCTAAGTTGAGCAGTGCCATTTGGAAGGTGAATAGCTAAGTTTGTGTCCTGAAGGAAATTCAGGCATAAGTTTCTTGTAAAGATCCCAAAATTTAATTCATGATAGTTCTTTTCTGAGCTTACACCAAGCTGCAGACTCTTCACAATTTTTTAGTGGTGATATGGAAAACATAGATCTGGATTTCAAATGACATTAAGACTTCATGAGTGGAGCTGAAGAATTAATCACGAGAACAAATTTAGGGATATAGTGTCAGTGGTCCTTAAAAAAGTCACCCAAGTTCTATGCTCGTGACCCTTCAGCTAAAATTTTATAGTCTTTGATATGCTCGTTCTTTTGCAAACTATCCCTTAAGTATTCATTTTGACAATAGTTGGTCTTCATCCTCATTTAGGTGAATTTGAGTTGTGTGTTTGGATGGCAGCTTCCTGGATGGAGTGCCAGACCCAAGATTTGCAGTTTCTCCCCTAATATGCATCACATGGAAGAAACACAAACAGCATCTACTTAACATGAGGTCTAGGAGTTGGGACCAATTAATTGTAAATGATTATCAAGGGATTTGATGTTCAAATGTAAAAATTTTGGGACTAAGATTGAAGCGTGGAAATTGATAAATGGGGAGCAAACAAAGGCCTAGAGAGATTTGAGCAAATGATGTATTTTGATACTATGCAAATTTTAAGGGATGACAGTCAATTGATTCGAAAGCTTAGGCTATTACATGAAAGCACATTTTTTATACTTAAATAAGGTAATTGTAGGAAAAAATTTATCCTAGTAAGGATGTATTCTATGAATATGTAACTGCTAGTTGCGTGTACTTTTTTGAGTTTGACAAGAATGCATTGAAACAGTGGAATAAAGATGTTGAGACGAAGAATTCATATCGCTCAATAGCATTAGATTACAACTTTAATAGTCTGAGTAACCATATACTGCAAGCTTGCTTATAGGAAATACCTAGAGAGAACCTAGGTCTTTTGTTTGTCCTTCAATGGTTTTATATCTTCATGGCAAAATTCTGAAACTTAAAGCTTGTAGGATCCAGGTTAACAAGTTACAATCTGATGGCAGGTTATAGATGCCCATGCTGAGATGCCAGTTGTTGGAGCCATTTCTTTGTATGTTTCCCTTCTCACATTTACTCTCCGTGTCCACCCTGATCGGCTTGATTATGTGGATCAAGTTCTGGTATGTACTCTTCTGATACTTATTTACTGTTCAAGCATTCTAGTTTTTGCAAACACCATACCATGGTATTGGACTGATTAGTGACAACGGATCATATCTTGAGATCATAATTCATGTCACCATCAATTTAGAGAGGTGTATATGGGCATGATCTTTCATTTCTGTGAAAACTATTGTGCAGGGAGCATGTGTGAAGAAGCTCTCTGGCAAACCAAAGCTTGAAGACAGAAGAGCAACAAAACAAATTGTTGCACTCCTAAGTGCTCCAATAGAGAAATACAATGATGTTGTCAGAGCCCTGACACTTCCTAATTATCCACGCATCATGGAATACCTTGATAGTACGACAAACAAACAAATGGCAATGGTTATAATTCAAAGCATCATGAAGAATAACACCTGCATCAAGGAGGTTGATAAGGTCTGTATCACCCTTTCACTTTTTATTTTCATATTATGATTTTGTGACTAAGTTCCGAATTTGGTTTTGTAGGTTGAGGTGTTGTTTGAATTAATTGAAGGACTTGTTAGAGATGTGGAGGGAATAGCTGTGGATGAGGTATTGATAAGTATATTATCATATTTTTATTTGCAAATCCTGTCAGTAGATACCTGATTGGTCGAGGTCTATAGGGTGTTTTATTCTAATTAGATGGCAACTGATGAATTTTTGCTCATTGTGTCAATAGGTATTGTTAAATAATGTTATATGACATATATCTTTGTTTGTTCAACATTACTTCACTTCCTGCTCTTTCCTTCTCACTTTTATCATATCAAACATTGACTGTAGCTTGATGAGGAAGACTTCAACGAAGAGCAAAATTCTGTTGCTCGCCTTACACATATGCTATATAATGATGACCCAGAAGAAATGCTTAAGGTAACTAAGTCATGCTCTGATGCATGTTTCATGCTAATTCTCTATGATAATAATGACTTAGAGATAAGATTATCTGTTATCGCTGTCTGCATATGGGCTTTTATGGAGAGAATGGGGATTTGACAGGAAAGGAGAAAACCTATCTTGTTTATTAAGGACAAATGACATCACCTGGGAAAATTTAAAAAAGAGGTCTGATCACATCACATGTGTACATCTTGGACTATGGGAAAGTTAAATTGTCTCGTATCTGTCTGTGAATTACTACCTTATATCTGTTAGAGTTCCAGTTTTTTTTTTTTTTGGGGGGGTCAATTTAAAGTTCCAGTTCAGGAATAAAATTTCTCTACCATTTCTGAAATATTTCTTTTTAACTGATGAAGAAATCCTTTTGATAGCTTGTTACAGAGTTCTGGTTAGTTTTATCATAGGTAGAAATGCGGTCTGGGTATCTTGAATTCAAGAAACTTGTTATATAGGAAAAGGCTTATTGACAGTTGAGTCCTAATTGAGTTGAGATTACAACTGATCCTGATTAATGGGTGATTTAAAAGATTTTCCATATGCTATATATGATGTAACCAATACTTTTCTAACTTCAAGTGACAGTGGGTATCATCCAGTGTTCTCTGCTTTTATCATTGCTTCATGTTTCTTTGCTATGAATCAGTTGGTAATTGATTCTGTATTTTTTCTAATTTGCAGATTATATGTGCAGTGCGAAAGCACATTATGGGTGGAGGTCCAAAGCGCCTGCCTTTTACAGTTCCTCCACTTGTTTTTTCTGCTCTCAGGGTGTGCTTTCATTCTCCCCCACCCTTGACTGACCTGTTGAAAACTTTCAATTGATTATCCACATGGCAACTAGACAATGAGATCCGAATCAAATGGAAATTCGCAGAAATAGAATCATCTGAGAATCAGTATAGTATTTTTCTTTATTGCTGCCCCCTTACCACTTACTCTGTTGTTGGATTGCCTGTCAGTTAGACATTTATATTTATGCAAAAAAGGGCTCCTTCAAAATAAGTAGCTAATTGTAGTCACTTTTGGGTTCGCTAACTGCTGATTTTCATCTTCACTTTCAACAGGTTTTTGGTGTGCATTAATTACTTATTAGAGGTCTGGATATTCAGTGTTTGATGGAGGAACAACTGGGTAACGGTATCACTAGATCTGAATCATAATTTACTAACTAGAGTCTAGATAATCTGTGTTTTAGATGAATGGGTATCATGGATCTGCTTAGCTTCAGCACCAACTTTTGAATCTGAGTTCGTTTTGGTCTCTCATTTAACAACCTAAAGACAATGCATCCTTTAGGCAAAAGTTTCCTGGTTGCCATGAATAAATACTGTGCTTATGCATCCATTAGAGCTCTTTTATGATGAATATGTCAGGAATTGTGAGGTAGAGTTTACTTTTGGCAGCATCATCTATTCCAATAAGAGAGGAGATGCATCATAGATGCTTAAACAAAATGTTTACGTGGCTCCCATTACTTTATTATATAAAGAAGGTTGCTTCAAGGTTCACAATCAAAAGCATGATAAAGCTGATTGCTTGGAGTCGTTAATTTATTGATGATGTACTTTTTGCATTTGTCAAAATTCCTTTTTCCCCTTTTTTCCCCTATCCCCCTTCAGACAATATGAGATTAGATTTCTTTGCTTAAATTATTCTCAAGCAGCTGGACAGTTTGCTACAATAAACCCAATCATGTCTTTAGTTTTGTGACTGCACTCTGGCATTAATTTGAATATTCTGAACTGGAAGTGAGTCAAGGCAACGGTTTCTTGTCGGCTTGCATTTCATGTAATCCATGTTTTCTGCCTGTTATATCCATGTAAGCCTGAGTTGGATTTTGAGAAATATCCGTACTCTGGAGAGATATGAATATGGTTTTTAAACCTGCTTGCCTGTAAATTCACTTTGCGATTCTGGAGAGGGGAGCATACACAAGGATAAATACTGCACCTTTTGAAGAATGTAAGCTTAAAATATTTCTACTAACTAATTCTTTAAGACTTGTAAACAAATGTTAACCTAAAGAGACTTATCCAGAGTAGTTGGCCATCTTCAGAGATTTAGGTCCAGCAGTTACTCTTCAATTTTCACATGGAAGTGTGTAGTTCAATCTTGAAAACTATATATTAACTGCTTGAGGCATTGTGTTGCAATCTACAGTTGGTCAGACGATTGCAAAGTCAAGATGGTGAAGTTGTGGGAGAAGAATTGCCTGCAACTCCTAGAAGACTTTTCCAGCTTTTAAGCCAGGTGTAATTCTTTAAGTTTGTTACTGCAACGCTTTGTAGGTGAAGTAAACCTATTATCCACATGGACTTTTTCATCTTTCCATGCTCAGTTTCCAGCATTTTTAACATCCTAGTATTGACTGATAGACTACTGGCAACGAATTCCTTATGGGCAAACTTGAACAACCCTATACCCTGTCCTCTTGCTTAGTATAAATTTGCTTCCTAGGAGCCCACGCCCCCTCTGTTCTTATTTTTCACAACTCTGCTCTTCTTGCTTGCCCCGGTATAGTCGCG
>BCNH02000006.1:530775-557131 GCA_001662345.2 Metrosideros polymorpha var. glaberrima
GGGGGGGGCGGGAGACCCCACTTCTAAGGATTGGTCAGCCCGGCCAGCTAGTTCCATCTGATATATAGTGGTTTTTGACCTCGGATGATCCATTGATAGCTCATTCTTCTTTCTCACAAAATTGGACATTGCTGTGCAAAGTCTTTTCTGGAACCATTTTCTAACACCATATTATTGTTATCTTGCCTGCTGTTATTTCTTTATTCTGGTAATTTTCTGCATTGTTTTCTTATTTGCTAAGATGCAATTCTCACCTATCATCTTTTTCTTTTGTTTCAGATAATTGAGGCTCTTTCATCTGTACCATCACCTGAACTTGCATTAAGGTTATATCTGCAATGTGCAGAGGTATGCTATGACCTTTTTTTCTTTTCCCGTCCTCTTCTACCAAATGAGGTGTCGTGTGATTAAGGTAGAAAAAAGAATTCCTTGTTTTTTCCCTTTTGCTCAGAAGTGAAAAGCTGTCACTGCTTTGATTTTTCAGAAAGATACAAGTGACCCTAATTTTGATGACTTTTAAGAGAATTTATTCTACTTCTGAAATTACTTCAATTGGGATAACTTTTTTCAACATTATCTGACTGAAGATTTTAAAAGTGGTAGTGACCTGATTCAAGATATAGAGCCAACATTAAATAACCACTTTTGTGAGATACCCCAAATTTCTGTTTTTATAAGAAATAAGCCTATATCCAATTTGAGCCAATGTAATGGTGTCCAGATGAGTTCCATATAAGTCTTGCCTTTCACTTACTATGTTTAGTCTGGAAAATAATGTGTCAGGCTTTCAGATCATGTGCATAGATGTTGTACCTTACTCTGATACTCATAATATTTTCCATTACAAAGAGAAACTCATGATTTCCTTATTGGCAATTGTGTGTAATGGCAACCCATGCTATGAGCAACAATTTTAACTTTCAATTTGCATAACTTTTTTGGCATTGCATGTGGAATGCTAGGCTGCCGGCAATTGTGATCTTGAACCAGTGGCTTATGAATTTTTTACCCAGGCTTTTGTACTATATGAAGAAGAAGTTGCGGTAATTGCTTCGTACTTGTTAATGTGTTTTTTTACAAGATTTCGAGTCTTTGACTGACAAATGAGGAACTAAGTTTGTATGCTTTGAATCCATTTCCTTTTAATATTTTAAAGGACTCCAAAGCCCAAGTTACAGCAATACATTTAATTATTGGGAGTCTCCAGCGGATGACTGTATTTGGTGTTGAGAATAGAGATACTTTAACACACAAGGCCACTGGGGTAATAATGCTTGTGGATTTTTCTGCTTCTTTGTCTAATTAAATTAATTTAGGATAGAGCCTAAATTTTCTCCCATGTTTGTCAGTATTCTGCGAAGCTTCTGAAGAAGCCTGATCAGTGCAGAGCAGTTTATGCATGTTCCCACCTTTTCTGGGTCGACGATCAGGAAGGCATTAAAGATGGAGAAAGGTGCCTACTTCCCATAACATTTACTTTTTCACTATTTTCAGCTTCTGTTGGGGACTCATTCTTGTTTATGCAATAGGAAAAAGAAAAAGAATACTCGTATCGATATTTTCCTTTGGGGGGATTCATTTTTTATATTGGATCAAGGAAGTTATTCCTTTGCCGGGATGATGAGTATAATGTTCTTCATTGTATTTCACCTTTGTTAGTTTTTTGGGAATGTGCTCCTAATTGCAAGTGTTATGCAAGACCATGAAATTTTGGATATTTTCTGTAACTGCAGGGTTCTACTTTGTCTAAAACGTGCTTTGAGAATAGCAAATGCAGCACAACAGATGGCCAGCGTAACAAGGGGTAGTGCTGGGCCAGTCACGCTTTTTGTGGAAATTCTGAACAAGTGAGTGAGATTTTAAAAATTTCCCGTCTTCTTACTGCCGAGAAGTCTTTTTTGTTCCTTGGTGCAGTTGATGAGAATATGTGTATTCAGGTACCTCTACTTTTTTGAGAAAGGCAACCCACAGGTCACTAGTTCTGCAATTCAGAGCATGGTTGAACTAATAAAGAACGAGATGCAAAACGAGTCCACGACCCAGGATCCAGCTTCAGATACATTCTTTGCCAGCACAGTTCGGTACATCCAATATCAAAAGGAGAAGGGAGGCATGATGGGTGAGAAGTACGAGCCGATTAAGGTATGATCTCCAAGTGAATCGTAGGTTATGTATTCTAAACCCAGTGGGTGGGCATGTTATTCTTTCGGCCTGGCACAAGTTCTTGTGGGAGAGGAAGCTTGAAGAGATTTTGGCATGGGCTCTTCAAGAAAAGAGGTGGCTCGGGTTGCTTCGACGTTGATATGATGGTCAGGCAAAATTAAGTTATTTGGTATTAGATCAATGAGTGCTTTACTGTAATTCGAATGTGAATGAAGAAAACAGGCCTCTCTTGTACGGCTATTCTTTTGTTCCTGTGAGGCAAGATTTCTGTGTTTTCCCCCGAGTTACATGCTGCATTTTTCCTCTCTTGTATAAACAAGTCTTCAATGAATTGGATTAGGCACGGTTTGGAAACTTGTTTATACATATTAGTGTACGAAAAATGTGATAAACTGCTTACATTTTGTTGAGCAGATTAATGGAAAATGACATTTCCAATCACACTGTCGAGAAAGCAATATGAAAGTGGGCGTAGCTCGCACGAGGTAGGTTCATGTGGCACGGTCAAGTTCAAGCTTTATCCTAAAATTTGCTTTTGATAATCACTTCAGCTAATGCATCTTTTAGTCTTGCACATGTTTTAGTGACTAATCCCGTCAAATCTCAAATCAAAAGACGGGAATTCGCATTTACGCCTTATACTTTCACTTTTATGTCTCTTGCTTATTTATATTATTTTGCATACTCAAAATGTTGCGTGTACCTCGTATTACGATTCCATAAATATTACAATAATTGGAGAATGTACCAATATGATGGGGTTTGGCTCTACTTTAACTAAAATTCCACAAAGAAATCTAGCAGATGATTTGATTGGTGTGAGTGTTTATTTGTTAACAATTTTCCGCATGTTTTTCCTTTTACGAAAATTCAAGTTGACAGCAACATTTAACATCATATGACAGTTTTAAGTAAAGAGGCAAGCAATAAGTAAAGAGGTGTATGAACCACGGCCGATATATGAACGTCTGAGAACAAATGACTATGATATAGGAAGTATAAACTGCTTAAGTTTTATTGAACAAATCAAGAAAGTAATTTCACCAAATTACACTGCCGAGAAAGCTAGAAAATAATCAGGTTTCTTTACCTGTGTATGCATCTTCTATTATCTCGGACAAATTTACTTTGGATCTTCAACTTAAAAGACTACGAACAATTCTTAATAAGACATGTATTCGAGCTCACCAGTAGATTTTGGCAGCAATCTATCTGCTAGGCTTCAACAACTCGATAACCGTTGCCTCCCTACATGCTGGCTATGAAATCGCTTCCAGGCTCTTCCCCTCCTGTTGCAGGCAAACCAATTTCCTGTAGAGTCCATCGGGTTTCGTGATGAGCTGGTCGTGACAGCCTATTTCTGCTACCCTGCCATTTTGCAGCACGGCAATTCTGTCGGCGTCTCGGATGGTCGTCAGCCTGTGCGCCACTAAGATCGTCGTCCGGCCTTCCATGAGCTTGTCCAGAGCGTCTTGGACCAACTTCTCTGACGATGCGTCCAAAGCACTGGTCGCTTCATCCAGGAGGAGGATTGACGGGTCCTTCAGGATTGCTCTTGCTATAGCCACCCTCTGTTTCTGTCCTCCCGATAATTGCACTCCCCTATCGCCGACATGTGTTTGATATCCTTCGGGCATAGTGCTGATAAACTCATGGGCATTCGCCGCTTTGGCCACCTCCATCACCTCTATTTCCGAAGCTTCTGAATTTCCGTACTTTATGTTCTCGTATATCGTCGTGGCGAATAACGCCGGTTCCTGCTGGACCAAGCCTATTCTTAACCTTAGCAATCTCAAGTTCAAGTATATTACATTACAGCCATCTATAAGAACCGATCCAGAGATAGGGTCGTAAAATCTCATCACTAGGGAGATCACCGTACTCTTTCCCGACCCACTTGGTCCCACCACCGCGAGACTCTTTCCTGCCGGAACTTTCAAATTCAAATCTTCAAAGATGCGGATATCCGGCCTGGTCGGATACCTAAAACTGACGCTCCTGAATTCTATATGCCCTCTGACCCTGAGCACCATTTTCGACATGCGGTTGTAAGGATGTATAGCGGTCCTCCTCCTGAGGATGCGGAAAACAGACCCCAGTGCTTGTGTGCCCTTCACAATGTCTGGTGTGAGAGCGAGGGTCTCTGCAATGGCTAGTGCAGTAACTATCAAAACCATGAAGGACTTGATAATGTCTCCAAAGTTTGACTGCCCGTGCTTGATTAGAACGGAAGCATACCAAAGGCCGAGCGAGTAGGAACAGAATGCAAAGAACTGGGACACGCCATAGCCAAGGCCTGATATGTGTCCTCGTATAAGCGCTTGCTTGTTTGGTTGGGATAATTCAGAAGCAAACTGATTTGATATCCGGTCTTCAGCACTGAACGCAGCAACGGTACGAATGTTTGCGATTGCTTCGCGTGCCAATGAAGTGGCCCGAGAATAGGCACTGCTGTAGTCTCCTCCGAATCCCTTGAGAAATAATTGCTGCATTTTTTTGGGGCGGGATGCAAGGACACACTCAGATGTTATTTTTGGGATAGAGAAAAATTCTGGTTGCATATTTTGAGCACTCAACATTCTTGAAAGCAAAAACATCAATTGGCAGAATGCAAGAGATGAGCTGAATTTGATGGACAATTTCATTTAACCAATTTGGCAGACAATGAATTTACACAAGCATTCTTTATCATTATTTAGGATGGTTTCAGAAATTTACCTCAGTTATTGATGCTCCAACAAGGAGAGGAAAGGAAGCAATGACAACAGCTGCTATCCGCCAGCTTAATTTGAAGGCGATGACAAATGCTGTCACGGTGAGTGCTAGATTCTGCGTGATGGTCAATAGACGGTCAGCTAGAGCACTTCGAACCAATGTTGCATCTGCTGCTAAAATTGATGTTAGGGAACCAGTACTATTCTCATCCAAATCAAACCAGCCGATCTCATTGGTGAGGATAGCTGCATTAGAAATAACGCATTATTCCAAGTTAGTCTTTAATTGATTTAATCTCATGAATGGACATGTTTATGGAAGCCTAGTGAAATTCGTGTTTGTGTTGACTTCATGATCTGGATCTGTAAGTAAAATTTCCAAATTACTCTAGTAATCAGATTGTTAGCTGAAGAAAAAGAACCTGAGAACATTAATGAGCGAACACGGGTTGTGAGACGCTCCCCCATCAGCGTGTAGAAGAAATGCTGTATCAAGTAAATCGGGATGGTGATAACAGCTACTCCAACAAATAAGAGTGCTATCCGATCGACCTCGTGCTTAGCTTGATGAGCATCAGGTGAATAAAATGCGGACAATACGTGGGTGATCCCAAGTGCAAATAGAGGAGCTTCCATGCCTGCCAGGACTGCACCAACTGACCCAAGCAATGCAAAAGGCCATTCAGGGGCATTCAGTTTTAACAGCTCCCAGATTGATGCGGAGGGAGCAGTGTCCGTTGGGGGAATGTCTTGGTCACTTCTCTGCAGTCTTCTAGTGTGAGGCTTCAGATTATTCTCACTGTTAAAACTCCCTTGGAGGCTTGAATTTGCAGAAGAACCCGAGTGATGTATTGAGCTCGATTGAGTGTCGTTTTCGGTTAACTGTAAGCTCACAAGGATCGCGTACTCACCTCCCTTAGATAACAACTCGAAATGGTCTCCAATTTCAACTACCTGGCCGTTTTTCAGGACAACAATGCAATCAACATCTCGGATTGTGGATAAACGGTGCGCAATGATTATTGTCGTCCTATTTGTCATTATTCTGTCAAGTGCTTGTTGGACAACAAGTTCCGATTCCGCATCGAGTGCACTGGTCGCCTCATCCAAAAGTAGTATCTTTGGGTTCCGCAGCACAGCTCTTGCAATGGCAATCCTCTGTTTCTGTCCTCCAGAAAGTTGGGTTCCTCCCTCTCCCACCTGAATTATATTAACTGTCAAGTATCATTCTTTCAAAGCAATTGTTATGTGCCAGTTCGGACAGAAAAAAGGGTACTATCCCACCCCGCAGACTCACTAGGTGAACTATACTCCCATGTCCTATGTAGGCCAGGCAAATTGGAAAAATATTGGTAAGCAACTTTTGTGTGCACATACTTCAGTGACTGCATTTGATGACTGAAGGGAAACTCCATTTATGAGAATAAGGTTTCTCTTGTGCCTTTTCCTTGTAATGATGTTTCATGTGTTCCGCTCTAACCTACTCTGAAGTGGAGCTTCCCCGAGTACTGATCTACTGGCTATGAATGTTAGAAAAAAGAGGTAGTTTGATTGCTTTCGAGTAGGAGATAGATCACGTGGTGTTCTCGGGATTTGACTCGACAGAATAGACTGACTCTACAGAGCAAGCAGTGGAGAAGTGATTGAACATTTTAAAAGAAGACAGGAATAACTTGTCGGTTACAGTTAGAATGAAGACGATGGTTGCACCATCAACGAAGTGAACTTAAATGTCGAAACCTTGAGTCAGCAGTCCTTCTAGAGAGACAAGCCCCGATAATCAGAAGAACGCACCTGAGTGTAATAACCATCGGGAAGCTTTTGGACGAAGGAATGTGCATTTGAAGCTTTAGCAGCTTCTACAACTTGATCCATTTCGGCATCTGCTTTACCAAAAAGAATGTTTGCGGCTATAGTAGTGGCAAATAGTGCTGGCTCTTGGCTAACCAATCCCATTTGCTCTCTCAGCCATTTTAATTGAAGAGTCTTGAGCTCATGTCCATCGAGCAGAATATGGCCTGCAAGAATCATAACCCACAGATTGATCTGATTAGCCATCAGCGATAGAGTTTTGACCATTTGATGATCATTACAAAGTTTGGCTGAAGCTTATTGCATGTTAATAGGTACCTGAAGTTGGATCATAGAACCGTTGTACCATGGAGATAATAGTACTCTTTCCAGAACCGCTCGGACCAACAATCGCTATGCTCTTGCCGGCGCCAATGGTGAAGCTTAAATTCTCAAATACCATGTTGGGACGGGACGGATAAGCAAAGCAGACCTCACGAAATTCAATTTCTCCTGCAATTTCCAACAATTTTGTTCCTTCATCAGATCCCTTAGACAGCTTATTATCTGTTCGTATCATGCTAATGATATTGGCAGCAGCTGCTCGCCCTTTTGCAATGGCTGCAAGGTTTGGGGCAGCTTGACCCAGAGCACTGCGAAGATGAAATTACTTCATTTTATTAGAAGAAACAATGAACAGTGACCAGAGAAAACAAAAGGTTGGAAGTTACCAGCGGCATGCTAGACTTACAAACCACTAAAGATAACGTTGATGATGGTCGTGAATGCTTTCCCTCCGTTTGTACGGTGGTGCCTGACGAGAATGCTGGCATACCACAGAAGCAACGCCCAGGCACAAAATAAGAGACCATATGTAAAGCCGACACCCACTCCTTTGGCAAAACCGCTCTTCTTCCCCAGCCTTAGAGCATTTTTAAGTGATTTAGAGTATGCTTCAACTGCTTTGTCCTCCCCTACAAAAGAGTATACCGTTCGAATCTGCGAGATAACCTGATCCATGCAAAGTGTAGTTGTATATGATTGCTACTTCAGTGACTATAATCAACTTGGGGGATGGAGTAAGCAGCAAAGTAAAACATCATTTGGGTTTTGGGAGGAGAGGTCAAGTGAAGTGTCTGAAACAGGCTCTTTTCTTTTTTGGATTGAAAGGAAGAAGACAATGCTCACTAAGAGAAACACATTCATTGGGAAAGCTAGTGTCTACCTCTTCCGCAACCTTCCCTGCGTCAGCATATGCAGCTTCACCTTTCTCTGATAGAGTAGACATGATAACAGTATAAGCTCCTCCCGCAATCGCTATCAACGGAACAACAGCCAAGGTCAGAAGCGTGAGCTGCCATACCGACGTAAATCCAACAGCAAATCCTACAACGAATTGCGAAAGGTAACGCAAAGCATGGCCAGTCTGCAGTGCATAAAAGGAATAAGTTGTAGAAGCACCCTTATCACAACAGTGATTGAGAATACAAATGCATGCGGATTTCTTTTCCCATGTACCTTGTCGCCTATCGCATCTTGTATTAGTATCGCATCGCTTGAAATGTGGTAAAGAATATTGCTGTCCTTAGCTTCAGTATCAAAAAAATTGATGTCCTTTCTAAGAACTGCCTCGAGATACTTAAGTCGCAAGCGAGCCGTTTGCCTCTCCCCAGTTTGCATCCAGAATGCAACACCTAAAAACTTACGTGACCAGGAATTAAGCTCAGATAGGGATGGATACAATAAAATAAAAACTCATCCCCATTGAGCTTGACGCATACCTATCCATGCCGATGCGAACACGATGAGTCCTAGATACACAAGGTACAGAGCATACTGCGAAAATATAAGAATGTGAGATGCATGCATCTGGCCTTTTGACTATGCATTCTCTAGCAAAAGAAAGCACCAAGGTAAACCTGTAAACTCCTAAGAAAACGTGTTTACGTTGTACCCGAGCTCTTAGAATGATCCAGTGGAACGAATTTTGAGTGAAAGAAATAACTTAATGTGCTATCTTACATCAAAAACTGAACCTAAATTCTCGACGACTAGCTATAGATACATTAAGTCCGAATTGTCGACTGCAATTGCTCACTGTCATTCTACTGTGATTCAATTGTCTGTGAAAGTGTCACTCGGAGAACAGTAACCAGTATTGCCGAAATCCGAGACCCGGAAAAGCTGACTCTTTCGCGTGCACATGAGTATTCGACAAATGTGGATTGCCATTCCGGTCGATCAATCACGGATGATGTCATGATTGGCTAGCACAGAATGATTTGGTAGTGACAATGTTAAGCCCCGTCCACTAGAGCAATGAATACCAGTGACTACCTTCTCTAGTAAGTCTATTCGAAAGCATGGCTGATCGCGCTGGTCAGTACTCTGAGACAATGAAGCTAAACGGTCACGCATTACCTCAGAAACACGAGAAGACAATCCATGGGGATCGGAAGACAACTTTCCAAGAGAATCAATCATCCGGCCGAACAGAACGAAGAACACAGGGAGAGCGGCGCCATGGATGCATGCACCGGCACTACCCAAGAACATCAACACATAATCGATCTCATCGGCAGCCAGGAACAAGCCGAAGAAGGATACGCTCGGCTTCCCCTTCTCCTTCTCCTTCTCCTTCTCCATCGCCGGTTCCAACTGCTTTTCCGTCTCCACCGGCGGCAGAGCCCGATCATCGTGAACCCCGTCACTTGCAGGCTCGTGCTCAAGCTCAAGCACCTCCATGATCCCTCAGCGGCAACAACAGGGCACAAAGAATTTGAAAATGCAGAGCTTCGGAAAACGGGAAACAGAGCATGAGAGAGCGCGCACTTTCATGGACGGAGCGGGGGCGGGGAAGGTCACGGGTCAGCTTTCCCGCCCATAAATGCAGAGAGGAAATAGTTGGCCAACCAACAACTCGGCTTCATTACTGCCCACCTGCAGCTTCGACGGAGAGAGAGAGAGAGGGAGACAGAGATGAAGAGAAAGTAGCAGACGAAGAGCGATCGGTTGACGAGACAGAGCCATGCGCATGAAAGCTTCCTTCTTTCCTCTATCTCTGGGGGAAACATATTGAATCCAACAGTTCGGTTTTGCCGCTTCTGCAGACAGCTTTTTCAGTCGTGGAGGTCCCCTCGTATTCAATGATGTCCCTCCTCTCTTTTCCAAGGCGACATGTGCTTGATTGGAACCAATTGACTATGATGTTATGGGCATTCAGAGCCCCATAACATGCAATAACTTCACTAGAATCACTAATTTGTGGCTCAATTTGGGGCCTATATAGATATATAATTTCATGAGAAGTGAAAGTTTGGTACGTTGGGCGATTGAAATCAAAGTTCAGTGATCAGTTTGCACGCAAACGGTGGACTCTGGCCGAAATTGACCCGCCGTCGATTATATATGGTGTGGAGTATGTCGTCTTTCGATGAAAGGCCCGGTACACCTCATTCCTTCTGGCTTTGTCAGGTTTGATTAGAAGTATTGAATGGGGATTATCTTGGCGATCGGATCACAGAGCCATGAACCCATTCCACTTAGTGCATGTGTCTCGTTTGAGATGAGATTGGAGCGATGTACCCTGAACATGTACTAACAATTTTATCGTTTCTGAATTACCGCGATCGACTTGATTTTGGATAGAAATAGAACGGGTCGTGGGACAATGTGTTGACTAAAACTCCTAATATATTTTGATGATTAACAAAACTCTTAATAACTGTTATTAATATATTCGCAAGTGAAAAATACTTTTGGAATTCTATCGTTTGATGTGCTTGAATACATCATCTGAGCTATCGTATGTATCTTCAAAGCGTGGCATGATGAGGAACAGTCGAAAACTTGGTTAAGTCTTCCTATCTCAGACTCAAACGTTATGCAAAGGAAATCACGGCTCAAACTTTATTTGTTATCAAGCAATATCATCTAAACGAGGAATAACATCCAGGAAGAATTACCACAGAAATATTATTTACGTATAGCTAATAATCTGACTTGGACTCCACACTAGATAATTCGTATTTGAAGACCATTGTTCTACGAATTTATGCAATCGATATATTGCAAGATTAAATAGGAACGGTCATAATTCTATACGAAGCAAGTCGCACTTTCTTTAGTGGGCACTCTAACTTATTGAATCTCAGATTCAGTGGTATGGGCAACTGAATCAAAGGAGGATTCGGATCTCAACATCAACGGCTCTCTTATCTCTCTTTTTGGGAAGTATGTATTCAGCAGGAAAGTTTGAATACTATCCTCTGAAGTTCTTCAACGGGTAGCTGAAAGCTGGAGGACTATAAAAGTAGACAAGAAGACCACGAGTAGATCAAGAATCAAAAATTCAATAGTCTGAGAGAACCCTAACTCATATACACTTGTTCTAGCGCTTTACACTATAAACTCTGAGAGACATAGTAAGATTGTGATAATCATTGTACTCTCGAAGATTATTTTAGTAGAATCCAGCCGGTAGGCTGTGAGCATGGAGAGTGGACGTAGGCTTAACCTAAGCCGAACCACTATAATCATCGTGTACAGATTTCTCCTCTCTCTTGCTCTCTTCGTCTCAGAATATTGCACACAAGCACTGCTCAGACTTTGTCAAGCATTTTGTATTTTTCATATTGATTGATTAAATTCCGCATTTTATATCAAGTTTGTTTAAATACACCTATTCACCTCCCTTTAGGTGATAACACTAGCCCTAACACAATGTAGGCTTCAAATCCTCCAATTTAGAGGGAGTGGTTCATAATGAGACGAGGCATACAATTATACATCTCTCTCGTGGCATGTTGATTGAGAGTACTTATGTTATGAGGCATGTTGCATCTATGTCGTGTAAAACGAAGCAACACGGAATCGCCGCGTTTCGCTCACCAAAAAGAGTACGTTCACATAACACGATGCAGACAGAAAGTACAAATCTGGAACACCAAGTCCCAAAATCACCATCTACTAAGGAGGGGACCATCAATGTGTATCGACCATACTGCATATAGCATGGGAAATCAATGCATGGGTATGGTGATGGAAGCAAGTAGAGCCAAACCCAGCTAGCAATTTGCCTACATAAATTAGAGGCTCAGGAATTCTCATCAGTCTATTTAGGTGCCCTGGAAAATTATGAGCCAAGCATGGTCAAGTTAGCTAGTGTCATTAATTACCAAATGCATCATTGTGAGCTGTAGGATAGCTAAGTGTTGAGGTATTGATGATACTCATCCACCAAGTTAGCTACTTTAGGTCACCATGTCTATAGATAGAACCTACAATTTGTCATGAATCTGGCTTTTACAATGGACCTCCCGTGCAAAAGGCTTGGCCAATACTCAGACCAAGAAATATCGATCAATGATATGACGGGGTTTTCCGACGGAATACAATCTAAAGTAGCGAGAATTTCCATATCAAGAGATGTTTCAATCGCTATACATTTCAAAACATAGAGAAGATGTCGCGACCATCTATTACTTATTGTGAAACGTTTGTCTGGTGTTGAACAACCGCCACATTGATTGTGCGATCACACTATCTGTCTCTAATTATCTTGAAAAAGAATCAGAAACTCCTTTCGGAGAGTTGATCAGAATATGCATCTTTTGCGAAGCAGGTGAAGGATGCGCCGAGTTCAAGTTGGAGTGGCACTAGCAATACAACCGAAGAGGAGTAAAACTCCAGTGAAAATAAGACGTCTCAAATGGATTAGGAGGTTATTAAGGTATTTGGCAGGTCCGTATTGACCTCATTGGACAGTTCATGGTTTCCTCAAACAACCGAAGAACGCAATGGGAAACCATGTCACTTTCATCAGGATTCATTAATTTCACAGAAGATCAAATCCGACTTCAGCGTTTTGCACTTCGTGAAGGAAGAGTTTCAGCCACAACTCCGTGCCTACTTCTCCCTTACAGGTTACAACCATCAATTGGTCCCAGTAGCCCGTGATTTCTCCTACTGTTCACAGTTTTGAAAACGCATATAGAAAGAAAGTGAGGAAAGTATCTGTCAAAAGTGGTATTGTATGGTATCGTGGTACAGATACGACACGTATTTCCGGCCAATTTAAAACGGGTGACCCTTTTTTAACAAGAAATGCTTAAACGTGTCTTGTGCAAGTCGACCTTTTGAGTCCACGCATGACAAGTTTAAATAGGGCTGGCGATTTTTGTCATGAACATGTTTACACGACAAGCGTAGACAGATTGACAGGTTCAACTCGTGAACAAAGCGTTTTCTTGTTTATCATTATCACACGGACATAATCAAGCTCAATCGGAACATGTTCAACTATATGTCAAGGTGCCCGTCACGCTATTATTGGACAGGTTAAGGGCTCTGAGCTTAGTGGCATTGCTAGTCCAAGGTGAAATATTTCCGCTAATCTTGTTCGTTTGCAATGGAATAGAAAAGAGTGGTGGGTTATTAAGGTATTTCACTGGTCCGTATTGACCTCATTGGACAGTTCGTGGTTTCCTCGAAACAACCGAAGAACGCAATGGGAAACCATGTCACTTTCAGAATTCATTAACTCCAGATAAGATCAAACCGACTTCAGCGTTTTGCACTTCGTGATGGAACAGGTTCAGCCACAAGTCCGTACCTACTTCTCACTTACAAGTTACAACTATCAATTGGTCCCAGTACCCCGTGATTTCTCCTACTGTTCACGGTTTTGAAAACGCAGATAGAAAGAAAGAGAGGAAAAGTATCTGTCGAAAGTGGTATTGTATGGTATTGTGGTACAGATACGACACGTATTTCTGGCCAATTTAAAACGGGCGACCCTTTTTAAACAAGAAATGCTTAAACGTGTAGGGTGCAAGTCGACATTTTGAGCCCACATATGACGTGCTTAAATAGGGCTGACAATTTTTGACATGAACATGTTTACACGACAAGCGTAGACAGATTGAAAGGTTCAACTCATGAACAAAACGTTTTCTTGTTTATCACACAGACATAATCAAGCTCAATCCGAACATGTTCAACTATATGTCAAGGTGCCCATCACGCTATTATTGGACAAGTTAAGGACTCTGAGCTTAGTGGCATTGCTAATCCAAGGTAAAATATTTCCGATTATCTTGTTTTTGCAATGGAATAGAATAGAGTGATGGGTGGTGGAATTGGAAGAGGACCTTCAGATTTATTGTTGGATAGATCGACCGTCCGCATATTCAACCAATGGAGAAAATTTTCTTCGGGCCATTCCCCTAAATTATCGTTAGATATGGAAAAGCTAGGAAGTGTGGAGGGAAGAAATGGAGCAATTGGAGGATCGATTTGGCCATGGAATTCACTTAACTGCAGATCGATGCTACCTAATGAGGGTGGTTCTAGCAACCATTGGGGAAATGTATCTTTGATTTTGTTAGAATGCACGTGTGAGTTGTGTTAGAAAAGTCCAACATCAGATAATTGATATGGTGTTAAGCAGTTAATATATCCTAGTTGGCCCATAACTCATTAGCTTAAGCTTTTGAATGAAGATAGGTCCAACTTGATATGTTGATAAGCTCGGACTTAGGCTTCTGCTACCCACAGATTTCAGTTGTCAAAAGACTGCGGTAATGTCCCTTCGAACTTATCGGGACTCAAGTCAAGTTGGAACAGAGGCAGAGAGATTGTTATTGAGCCGAGTGTGGGGTATCAAAGGAGCTTAATCTGCAAATGCAAGATGAAATCTCTTTGCTGAAGCCGTTTTCGGTGGCCCAAAAGATGAGTACAGGGAGTGGTGGAATTGGAAGAGGCCCTTGGAATACGTTGTCCCCGAGGTCAACAGTGAACAACTCTTTCCAGGGAAATTGTTGTGTACCTCCCTCAGCAAGGTTATTAGAAATGTCAAGATACTACATTGTACCTTTCCCTAAATCCCAAAACCATCTCGGTATCTGACTGCCGATCTTGTTTTGGAGAGATCTAATTCTCTAAGCTTTTTTTGAAGAGTTCAGAAAAAATTGGAAACATGGTCAAGTTGCAGGAAGACGATGCCAAAGTCTCAAGCTCTGGAAATGTATCATTCATACTGTTGTTGTAAGCTAGATTAAACCCTAATGTAAGCCCAAATGAGCTGGTTTTTCAGTGTTGAAAAGACTGACGTCTAGAACACCAATAAAATTTATAGAAGGAAGGTCTAAATGTATGAGTGGTCCAAGCTTTCCAACGAATGACGGGATATGACCAGTTAATTCCTTGCCGGAAAGGTCCAACGTGGTTAATTTGTAAACTTCACAAGTGATGAGGGAATCAATCCTATCAATATGCGACTACTGAGATACAAAGTTTCTAAACTCTTCAATTTACCGATTGAATCGAGAATTTTGCCTGAGATGCTTCTACTCGAGAGGGTTATGGATTTGGGGGACTTGCTCCAGTTAGGCTTCAGAATATGAACCATGATATCATTGAACTTCATGTTGACTAGACCTCCAATATGTTTTGATGATTAACAAAACTACCAAAAATGTTATCAAATCTAATTAGGATCTTTTCAGGTAAATACGTCTTGTGGAACTATCATCAGACAATCGAGATTATTTTCTGAGCATTGCACCTTAGGCTATAAAATCTCATTATTCGTGGAATAGACTTAATTAGAGTTAGAGCATCAAGAGAACATCAACAATGACTTAAAAGATTTCATATCAAGTCACTTGTGTTCCTCAATCTCAAACTCTATGTGAAGGATATTCTATCTCAAACTCTGTTCAGTCTCTATCAACAAGATTTGATGAAGCGAGTATCTCAGACGTTAATCGCCTTGATCATATCAACCACAACGGCTAGGAATCTAGTTGGAAATCCACCTTGAGAGGATTTGAGATTGAATATCAATTCTCTAAATGCTGTTGCAGCGGTAAAATTAAAAGCAAAATATCTTAGAATGATTATCAAATATTCTCTTGACAAGACATTCTTTCCAAAACAAAAAACTTCGACTTATGAAAACTCAGACTCAATCGTATGGTCAACTGAATCATTAAGGGATTTTAATTTCACTCTCAATTGCTATCTTAATTTTCTTTTAGCAAGTTTCATCTAACAAATTGATTTGGGGAATCATCTTCTGAGGTTGTCTAACGGGAAGTTGTGAGCTAGGAGAAGTATAAAAGGAAACCACAAAGCTGATGAGAAAAAGAACTGTGAATAAAAATTTTTAAAGTCTGACAAGAGTTTCGATTTTACACACTTGTCTTTTAAGCCATAAATTGTAATCATTAAGAGAACTTGTTGAAATGATTATGAGATAGAGTGATTTATCATCTGAGCATCATCACTTGTTGTATTCTTGAAAACCATATTGTGGATTCCAACCAGTAGGTTATTACTGTGGAGAGTGGATGTAGGCTTGACCTAAATCGAACCACTATAAGTTTTGTGTGCAAATTCTCTTTATCTATTATCTTTTATTTACTGCATCTGAGACTATTGCACATCTATGCTGTTCATAAGACGCAAAACTCAAACTTTGTGATGTTCTTCTTATTTCACGCTTTGACTGTTTTAATTCCGCATTTTTAGTCAAGTTTAGTTAAATACACATATTCACACCCCTCTAGGCGATAGATCTAGCCATAACACTTCAAATTGAGATAAATGAGGATTCGCAAGCGGAAAACATTGGGCACTGAAAAACGTCATGGAGAATGATAAATTCACAAAGGAACTAGGCAAAACAGCAGATATATCTACTAGATCAAGTTTAGGTTCCCTCAACTCTGGCAAAGTGTGAGTACAGCATTTTGAGACCAGTAGTTTCGATCTTATGACCGAGTGCGACGGCGTATCATTAAAGTTTGAAGAGAGATCAATTAAACAAGTTTAGAAAGGTAAGAAATTTCCATAGGAACTAGACCTTAAAAATAATAAATAAATAAATAAAAAGAGAGATTGGGGTGCCTCGGTTCAGTAAACGCCCTTTGTTCAGACAAAAAAAAGGGAATTTTGTTCGGCGCATGGTTAGTTTGAATAATTGATAATATATTTGAAAAACCGTTGGTAAGTAAAACCTGACCGATAACTTATCTTTTCAACCAACTAAAATACCAATCAAATAGTAAGTTTACCATCATTAAACCCATTATATTTTTCTTTTTCTTTTTCTTTTTCTTTTTCTTTTTCTTTTTCTTTTTCTTTTTCTTTTTCTTTTTCTAAAGGTGGCCCCCTTCATTAGTTAGTAGATTACGAATTGCTTAGATACTTATGAACAAAATATCCACTTTACCGCTATAAATTTCTAGTAGATTACTAACATCATTTTGAATTCACGAGGACCAATGTTCATTTGTCAGTAACCCACGAACATAGTAATCGATTTACCAGGTTGAAGTACTTTAGAGATTACGAACAGTTGTTTATTTTTACCGGTGACTGTGTTTTTCGTTAGTAGGCTACAAATTGCTTGCGTACTTTACTAGTAACATCGATTAACCGTTATCACTGGTGAACAAAATAATCATTTCACCGCTATAAATTTCTAGTGGATTATTACTATTTTTGCGGTTTACAAGTACCAATGTTTATTCGTCTATAACATACTAAGAAAATAATCAATTTACCAAGTTTAATTACCCTAATAGATTACGAACAATAGTTTTTTATTATTCCATTGGTAGAGTACAAATTACCTATGTATTTAACTAGTAGTGTCGGTTAACGGTGGTAACTTACAAACAAAAAATTATTTTACTACTATAAATTCCTAGTAGACTATTAATTTCACTGGTAACTTACTATATACATCGCTAAGATTTAGTTATGCATAGTACACTTATAAAAAAAGAAAAAAAAAACTTAACAAGTTGTTATTAAATTGACGGTTGTAAGTCACAAACTGCGTTCGTAAATCAAAATGGGTAAAATTACCAGCAAGTCATTTCGAGTCCTCCAAACTGCATGTCATCGATCTCTCTCAAAGATACAAGTATTTCGACCATTAGGCTGATTCGGACTACATAGAGCATACCAATGAGCTAATCATAAGACCGTAAAAAATAAAAAATAAAAATCACTCTCGAAATAGATTTATTTTTATCATCTTTTACCTACCATTACATGCATGGCTATGGCCAGAATAGTAGACAAATTACTTTGAATTTGGACAGTTAATTATTAGGGAGGCGCTCTCTTTTGTTATTTTCTAGTGGAATTATTTGGAATTTAAAGATACTTTGAATATTGCATTCAACATTTTTATATTCCCCATTGACTTTTGTTCTCTATCAAAGACAATGTATCATAGCTTCTAGTTCACAATCTTCGACTGACCTGAAACTTCAAAGATTTTAGTGTTGATTCTTCGGGACATATTTCCTCGGCAGATTAATTTATTAAACAACTTTGGCTAAATGGGTTAAAGCTAAGTCTTCACTTCTAATTCTTCATGGACAAATAATAGTTTCGCATACGGGAGGACGGAAAAGATATCTAGAGAGATCCATGGCCTTTGCGTCATTTTTCTACTTTTTGCTTCTTCTTTTTCTTTAAAGCTGTGTGCTTGACAGATCTCATTGTTCACCTTCTCAATGAATATGACATACAGTTGCACCAATAAACAAGAATAGAAGACATTCGAAACAAGCATCCATAAGGGAAATGACATTTCAAGCTTGTTTAGTGACATCTTTATTCAATGATCTACATTGTGTAGTTTAAAGAAACAACTCCTCAAAAAATTTCATTGTCCATGAAATTTAATGGCCTTCCACTTTGGCTTCTCCATCCGCTCAGCTGCTCTTCTCTCTAGCATTCTCACACCTTCAGCAAGCCATTTGGGCCTTCCTATTTCAACTGCAATGTAAGATATGGAAATCCCAATTATGATTCCTGATGAATAACCTATCCACATTGTTTTCTGTTTGAACCAACTCTCATGCCCTTTGTAGTTGAAAGTTGACGAGGACGATCCTTGAGAGCATTCTTTTGGAAGAGGAGTTCCACATAAGCCTGGATTCCCACTAAATGAATCACTTAAAAATGTGCTAAATTGATTGTCACGAGGAATTCGACCGGTGAGTTGGTTGTTCGAAAGGTCTAAGTACAAAAGGTATGACAAATTTTCCAATTCTTCGGGAATTCCCCCACAAAGCTTGTTTGAAGATACATCGAGCCATTCAAGATTATTCAAGTCCCCCAGAGTCAAAGGGATGGAACCAGTAAGGTGGTTATGAGAAAGATTGAGCCCCATGAGAGAGTTAAGATGTCCAATAACTCTTGGGATATCCCCTTTGAAAGAGTTGTGCGACAAGTCAATCATTGTGAGGACGTTCAAGATCTTCTCTAGCTCAATTTCACTCCATTTTAGGAACATGGTCACAGAATTATTATATGAACTCTTTTCGAAAGACTGTGTCATGTACAGTGGTGTTTCTCTCCAATTATTGCCATCCATCATAGCTTTAAGGCTCATAATCAAGTTGGTTGGCAAAGGACCGTCAAAGTTGTTGTTGGAGATGTCTAAAATTCGTAACTTGGGAAAGAGGTCAGTTCGCCTGGGAATATCCAAAGAACCCTTAAAATTATTGGACCTCAAAACGAGAATTTTTAGTTGTGAGAGTGTTCCCAACCATCCCGGGAATGTATCCTCTATCCGATTGTCATTGAGATTCAGAACTTCCAGATCTTCACATTTGTCGAGGGACCTGGGCAATTTGCCATTAAACCAATTTTGACTCAAGTCAAGAGTCACCAAGCTATTTCTCCAAGAAAATGATTGAGGAATTGTGCCCTCAAGGAGATTCGTTCGCAAGTTCAAAACCGACAGATGGGTGCTGAAATTTGTTATGCACTGAGGCAAACTACCTGTTAAGCCGTTCTTAGACAAGTCGATCATCTCGAGTTTGGTGGCATTGCATATCAAAGAAGGGATCTTTCCTGCTAAATTATTATTTGCAATGGAATAATAAATGGTGACGGGAGATGGAAGTGGAATTGGCCCTCCAAACTTGTTGTTGGACAGATCTATTACATGCAATGAGGTGTTTGAGAAATCCTCCGTGGGCCACCATCCAATAAAATTGTTGTCGGAAAGAAACAGATATGCAAGAGTAGGGAAGGAGAGTCCTAAGACAGTGAGGTTGATCCTACCATGAAAAATGTTGGATTGCAAATCAAGTAAATACAATTGCGGTGCTTCCATCCAATGTGGGAAGATATCATTGAACTCGTTGTGACTGAGAAGTAGTACTTTTAAGTTTGTGCATTTGACTAGGGAACGTGGCAATGGCCCTTGTAATATATTGCTACTCAAGTCTAGATCCACGAGATTGGTTATATCACCAAAACATGGTGGCATACACCCAGAGAAATCATTGTTAGACAAATGTAAAAACTTGAGTGAACTCAACTGGCAAATTGAAGAGGGGATCTCACCAGAGAAACCATTGTTGGAGGCATAAAAGTAAGAAGTAGAAGGTGGAGGAATCAGGAGTGGTCCTTGGAATAAGTTGTTCTCAAGGTTAATATACGACAATCGCTTCCAGTGCAATTGTTGTATACCTCCCTTCAGAAGGTTATGAGAAAGATCTAATATTTCCAACGTATCATGGCTTATTCCCCAAAACCACCCCGGGATCTCCCCACTAATCCTATTGGAAGAGAGGTCTAGATGTGTTAGTCCTTTTAACGAATTTAAGAAGTAGGGGAACTTGGTCAAGTTGCAAGAACGCAACAGCAGCACTTCAAGCTTCGGGAGAAGGAGGGAATTATTGGAATGAAGAGTGCCACGAAGCCAAATGCAAGTAAGGTCGAGACCGATGACGTTACCAGTGACATTGTCGCAAGTGACGCCGTCCCATGAGCAGCAGGCCACGCTCTTGTTCCATGAGTTTATCTTTGGATAAGATGGGTAATACAAATGACAATAGTCCGACGCCACAACATCAAGCACGAAGGAATTCTTAAAATGGAGCAAGGCATCGCGCTGGTCAGGAGAGCAAAGGGGCGAGGCAAAAGGAAGAGATGAATGTAAGAAAAAGAGGAAACAGAGGAGGCCGAGGATTTGATGCCACCCCATTTTGCAGTTTAGGATGCGAGTGAGTTAAGTGGTGGGGGAGTGCTTGTAACTTATATTAAACCGAGTCTTCTAATAAGCCAAGTTATGAACACAAGTCTTCTTTGAAAGGTCTGTTGGCGGGCTCACATGAACTTCCTACTTCTTCTCCTCCCGTATACGACGGGTTCAACTTGCCTTGCGGGTTGAAAATTAATTTGATCTTCGTTTGTTTCACGAAAAATGAATAATTTGAAAAATATTTTTTTTAAATAATTTCTTATATCACCCGATATAATTAGTCAATGAAATATATTTTTATTATTAAATATTTTGGTGATGGAAGAAAATATTTTTCATTCATTCATTTTGTAGGAGACACGAGCGATCATAAAATTGGAGCCAATGAATTTCAGTTCGGTTTCCTATTCCAGGTGTGAAACCGCCCATCCGGACCAAAGCGATTTTTTTTTAATTTCTTACAGACCTTAAAAAAAAAACCCTAATCCATTCTTGAATCTTCACTCAATGGCTGGTGATCGGCGACTCACACTCTCGCCTTAACGCCACCCTCTCGCCTGAGGCCTTGAGTTGCCTCCCTCGCGCTCGACTCTCAGTCATTGCTCTCAATCATGCCCTCATCAAGCAACAATCAACAGATCGATGAGAAGAAAACCAGGAAAAGAACCGAAGATCCCACCTTAAAAATGATGTCTTCACCAACTGCGAGGTGAGTCTTGCAATGCCGGCAACTATAGATCTTCCTTTCAAGAGACATCACAAATACTCTTCCCATACCTTGAAGAATCCTCTATCCACAGATGCATAAGCAAACCAAGTCAAAGAGAGAGAGAGAGAGAGAAAAAAAAAAAAGGACACTCCGGCCGGTTCCCTTGACCCACCCGGGAACGATTGGTTTGGTCCAGTCCCATGACCAGGTGGGTCAATTTTCAGTTCCAAAAATCGAGAACCAACTGGGAAATAGCCCCTCTGGTTTGATTCTCAATTCCAGGATTGGAACCGATCACCCCTAACTGGCGAGTTCGACCTCGCCCAACGACGGCAAGGTCGAGCCTCACTGTGAGCGGGCAAGGCTCACCATTGTCGAGCTAGCGAGGTCGACCTCGCCAGTGGCTAGTGAATACGAGCCCACTCACTCTAGCCATCATGGGCAAGGTTGGCCTTGCCATTGGCTGGGTGAGGCTTACCCTCGCTTTTGACCAATCGCCGAGGTTCGACAACCAGCTAGAGGAAGAATGGAAGAAAAAAAAGGAAAAAATTCAAAAAATTAAAATTCAAAAAATTATTAAAAATTATCTAGGTCAACACCGACCGCGTCACGTAGGACACCAACCGCGTCACGTAGGACGACCGACGTCCATGTCATCGATATCCGACCAAAATTGACTGGATGGACTGAATTATCATAAATACAAAAGGTTTAAGACTTAATTGACCCAAAAAAAAATTAGGATTGAACCGGCGCAATTGCAATAGGTTTAGAATTTTGTTGGTAATTCTCCTTGTGAAGTCGTCTCCGCTTTTCTTGAAAGGTCTACTAGTCAAGTTTGTGATGGCATTATTCATTTCAAAAGATATGTATGGCTCTGGTCATCACCATCTGTAGATAAATTTAGAAAATCCATTATAAAGAGGGCAGTCATTTATGAATTTTTCCCACTAAGATAACTTTGAATTTGTAGATACTTTGAATCTCCAATATCCTATTAAGTTTAAAACGTGCTTGTTAAACATTCAGGGCTACAATAACTTTCAACTTTTAGAGAACTGCCTCACAACTTTAAGATGTTGTGACCTTAAATTATGTATTACCAAATACACAAATTGCAATACTTTACATCATAGTTACAATGCAGTACGACTGTAGCTATATAATATATATTTTACTTTTTATTAGTTTGATTCAAAGTTAAAGTGATCATTTTATACTGCTAAATATACTCAACATAAATTCACTTGATTACTAAGTTACTAGTCTATATAATTGTCGAGTAAAACCCCCTATGAATGCATTAGTATATGGCAAACGAATGTAAAACGTCAAATCTGTAATGATGAAACAATTCTCTGGAAGATGTTGAAACTTATCCTTGGGGGAGGGGAGAACATAAAGAAAACTTCAGTACTTAGCTCTGAGGGTGAGATATAAAAATCTTATACGAGAATTCCATAAAAGTCCGACCAAAGAATAGGATTCGCGGTTATGGAATTTCCTCGCGTTATAACCTTGGAATCTTTGTCGTCGTTTCCGGGAACTCTCTTTTTCCTTCCAACCCAGAGTCTATTCTAGCTTCAATTTTAAGGGAAAATCAAAATGTCTCGAGAAGGCCACACAACTTAATCAAAGACCTGCATAAATTCATTGTGGAGAGGCCAACATATGAGAGAGGAGGAACACAGAGCCATCGTCAGTGCGAACATTCTCGATAGGAAATACCGAAGCAAAATTAGTTACAAGCTTATTAATTTTCCGGACCAGTCCGAATGTTTGTAACCTGACCATTATATTGATTGGTGACCGTACGTAGTATAAAAGGATTTTAAAAGAATTTTGGTTTCTGACTTGAATCACATCAAATATAACCAAGTGCATCAACTAACGTCATTCGCTATCGTAAGAATATAATGAGCACCTATATTACTTGGAACAAAGAAAAGTCCCCAAATATCGCAATGTAATAATTCAAAAGCAAATTTGCATTTACTCAAACTGATCGGACAGTTTTGGCGTTGTATGTTTGGCCATAGGACAAACTTTCTCAGACCCGATTATTCTCTTTCGAGACAGAAGGATCTACGCTAGTAATGGAAGATAATCTAGGAAAACATAAACGATCCACTCGCCAATGCCAGAGGAGGCCGAGGATTTGATGCCACCCCATTATGCAGTTTAGGATGCGAGTGAGTTAAGTGGTGGGGGAGTGCTTGTAACTTATATTAAACCGAGTCTTCTAATAAGCCAAGTTATGAACACAAGTCTTCTTTGAAAGGTCTGTCGGTGGGCTCACATGGACTTCCTACTTCTTCCTTCCTACTTCTTCTCCTCCCGTATATGACGGGTTCAACTTGCCTTGCGGGTTGAGAATTAATTTGATCTTCTTTTGTTTCACGAAAAACGAATGATTTGAAAAATATTTTTTTTAAATAATTTCTTATATCGCCCGATATAATTAGTCAATGAAATATATTTTCATTATTAAATATTTTGGTGATGGAAGAAAATATTTTTCATGCATTCATTTGTAGGAGACACGAGCGATCATTTTTAAGAAAAAAAATTTCAAACCATCCATTTTTCACGAAATAAACACACCATTGATATGGAAGATCGACCCCCTAGAAAAAGCTATTAGACCCGCCCCATTTTTCTGTAACCATTTATTAGTTTTAACAGCCACTAGAGGAGGAAAAACATCGCGAGTGCCAAAACTTAATACAAAGTGACACTTTAGTGTCAAAAGTTTCAAAATGTACACTTAAATACCATTTTTTTAAAAAATATGACACTTAAGTGCCAAGTCCGGCAACCTAGCCGAAAATCTAACGTGATATTATTTTATTAATATTTTAAGCCGACGTGGCTTATCGATGCTGACGTGATAATTTTTTAATAATATTTTTTGCCGAAAAAAGCCACGTCAGCAACTTAACCGAAATTCTTGCCGTTGGGACTTAAATGTACATTTTAAAACTTTTGGCACTAAAATATCTTCTCATGCGAAATTTTGGCACTTGTGATATTCTTCTACCGGTCACTAAAAAAAACTGTCAGATCCAACCCGTTATTCACTCTAGCATGCAAAAGTGAGTGCTTCAATTAATACAGCCCTTCTAAAGTGTGAAGTGATCGACAGACGTCTTCTTTTTAAGGTCTGTTGGTGGGCTCACAACGTGTGTTACACGTTCTAAAGGTTTTGTTAATCGAATTGTTGCCTATACCAATTCCCATAGAGATGTTTTATTGCCGGCCAAATTACTCCTAATTGATTGATGTTACCGAGAGACTTTCAAATATATTGACAAAGTCCCATTCACAGTGGCGGGCGACGCGGGGTTTGGTAGAATTCCACCTTTTTTGGTCGAGCACAATGTCTCTAGGACAGCGGTGCACTTAAATTATAATGAAAAGAAGTCAAAGTCTCCTTGAAATGACATTGCTGGGGTCACAGATTTGATTCTCTTGATTGTCTTGGTGCGTTTACTTGGTTGTGGTTAATTCTTATCTACTTGGCTCTGCATATGCGTCGTGTGAAAGTTTGAAAAATTACTTAAAAAGTCATAAATCTATTATAAATGTGCAAATTTAGTCTTAAATTTTTTTTTATCAATTAAATCCTAAACATTTTGTGTTTGTGTCAATTCAATCCATCCGGCCAATTTTAGCTGGGAATTACTGACATGGACCCCGACTGTCCTACGTGGCGCGACCAACGCTGACTTGGACCATTTTAAATAATATTTTAATATTTTTTCGAAATTTTTATTTTTTTTCCTTTTTTTATTTTTTTTTTCCTTCCCTTCTTCTTCTCGCCAGTCATTAAGGTCCTCGACGACCGGCCAAAGGTGGAGGTGAGGGCCGGCGAGGTCGACCTCACTAGGGGCTGGGCAAGGCTCACCTAGCCACTGGTGATAGGGGTGAGCAAAATGAACCACCTGACTTGAAAATTGCTCGAACCGGACCAAACCATCTGGTTCTAGGCAGTTCCGTGGGGCACCATAAAATTGGAACCAATGAATTTCAGTTTGGTTTCCTATTCCAGGTATGAAACCGCCCATCCGAACCAAAGCGATTTTTTTTTAATTTCTTACAGACCTTAAAAAAAACCCTAATCCATTCTTGAATCTTCACTCAACGGCTGGTGATCGGCGACTCACACTCTCGCCTTGACGCCACCCTCTCGCTTGAGGCCTTGAGTCGCCTCCCTCGCGCTCGACTCTCAGTCATTGCTCTCAATTACACCCTCATCAAGCAACAATCAACAGATCGACGAGAAGAAAACCAAGAAAAGAACCGAAGATCCCACCTTAAAAATGATGTCTTCACCAACTGCGAGATGAGTCTTGCAATGCCGACAACTATAGATCTTCCTTTCAAGAGACATCACAAATACTCTTCCCATACCTTGAAGAATCCTCTATCCACATATGCATACGCAAGCCAAGTCAAAGAGAGAGAGAGAGAGAGAGAGAGAGAGAGAGAGAGAAAAAAAAGGACATGCCGGCCGGTTCCTTTGACCCACCCGGGAACGATTGGTTTGGTCCAGTCCCATGACCAGGTGGGTCAATTTCCAGTTCCAAAAATCGAGAACCAATTGGGAAATAGCCCCTCTGGTCTGATTCTCAATTCTAGGATTGGAACCAATCACCCCTAACTGGCGAGTTCGACCTCGCCCAACGACGGCAAGGTCAGGCCTCACTGTGGGCGGGCGAGGCTCACCATTGTCGAGCTAGTGAGGTCGACCTCACCAGTGGCTGGTGAATACGAGCCCACTCACTCTAGCCATCGTGGGCAAGGTTGCCAATGGCTGGGTGAGGCTTGCCCTTGCCGGCCCTCACTTTTGACTAGTCATCAAGGTCCAGCAACCAGCTAGAGGAAGAATGGAAGAAAAAAAAGGAAAAAATTCAAAAAATTAAAATTAAAATTAAAATTAAAATTATTAAAAAT
>BCNH02000006.1:558859-629169 GCA_001662345.2 Metrosideros polymorpha var. glaberrima
TTATCTAAATTTAAGAAAGAAAGGGCTAAGAGAAGCGCAACTGGTACGGGTAACCGGTGCATGTGCACTATTGAGATGAGGGACATTAGTAAAAGTTGGTAACTTATAAGAAAATGTTGATGATTTTAAAAAAAGAAAAAATTGTTTTAAGGATTTCCAATGTGAGTTGGTAAACTAATCCTAGAGTTGGACCTCTTTGTATACTCTGATCCGGTGCGAGCTGCGCGAATGATGAGGACTTGTTTTCTGGCAGTCTCTTCTGAGAATTACAAATATAGTCCGCAACGATCCTTGCAATGCAGAATTGCAGATCAAGAAAATAGTAGATGACAATTAATGCAAAATTCCAACTGCAAAAGCAAAAGGAAATTGTCATCTTAATCAAGAACCGAAGTGATACGTTGTGCAATGGGGACAAAATTGTTAGTGCTGTTCCAAGAGTTTGTTGGATCAGATTGTTAATAATTGCATGCATACGGGATTTAGATGCAAGCTATAATGACAAGAAGTTTTCAATAATCATGGTCTCGAAATTCTGCATTCATTTTTATAATCTTTGTCGATCAACTTGTTTCCAGAGAAATTGCAAGCAATTGAAATTCAATCAAGGCTCTATCTGTTTTGCGGAAAATAAATGATTTGCAAAATGTTTTCTTTCTAAAAATAGTAGCGTTTATCGCTTATAAAAATGAATGGATGAAAAATATTTTCATCGCCCATGATAACGTTTAGGTATAAATTGTTGTCGATAATGAAAATAGACGAGAGTGAAAAAAATATTCCCTAATACTTCTACATTGACCTGAAAACTAGATACAAATGATGTTTACGATTTCACCAAACATACCAATCATGTGGAGATATCTTGAATGGCATTCATTAGTGATCAATTTCCATTATCTTTCTTTAATTGAGTGACATGTACTTCCACAGAGCCGGGGTCATTTTTCCAATTATGAGCATGGTTAACTGACCCAACTTATATTGGACCTCCCATGCAGGTGGCTTGGCCAATACCCGACCAAGAAATATCAATCGATGATATGACGGGGTTTCCAACGGAATATAATCTAAAGTAGCAAGAATTCTATATCAAGAGATGTTTCGGTCGTTGTACATTTCAAAACATTATAGAGATGTGGCAACCATCTAACACTTATTATGAAACATTTGATAGGTGTCGAACAACCACCGCATTGATTGTGGGATCGCACTATCTGCCTCTCAATATCTTGGGAAAGAATCGGAAACTCTTTTTGAAGACTTGATCCAAACATGAATCTTTTGCAAAACAGATGAAGGATGTGCCAAGTTTCAGGTTGGAGTGGCACTAGTAATACAACTGAAGAGGAACAAAACTCCAGTGCAAACAAGACGTCTGGGCGACCTACTTGGACTATGGATTGCGTCTCAAATGGATTAAGAGGCTAATAAGGTATTTCACAGGTCCGTATTGACCTCATCGGACAGTCCATGGTTTCCTCAAACAACCGAAGAACGCAATGGGAAACCATGTCCACTTTCATCGGGATTCATTAATTTCACAGAAGATCAAAACCGACTTCAGCGTTTTGCACTTCGGTAGGAAGAGGTTCAGCCACAACTCCGTACCTACTTCTCACTCACAAGTTACAACTATCAATTGGTCCCAGTACCCCGTGACTTATCCTTCTGTTCACAGTTTTGAAAACGCATAGAGAAAGAGAGAGGAAAAGTATGTGTCAAATGTGGTCTTGTATGCATCATTGTAGTATGGTTGTCGATTATAATTGATCCGATCTATTATAGACCCGATATTCTTCTTTTTACAAAATAGTATTGATAAACAAAGCTTTGCGCGACAACCTCAAGTTTGTACAACCATACTAGTTTTTTAAAATGAATTTTTACCGCTCATTACCAAACAATAAATAAATATCTAGTTTAGTAGTAGTTCAGATAATTTTAAATTTTTGTTCTTTCTAAAGTTAGATTCAAAACTCTTCAATGAACCAGATTTAAAGTTCAATTTTTCCAAGCCAGATCGAAATCTTCGACATCGCTTTTTCACTTTCTTAATGAGTTGAAGATTAGTACCTTTAGTGTGGTCTTCTGGCACATCTGCTCAAATTTACCAGATACAATCTAAATGAACAAGCCTAATAATACCATTTGAATGTTCATAAACATGCTAATCTGACAGATATATAAATACACAGAACATCAACTACTTGATTAGGCTCTCGAGACATCTGGTTCAAGATGTAGAAAGCTCGGAGCCAACTCAAATTCTGCTCCCTCTTCATTAGTTCAGAAATAATATAGGGTCGAGTTTGATCTCCCCAGCAGTCAGTCTGTGATGATTGTTCAAATGGATGGTGATATCTGCATGCTCTTCCTTAGCTGAAGATTCGATTTGGTTTTACACAATTGGATTGGCAAATTGAAAGCAAATCTCGGCTGACTATGGATCATGCTAATACTGGTTTATCGCCGAAGCTCATGTGTTCGTCAACCTCATAGGTGGGTGATACAGGTATCCACCCCAAAAGCCAAGGACCCTGAAACTTGCTCAAATGGAGGATGATTGTTTAAGCCCATGCTCGCTTTAGAGAGTCGTGTCCTGCAGTTGAAAAAGGTACTCTCAGAATATCTTAATGATTAAAGTTGACAACAGAGATAGCATGTCATGCTGCGACCGTGTCTTCTCATTGGCATTATGTCAAGAAGTTGTGAGTTAATCTTGCCAAACATTTGTTCATCCGCAAACGAATTCACAATTAAAGTCTTTCCTTTTGCATCGTTGCATGTATTCAAGAAGGTGGCAAAGATTTCCATCCAATAATTTATTCGAATTAGCCATCTAGAATTAAGGGAAGATGATTTTAATCGCATATAACCTACAGATTTGCTCGACGCATAGTAGATAAGAACATTGTCGACTTGAGGGCAGTCCGTACCAGTGAGATAAAAGCAGTGTGTGCAACCATTAGGATATCCTTTGACAGAGGGCAATTCTGAGTTCCAATAAAAGTCAAATTCTCCTTCTGTTGTCGATGCGAGCTTTCTTTGCTGCAGGTCCTGATTGCGGATGCTCACCGCTTGATTCAATCTATAACATGCATTGGGAGAAATAATCAGAATCAAATGTTGTTTAAACCAAGCCTGTAAGACCTAGCTTTTTACCTTATTGAGCTTGTCTCTGACCAACCGCACCGTCTGATTCATCGAACGGGATTGAAAATAATCCTAAGATCCATCAAAATTGTGGGTTAGCCCCATGACGTAATGATAATCTGAGACTATGAGTATGCATATGGATGCTGGTGCTTGATTTAATAAAATATCAAGCTATATGCATCGAACATCAAATGCAAGATGAAGGCAAGCACCTAATTTCTCCCGAAGCAAATAGTAAGGAATGATAAGAATTGCCCTCTCATTTAACTCCTTCTACCGTTAAGTAACAGAGGAACTTTTGCATCAAATATGTGAATATTAGAAACTATACTTTTAGAACATAATTGAAAAGAACAAGACAAATATTAATTAGGTCGAGCAAGCGCATTCTACTGCGTATATATTTTCTAAACAGTGACTTATTGATAAAATTATGCTACTGTCTTCTAAATACATGAGAATATCTGACATCACATAGTGCTAGCACACAAGCAATATGTGGTACTTAAATCAGAAAAGAAATATCTCCAATTATGCATGGAGCAAAATTTGTCTCAAAATAACCCAGTTTAAGCTAATATGACCAAAAATGAACAAATCAAGTGTGGCGATCATCTTAACTGTCGTATAACAGGTAAACTCCAAGTAGTTCCATATGTAAATTTAAACCTCCATTCCATCAATTGCAGAAAGTGGAACTAAATTGGAGCAACCATATTGATATTTAGCAGTGTGATAGAGTAACATACCAGCTCCGAGGAAACCCTCGTATATGGAGAACTGTCAGCATGAGGAATGAGCTGCGATGCACTGGCACCACAAAGGAAAGTAAGTTTGACTGCTAATCACGCGTGCTGAAAGCATTTGAAGAACAGCATTTCAAGGCTTCGTTAACATACCTATTAGGATTGAAGATCTGTTGGCTAACAGCACTATTCTGAGAGGAACTTGCATTAGCTGAAGACCTGACCAGACCGACACTGCTAGAGGTGGCAGTACCCTTGAATCTTCCAGCTGCATGAGCAGACACGACACGTATAAAATGACCCTAAATTTATTATCATATGACAACCTGTGCCTGGATCAACATCAGAATTGTGCTCCCAATTGTAAAAGCTTACAGTTCGACCGAGCAAGAACTTCCTTTCTCCTAGCTTCTAACTTTTCTCTAGTATCAGAGAGGCTTTCAAAATGGGGAGCATACGAAACTTGCAGTCTATTCCCATAGAAGACATACTCATCCAACTTTTTTTTCGCAAACCTATCATAGTAAGTGGAACAAGGGTGTCAAATTAAGGATGCTAGCGCCGTTCTACATCCCGAATAAATAAACTTCACGATACATGTGAAGACAAACTGGAACTCCGCACTTGAAGAAGCAAAATCCAATCACCTAGCATTGCAGTCGAGACGAAACTTGATCCAATAAACATCAGTGTACGGCTCACAGTCTTCTTCATCCATCGGTTTACATCTGAAGAAGCAACCAAAGATCAAACCTAGAGAATTTCGCTGTGAATATCGATAAAAACTCAAATTTAGACAGAACCAAACTGTTTATGATCATCATTCCTAACTCTTTACTCAAACTCCTATCTGCTAAAAATGTAAAATAATAAAAAAATCCGGGGACACAGAGAGAAAGTACTAACTCTTCAACGTCGCCATAAGTGGCGAACAGCTTCGACAGCTCATCTCCACACCCTAACGCAGGAACATTCCTCACGATAAGGTATCTGTCGAAACACGAAGCAAACAAAGGAAGAACCAAATCAAACCCGCCCCTAACAAAAAGCCAACGACCCAATCAACTATGTCGGAAAAACCAATTGAAAAACCATCTAGCTCGTCTATTGTAACGGCCAATCAAACGAAGAACAGTAGAAAAAGGATTTGAGGCATCGGCACGAACCTCGATTCATCGCAGATTGTGTACACGCGAACCGCGGGAGGCTCGTCTTTGTACCGAGGCATGCGCCCTAACTTTGCTCTTGATCCATCGACGCGTTCGACTTCAACTGCAGGTCTTCGTCGAGACTCCCATGGAGTAATTGTTGCTGGATTCGCGAAAGAGTGTGAGAGCAGAGTCAGGTCTTGATGGCAGAAACCCTAGGCGCGCGGGAGGGTTCGACGTGGCTGGTAGAGAGAAGGAAAGCACCGAAGATGGACAGAGCGTGGAGTTTCTTTTTTCGGTGGAAAACAGAGCGTGAAGTCCAATTGGGGAAAATTGCCCTAACGTCAGTTAGGGAACAGAGGAACTTTTACATCGACTCCTACTTGATCATCATTTTGCAATTTAGGGCACGAATGAAATCCATTTAGCAACGTAATTTTATTTTTTATTTTTGAAATAGATTTTAGTCTAGAAATAGATTTGAAACAGAAATAAGAAGTAAAAATTAAAAACTCTTTTTTCTCTCCTCTCTCTCTCTTCGCGACTTGATCTGCCCTCTCTCCCGTTGTCGGTTGGCCGCCGTCGCTGGTCGCTAGTTATCAAACGAATTTCTGTTTCGGAAATATAAATTTTGTATCGTTACTAAACGCGTCTTTTTTGCTCAAAAACTCATATAAGGAACAGAAATTAAAAAAAAATATATGACTAGAAATTGTTTCCGGGAACATAACGGTTATCATTCACACCCGTAGCATGCAAGCGAGTGCTTCAACTTATAGAGGGTGAAGCGATGGACACAAATGTCGATTTTGCCTTGCGGGTCGAGGGTTAATTTAATATGCAAGATCCACTCCAATTTTTTGCAATCGTTTATTAATTTCAACCCTCGCTAGAAGAAAAAAGCTATTAGATCCACCCCCATTGTCCACTTCAGCATGCGAGTGGGTGCTTCAATTCATATAAGCGTTGCCCGTTCTAAAAGCTCCGTTGGTGGGATTGTTATGTTGACCACAGCATTACACAGGGCTTTGGTAGGATTCCATGTTTTTGGGTCGAGCACAATGGCCCGTGGCTAGCGGTGCGCTTAATTATAAATGCCAACGAGTCAAAGTCTTACTGGAAATGACATTGCTGGGGTCACAAATCTGGTTTTCTCCATTGTCTTGGTGGCATTTTCCATTTCAAGAGACAATGCGAGGCTCTGGTCGACGCTGATTGGTGGATAAATTTGGATAATTTGTCATGAAGAGGGCAGTCATATATGGATATTCTCTTCCAGAAAGACAACTTTGAATTTCGCAGACAATTTGGATCTTTGACATCTTTTAAGTTTAAACGTAGTGCTTGTCAACAATTTTACGGCTACTTTTTAGAAAACCGTCACACGCCTTAAAAGATATTGTTGCTTGAAATATGTATGATCAAATACACATGCAGCGCAACGATAAGTATACCAAACATATCTTAGTTTTTATCGGTTCGATTCAAAGTTGAATTGACCATCGCACACTGCTGGACATACACGACATGAATTCGCTCAATTACTAAATTATTAGTCTGCATAAGTTTCAAGTAAAATTCCCCTATGTTTCCACAATTATTTGGCAAATGAAAGTTAAATGTCAACCCTGTAATGATGAAAGAATTCAGTGAAGGATGTAGAAACATAGCTCAGGGAAGGGGTCATAAAGTAAACTCCAGTACCAAACTTCGAGGGTGACATATAAAATTTTTGTTTGATGATTTCATAGATCATGATCAATCCACTTCTTTCTCATTCTAGGTTCTGTTTTTTCACACAATCCCCCAAGCCATTCAAGTTTTTATGGATTCATGATCAAAGGTATCCTAGAGAGAGTTCAACTACAAGTTTACCCGCAGGATGATGCGACAATTTTCACCTAAATGCAGGTAATAACATTTTGCGATCTGAAACCCCAAAAAAATTGTATGTATCGTATTTGGAAAATTATGATAACACGTTAAGGGTACATTTGTTTTACGGAAAATTAATGATTTGGAAACAAATTTCCTAAAAATAATCATTAATATTGCTTGAACTAATGAGTTGATTTAATATGTTTTTATTACTGATAACAGTTTTTGTATAAACATTCTCGTGAATGATGAAAATATTTTTCCCATCATTTTTTCCCGCGAAATAAACGGAGACTTAATTAACGCTAGATATCTCTAGGTTGGTTAACATTGAGCGATTTTCAACGAGGTGCTATGACATATTTTAGTAAAAATTAATTATACAAAATAAAAAGATATATCTCTATTATATATAGAGCAAACCCGAAGGCCTTTCATTTCAACCTTAAATTTTACGAATCTATGCATCACTTTCATTCTTACATGGGACATATAGTAATTTGTAGGTTTAATCGGATTTTGACAGTAAAGCCGGTTGTGTTTATATAATGTAAAGTGGATTTTGATAGTAGTGCTTTGAATTAAATATAATTAATCCGGCTATAATATATGATTCATAACTTTATTCAAGCTACATATCATATGCAATAATCAACTTGACTCCCTACGACGTTTATATAATTCTTTTGATAATTTGAGAAATTAAATAAAACAATCTTGACAAAATAATATACCAGATAATCATAGTCAATATCTATTTACTTTTAGGATTAAGTATTACATGGAACTTAAATATACAAAATAAGCATTGTCTAAAATCTAAAATAAGTATAATGACACGATTAATCTATAGTTTTACATATTGATATAAAATTCTAAAATATAGGTAAATTTGGATTTTGATGACATGTGTATTGATGAATATTCGAAATGTATGTGATAATTTGAAAATTAGATAAAACAATTTTAACAAAATAATATACTCGATAATTTATAGACTGCGTCTATATATATTTTTAGGTTGTAACATGTACAGAATCTTCACTCTAACCTCCGCCTCCCTGTCTCTCGGTGTCTCTTCTCTGAGTCTCCTCTCGCTCGGGCGGCGCAGTCGAGCTCTCAAGCCGCGGCAATCCTCGCCGCCGTCGTCGGACATCGACCCGTCTCTTACTCCCGCTCGCGCCCGCGCCGGCGCAATCCAGCTCTCTCTCTCTCTCTCTCTCTCTTCGCGGCAGCCCAGCACCGCCGCTCGTTCTTTTGCAGCTCGACCGCTCCGATTCGCCTCCAGTCTTTGTCGTCGCCACCCCTAGCTCGCAGATTCGCCCGTCGAAACTAAGGTGAGTCTCGCTTTCCCTTTGAAGCTGTCGAATGGCTTGGGCTCTGAGAAGTCGAGTAGTTTGGAGACATGTCAATTTTTCTAGAGTGCTTCTTTGCAGGCGACACCCTTGTATGACTTTGTATACCTTCGGCTGTTATAAGGGAAGAAGAGGAGAGAAAATCTGATTAAGAGATGTCCTCTGCAGGTTAACTCATGGCACGTTCCCGAGATCGTGATTTCTTGTTTTGCGACTTTTGTGGGACGATGCTTACATTAAGTTCAGTCAAGTTTGCAAAATGCCCTTCGTGTAATTTTAAGCGGAGCACTAAAGGTTGGGATCTCCGTTTTCAATCGCTCAATGTACTTGATTAATAATTGTAGAGATGGTTCTGCTGTTGGAGTCTCTTTTTTCTTGGTCTTGAAGTTGACATGAGATTGAATTTTATAGTAAGTCTCAAGATTGACGAGTGTTGCTTCTCATGGTAGGCTGTTGTGTCCTTCCGTTTCTGGGTTCTGCTCTTTTCATAGTGGCAGTGTTCGCCATTGTTCTTTTGTGCTGCAAAGCTTTGATGCTTTTTCACGCGATGCATTGAAAAGAAATAATTTCTTTGCCTAGGATATCAGAAATTTTTCATGTTTCCATCTGCAAATTTTCCATCTTGAGCCTTCTGCATACCTTGGGACATGTCCCCTTGTAAGTTTGTATTGGTTGGAAGTATCTTAGGTCTTGATTTTGGATGATGAGGATGATGATCCATTTAGAGGCCCCCTGAGAATGTGATAGTTGAGGAGAAAAAAGGAAAAGGCTGGAGAGGAACTCTTTTTATGGCAGTGAAAGGTGTGATCAGCCATCGTACCTATAACTTGGGGATACTATTGTGCTGAGGTTTTTCGCAGAATTTGTTGCTGGTTACACCCGAGACCACTAGTTTGGGGGAAAATAACCACTAATGTGAAATGCATATCTTAGCACGGTTGTCTCATTCTCTGACCATGTCTGCTGTCTTTTTGTTTAGAGTGGTGCGGTGGTTCAGTCATTGTGTGTTGTTGTTATTTCCCGGATATTAGCTGCCGGTTAGCTGTTTATTATACCTTACCATTTTGCTCTTTGAGTCGATTTCTACTTTCTCAATTGTGAGCCTTATTGATGACTTTGCTCTCAGATATTGCTGGAAGAGAAATTAAGTACAAAGTAACCGCTCAGGTATGCCTTGATCTGGCTGACTGATTGATGCATGCACTCTGTTGGATCTTAGAATCATGAGTTAAGTGCATACATGATCTACTAGTTCAACAATTTATGAGAATATACTTGTATTTCATCAAGTTCTACTGCCTAGGTAGTCATTTATTGAGTGACCATCAAATATAGAAAATGCTAGAGATTTGAGTGGCTATGGCAACTCTTCAGTACTAAAGAACATTTGAGGCTTAGAAAGGGCGTCCACTTGGCATAAATGTGAACTCCTACTCACGATGGAAAAATTACATGAAATTTTCTTGCTTCCAGAAGGCTTTCAATTCGCTTTTCACAACCTGAATATGAGGCTACCTGTTGTTAGTGAAGTTTAATTTTTCACAACTACCTTTTGTTGCTTTCGATCACTAACCTTTGACGTTGAGAATGAAAGGTACTGAGATGAGTGGTTCTGCTGCAACATAGACCCATATAGCTCTTGATGGCTTCTCTTACATTATTGAATCAAATAGTGCCCACATCTTGTAGAATTTGCGACATTGTGGAGAGTTTTGGTAGGGATCACTAGGCTTTTGTTTTTGTCCTGTTAAAGAGGGTTCTATCAAAGAAAACCCTTTATCATAAACCTTTTCTTATTAACACGTGGTTGTAATCATGGACCTTTAATTTTTTTTTATTTCTGACGCAACACCTAGAGTAGTACTTTAGTTGAGAAAGAGCTATTGTCCTTCTTGATTTTCCTTAATCTTTTAATCAAATTTCACACGTTTGACAATGTCAAGTAAGCTTCTCGTGGTCATCTACCGTACCGCAGGACATAAGGAGGGAGCTAGGCATATCTACCTTCGAGGAGGGGAAGCTGCAATTAGCTACGGTAGTGGCTAGATTGTGGTGTATTAGTATATTGGCACGATGTTTCCTTTGTGACTGGAATGTGATCTTCTCTTATGTTGGTCTTGCCTCTCAGATAACTCGAAAGTGTGAAAAATGTGGCAACGATGAATTTGAGTATACTCGGAAACAGGTAATGGGCAAGTTTAGCGCACTGCTATTTTCTCTCGCGTTAATTTTCCCTAACACGGGTATATCCCGTCTTTCCCTTTTCTCGTCATTCATTCCGTCTTGATACCTGACCCGTTGCAGATGAGATCGGCAGATGAAGGGCAAACGACATTTTTGACATGTACCAAATGCAGGGATACTATTACAGAAAACTAACTGTACAACTTATCAGATTATTATGCAATCGAGTCCGCGGGGGCTCTGTACCATGCGGTGATGTTTAAACGCTGCTAAGTTTCTTGTTTCAAGCATGTGCATCTCCTTGTGGAATTTCCGGAGTGAGCTTCCTAGAGTTATACTGGAGTAATTTCTCTTGCTGTTGTCAAGTGGACTAAGTCCATTCATTGCTCAAGAGAAGTCGAAGGAAATAAGCCCTTAAGCAAAGTCCACGTGGCTGTATTGTGTCTGCATTGTGTCTGTATTGCATGCAGGCCAGTGTTTCAAAGCAAATATCAAGCAAAAGTGCTATCATCCTAGTATAAATTTAGGGGGGAATTATACGAAATCCTTCTAAACTTTTAAGATGATACAAGTCTGCCTCTCAACTTTCAACAATTATAATTTTCATTTTGTTACGGCTGTCGATCTGCTGTTTATTTTTCTGTTTGCATGCGCTTAACATGTCAATTTTCAAGGGGAAAATTACAATTCTCCTATTATTTTCAGTCAAATAACTCTTTTGCCACTAATTGCGCGAAAATAAATTTAAAACTAGAGGAAAATGTAGAGAGAGAAAAGGATGTTTTAAAATTGTTACAGAAAAACAATGAGATCGACAATACTAACAATGCTGATGATGATGAGTAAAGAAAAACTAAGTGAAGAGATGGATGTATGATGACATTTAAATAGAATATAATAACAACAACCACGATAATAATGATGATGGTCATCTTTGTTTTCTTTTTATTTTTTCTTTGATTATAATTTTATTCTAAAACTATTTATCTCGGTCTTCTATTTTCTATTTAAAAACCCACTCCTGGCAAAGTTGGTGTTGCTCGGCATAGTCACAAAGTCGTTCCATTCATTCACGTTGTGCAAATGATATTTCTCTAATTGAAAGATGGCTCGATTCGACTCTCTTTTAATTCCTTCCAGCATTTTAAGAATCTCGTTGCTTAGTCCTGTTTTCATAGCTCTTTTGGTGTGCACAATTAAGTAGAATAGTGACTAAAATTACAATAGTGAATAATTATGCCATGCCAGTGGCTTGGTCCTTTTGAATTACTAACTCATGGAGGATATATGAAAAATAAAATAAAAATACAGATCATTGCATTTTTTTTCTCATTTTTCCATATCCAGTTTATGATTTTTTATTTTTTTTATATTTGTATTACCGTATTGTGGGCAAAGGAGTGATATGTCTAAAAAAATAAAGGAAAATTACAATTTTATCCTTGAAAAATCACATACTTTCCAAGCATAAACCGAAAAATGGACGGAGGATTGACTGTTATAACGAAGTAAAAGCCTAGGAGGGTTTTGTGTAGATGGAAAATACGGGACAAATGTGTATCACTATAAAAGTTGAAGGGGATTTTTCGTAATCTCCTCATAGTGTAAAGCTCAAGGGATGGAACCTACTTAGAGACCAAGAGGATGTTACCTAGGGCATGTATTTCAATTAAAAATTAAAATTAAGATAGAAACAAAAGGAGAATATTACACTGGATCATTCTTGCAGATCAAGGGAAACAGTCAGTCAATGGAAGTTTGAATTTTTAACGAGAGGCAAGAAAAATACGCGAGAATAATTGCTAAATTAATGCTTGTGTGAAAAAATCAATATGCATATGGACCCAATTTTGATAGGACCCACACCTAATACTCTCCGGCGGGCTAGTTGTCTCACATAAGACGAGAAGAATATTTATGATAACGTAAGTTAAAATTAGAGAAGAAGGAAACCAATAATAATTATGCTAATATTTTCCACACATATAATAGAGGTTTGCCCTAACTATCTTTATAATTTTGCTTATTGAAAGAAAATGGATATAAAATATTTCTTTTCTTTGTGGCCAGATTTATTATAGAAAAATGACATAAATGATCATTGGACTTTGGTACAGTGTGCAATATCGTCCTTGGAGTTTTAATTTATTCAACATGGTTCTTGAACTATTAGTAAATATTTAATCTAGCCCATAGACTATATGAAAATGTTCAATATTGTCCATTCGTTAATCCAAATTAATGGAATCTCCTGACGAGACTTTCAGTCCATTAAGTTTGAACGGTGGACAACAAAATATAATGCACCAAATTATCCAAGTGAGATATCCATCTCAAATCAAGGTATGACAATCCACGTCATCAAATAACAATGGACATGTTAACGCCCCTTTTTTTTTAAACTTTGCTAAAGTAGATTGATAAAAAGATAGACACATTGACTCATCATTTTTAAGGATCCAACTCAGCATATAATAACTCACGTCATCGAATAACATCTGATTTTTCATTTGAGCAAACGGAAGGACTGCATTGAACATTAACTAATGGTATATGGACCGCACGGAACAAATTAAAAGTCCATGGACGACATCACACATTAAACCAAAGTCCAACGACTATTCATGTGATTTTTTTCATTTAATAAAAGAAAATGTTTTTTACTAAGTAATATTTTAAGCAATCTAGGTGACATGGTTCCACACAACCCAAGCCAAAACAAATCCCAAAATTTTGGGTCAACCACGCAATTTCCAGTCTAGTGCTAGAGTGGGTCTCAACAGATTGGGAACGACGTCTCACGTCTTCATCAAAGAAACCTCGAAAAGTCGGCATCTTCGCGTTTGCCTTCGTTGATAATTTGGCGGAACCCTTATGAACAATTACCCGACGTAGGGTTTTAGCTTCTTTCTCATTTGTTTATTCGTGGTCGGAAAATTTGTCCAAGCTGCTGCTCCAATAGGAATATTCATGGTTTCCTGTTGGGGCCTTGTTTTCAACTACAAGTCCACAAGGCGGTGCTTCACGTGCTTATAGTTTATCCCAAAATTGATTAATCACGGATTACTTATTCCTACGTGTGAAGTCGCATTGTCCGCAGCCGTTTTGTCTTCATTGGTGTATTGTCGGTTTTATGCGTTCTTGTCCACAAGTGCTCGAGATTCAAAGGCATTTCTGGTAACACAGAGTCGCCAATGTGGTGCGAAAGATCTTATTCTGTATTTTTCTACAGTATGGCACCTTCCCAAGAAGTAATTTTATGAGTACTATGACGAGAAAACCTACCTTCAATAGGTAAATTCTAAGCCCGAGAATCGTCTTACTTACTCCATGAATCGTGTGACGCGCAAATCATAACTCGAGCGGATGACCGTAAGCAAAGTTTTTGCACTTTTGTTGGTGCAGCAAGTCAAATATGTCGCCTTTCGGATATGGCCATTAGTCCTTATTTTTTCCATGGACAGTTGGTCTCGACTTTGTCCATGCTCGGGACATAGTCTACATATCCATGCCACATGTAAAATTCATGGCATTTTGCCTTTTGTGGTTGGTATCTCAATATCTAAAGAGGAAATCTCTATAGTGTTTTACTTTGAGATATTTTTTTGCCATGTGACCGTCGATTGCATTTATGTGACCTACGGCTATCTAGGTCAAAAAGAAAAATTCGTGATTCCTCGACTTAACTTAGTAGTAGAAGCATAAACATAACAAATTGGAGGGAGCGAGGAAAAAACATCCGTAACGATCTTCACTTAGAAATGTGAGATATAAACTGTTTATATCCAATTCCATAGTTTATAACTATAGGTTTATCAAAATTTAATTCAAATACCAAACAATCAAGAAGTGGACAGCCTTGTCGTCATAGAAATTTAAACAAAATAGTAAAGACATATAAAACCCAAATATTTGTAGCGACCCACTAATGGCACCAAGAACCGGAATCATATGCAAACTCTCAAGACCATATTTCAATTGGATAATGGCACAAATGATCTATAAATTATGGTTTAATTTGTAATGTGATCCTTAAACTTTATCCCAATATGAGATGTGGTCTCGAAACTTTTAATTTTTATCCAATGTTTTCCCTGAATTTTTTATACATGTTCAATTTAGTCCCTAAACCATATAATAATATTTAATATTATCATTCCATTAATTCAAGTTTAGGAACAATATTAAATATTATAATAAAGTGCATGGACTAAATTAAACATGTACCAAAAGTTTAAGTACCGCATTAAACAAATTAACAATTCAGTGACCACAATGCACATTAAGCTAAGGTTTAGATATTATTTGTGTCGTTATCCTATTAAAATATGGTCCTGAGAGTTTGCGTATGATTCCGGTTCTTGGCGTCATTAGTAGGTCACAACAAATATTTTGGTTTTGCATGCCTATGCTCTTCTGCGTAAATTTCCCTATTTCAAATTTTCAATTGCTGAGAAGGAGAGGCCTACTAGCCCCACCAATCATTCGTGGGGGAACATCTCATCACGGACGGTGGTGATTGGCCACTGGATCGCCACGTGTCCACAGACACGCACCTCCACTGTACCTCCTGTAGGACCCTAACAACGCCTCGAGGGGCCAAAAAAAAAAAATCTCTTTCGTCGGTTTTTTTTATTTATTTATTTGTTTCGACCACACCTTTGAATTCCCCCCACAAGAGGTCACAAGACTCATAACGACTAAGGCAGGACGACGAAGCCGCAGGCTCCCCCCCAAAAGACGATGGGCCCCACCGCCTTTTGAAAACGTGTATGGCCAGGATTCGCTCCGTCCCCGGCCCTCGCACACCAACTTCGAGGACCCCGAGGAAGGCGATGGACGGCCCAGATCCCCCCAACGGCTACTTCCCCGGGATGAATCCGACGGTCGACATACGAATGGCGGTTGCCGCCCTACAGTGGACCGACCGCAGCGGTTGTCGGTAAATTAGGAGAAACAGTGACCTTATTCTATAGTATTCGACCCAGTATTCTACAAGCGAAAATGGCAACAATATATAAAAATTGCTAAGCATGATTCACGTTAAATAATTCAATTTTCAAAACGATAACACATTTATGTGGTGATGATAATCATTATATTTCTTAAAAACAAAAGCACGAAACAATCCAATTTTCAAATATCGGTTAATACGACACGAACAATAAAAAGATAATATTATAGCCGGCTGCGCCCGTTGTTCCAAAGTCTTAATGGTTTGTTAAATCAAACAGGGAATCAAGAAAGCGTGGTCATGAAATTGAGTCGAATAAAAAAAATTCTTTTTAATCCCCCATTTTACGAGGTCATGTCTTAAAGCTTACTCAATTCTCATTGGTCCTAGATGGGATGAGATCTAAGGAGAAAACAAATGAAAAGGGGGAATAATCAAAGACCGCGTTGCCTTTGGGCGTAGCCGTTGGAGATATTTGGCCTATAAAAAGAAGGGGCGAGCTGACAGAAAAGCTGCGCTCCATTCACAGGAAAAGCAAACCAAGAAACCCCTGTGGGAATCCAAAGAGAAGGGTTCGTTCCCGGTCGATCGCGAGTCCTACGCATACAGCAGATGATCGTCCTGTACATCTGCGTTCTTCCCCTCTATACCTGATCTTGATACCGGACAGGCCGTCCCTATCTTTTCGTTGTTATTTCGATTTTCGTCTCGTTTTTCTCGACCTGCAAACTTTCCCGAGAAAATAATCCGTATCGGTTTTCCCTGAGAGCTCAGGCTGAACAAGATCGAGCTGCCCTTTTTTTGTGAATCAGTTTGAGACACTTTGATCGCGTCGGGGTTCTTTTTTTCCTCCCCCAGATCTCGATCAAAGAGCTCTCTCTCTCTCTCCCTCCCTCTCTTCTGTGAGTTTGTGAAGCACCTTCCATGGAAGCAGTTGCTGCATCGTACCAGCCAGACCATCAGCCGATCTCCCCATGCAGGCAGATCAATACGATGCCTAGGAGAAACCACCGCCACAACCACCACAGCTTCACGGTGAAACCATCTCCCATGAGCACCGTCCACGGCGGAGGAGGAGGAGGTCATGTGCTGCTCTTCGCTCGTCCGCCTCCTCCTTCGCGTTCTCTCTCCTTCTCTTACCCTCTGCCACCGTCGTCGTCACCGCCGATCTCCAACCCTCTCGGCTTCAACAACGTCCCTCCTCATCACCACCAGGGCCAACCACCTTTGCTTCCTTTGCCAAAACCCTACTCTTCGCTCTCTTTCTCGCCCCCTAATTCTAACATGAGGACCAGCAAGCCCAAGTCGTCGTCCCTCACTCCCAAGAAATCTTCTCCAAAGCACCCGAAAAGACAAGACCCCAACAACAACAAGAAGGACTCCAAGAACACGGTGAAGTCACCCTCCACCCCACGTTTGGATAACTCGTCAGCTGACGGCGGCGTCGCGACTATCTGGTCGACGTGCACGATGGGTCCCGACCCGGATAAGCTCCCAAGGGACGTCTTTGTGTCCAAGGGTTCGTTAAGGGGCGACGTGGGTTTTCGCTCGCTCGTTTTGGGAGACTTGGAGAAGTTCTCTGGCTCTATGATGTACGCGATATCGCCTCCTCCGAGCAGCTTGCCGTTGCCCAGATTCTCTCTGCTGAGGCCGAAGCAGCTCAGCTGCAACGCCGAGGCCGCCGGAGGTCTTCGGTCTGGAGTCGACGCCGGCGCGACCGACGACCGACGACCTCCGGCGGATCCTCCGTCTCCCCTGAACACGTCTCCACATCTTTCTTCCGAAGCTCAAAGAGGGACAAACTCGAGCTAAAAGGGGTCCACGCGATCGCCCGACCTGAACCGCTTTTAGTATGGTTTTGTTCTGGTGGTATTGTGATGTTGTGTGTCTCTTTGTGTCTGTGTGTGTACTTAGATTTCTTTCGGGTCTTCTGTTTTTTCTGTTTATTGTCTTTCTCTTTCTTTCGTTTCTTGCTTCTGAAGATCAATTTTGTGAGCACCGCCTGCGTTTTAGAAATGGGGTGCACAAAGAAAGTGATCGATATATATGAAATAGCTTCTGTCGCTGGAAGATGTAAGAGCCTCTCTCTCTCTCTCTCTCTCTCTTATGGATTATGTCTTCTTTTTGCTAACATTCCTCGGGATGCTCTTAGTTCGGTTTCTGTCTCGTTCCTAGATATTTTGTGTGAATAAAAGTAATATACGATCCTCGAGATCTTAGGATGTGCCGCTATATATGTGATAAGTATCATTTATAAATTGTGAATCGTATTAAAAAGCTATACATGTATAAGAAAAAAGTTTCATTTATTCTACCATACTTACATCGTAAATAAAATGCGAGTATGAGCGAGTTTGATTCTCTAGTTTGCTTTTCATCGCCGATGATACCTTTCAAGTTGAGTGAGTTTTTTCTCGATGATGCACGCATATTTAATGAAAGGAAACAAATCTGCAATACCATGTGCACAAGCTATCTTCATGAAGGACAAAACATTAGGGTACATACAAAATTAGTCATTGGAGGATTCGCAGGTCCACAAGCGATGAATGAATGAGATTGCGATAGATCGAGAGATTTTAGTTGTTTTTCCGTTTGCAAGCTCTCGACATATGAGAACTCTTTCGACTCTTCATGGTTTGCCGTGGAAAAAGATTAGGTTGTTCTTGGGTGTAAAGGAAGAGAGATGCTAGTAAGAAGTGATAGGACATGCAAAGGATTGAACGTGAAAAGGATTTCTTGCTCGTGTACTTCTTTCTCTTAGCCTTCCTCGAAGCATTCGGAGAAAGAGGAAGCGTGTATTAAAGACCAAGACCTCAATCTTTTGGGGGGAAGGTGTTCGATTTGCTTGTGTTTTTCACGTGCGCCAATACTAATATCTTTACGTACTTAGCTTGGTTTTTTTTGTCAATCAGCATCTTTTTGGGTGTGTTATAAGGACCCCGATCATTAATATTAGTCGCTGTTCAATCAAACAGATCTCCCGGATTCAGCAATAACATCATTTTCGGACCAACTGTTGTCCTAATAGGGAGGTTGACGAATTCTATTTTTTTGGGAAAAAATTGTGAACGGACAAGCTATTTACTTATAGATATGTAACGCACACGTCATTGATATTTGTGCTATATGACTAATGAATAACGCTTTGAGAATACTAAGATATGTTGAATGCAGTCTTTCGATATTAGTTTTTCTTTTTACTGGACATTGCATGTGACTTCCACAAAATACCAAGCATATCTAAGTTCGATGCATGGTCGATCCGCAACCGGAATGAATTTCAAAGTTCTAAATTAAGGCCAAGAAAGTATCGCATGTCTTTGTAATTGTAGGTGTGTTCTAAATCCGAGACTTGGCTTGCAAGCCGAAGGCACGAGTAAGATTGCCCAATTTATCCTCGGTCACTAGATACCTTATTAGTTTGTGAAGGACGGGCCTAAACTTAGGTATGTCATGGGTCTTACGCTTCCCCACCGCACCTGTTGAGGTTGTGGTGACGAGCTTACCCAATGAGCAAGCGGTGCTCTGTTGACGTTTTAAACCAAACATTCAAGCAGCAACTGAGGTAGGAAGAGTGATGTTGAACTCGCTTTTTTAGACTTTCTGAAATTATCCGACCTACTATTTTCTAAGTAACTAAGTAATGGCTCGCTTCCGCCGCTTCACTAACTAATTACCCATTTTTCTCCCATAATCACACAATTTTTCGCACGCGCATAGGGCATGCCATGCATGACAATTTTTTCTTTCTGAAAAAAGAATAGACGTGGAGGGATTTTTCTTGTAAAACTCTGAAGCAAATTATCTTTTTGTAATTGCCTATGCATATGTGTATACACATATTTTTATAAAATTTTTTACACGAGAAGAGGCTTCCTCTGGGGTGGTTGAGAAGGGTTATAGCGGCTGTTTGTTTGTTTTTTTCTCTATTGCCGGCCTGAAAAAGATTATGATGCGTTCCTCCAATGAGCAATTACACATAGTTAATCTAAACCTCCCCCAGATGGAGATCGAATCTGCTTATTACATGAATGAACATAATATTTCAGTCACGGATTAGATCCATTGCGTCATGAACAGATTTGGGTATCCACCACTAGATGCAATTTAATTTAATTTTCATTTTTTTGCAGCTCGTTTAAGATTATTGTCTAAATTATTAGTTCAACTTAGAGGCAAGAGAAAAATTAAGTAAATGCTAATTATTAAGGGGGGGAAACCCTTTGACGAAGAAACCAAAACAATTCGTCGCCTTCTCTACGACACAATTGGTGTTACTTTTACTTTAGGTCCAACCTTTAAAGCGATCTCTACTTTTACATGGATATAATATCATATTGTTGTGAAAGTATAACATAATGTCCATTCATTACACATGTCTCTGAGCCTTCATCAGATGACCTCTACTTAAAGAAATTTCTAACAATTTTTGTTGTGCATTTGTAGCAATACATTCATACTACGGGCGACAATTTTTAAAAAAATATCTTCAAACCGTTCATTTTTCGCGAAACAAATGCACCACCCATACTAAGCATTCATCGTACTATACGCAAACATGCCAAATCGTATTCTTATCATGTGGTATTGGTATTTTGATTCAAAGTCATGGTCTCTACATGAGAATCAAAGGTTCCCTTCATTACCGTCGAGTCTACTCCCCGTAATCAAACGCCAACAGATCGCACAGCATATCTACGCGATATGAAAATGAGAAATTCAATTCTTGGTGGTGACGTGACTTACGACTAATAACCATTCGCACGTTCGAGCACCGACCATTCGTTGAAAGGTCCCCTCCCCCTTTGGATATTTGCTTCTTCTCGCAATAAACTAGTTTCCTTCCATCATCGACCCTGTAATTAAATTGCAAAAGCAATCGGACACGCAAGCCCACGTATTATTGTGGCTTTAGGGTGTCACGACAGATGGATTTAAAACGCAGATTTCGATGCCTTGAACGGGAAAGAAGATCGAGGGGTTCGCTCTTGTTTAATGGGTCGATTTCGTCACGAGGGGTTTGGTTTGATAATATCTCTTGGCAGCATCATCATCGTCATCATCACATGAAAGAGTGAGAGAGAGAGAAAAGGCAAAGGCAAAAGAAGAATACGCAGTCGGCTATCGAAGAAAGGTTATTGCTTCAGTTGCAATGACATAAAGATTAAAGAGGGCACGATGAACATGGCCGATGCAATAAAGAAGTGAGTGGTCGGTTCCTCGAAAGATGGTCGATGGTCGGACACTAATGGCGGCTTTTAGGGTTTTTGTTTCTTTTACTTCTCATTATATTATTGTGATTTTTTATTCCGATCCTGTTGGGATCCTCCCTCTTGCAGCGATCGGGGAGATCTGGTCGTTCGATCGGGAGATGAAGTTTCTCTCTGGCTTCGCCGAGTGTGGGGCTAACAATGATCTGTGCACATCGTCTAGTGCATTGATGATACACTATTTTACTAACACGAGATATCCAAACATTCGCTCGATTAATCTCCAGTATTGACGTACGTCAACACTCCGTCGCTTGCATTGGTTTAAGTCTTAATAGTACACATGGTCGTATGACTCGACACGAAACGGGAAATGTCGAACTTATTGAAGTTTAGCCCGTTTGAAGCTTATAAATGTTTGTCCTGTAAATTCATTGTTTTCTCTCCGATAACAATAAATTCACTGTCTTTCTTTCTAAATTATAAAATGATTGGAGTAATAGATTTTGCACTTTTATTTAGTTTCAGAAGAACATTGCATACCGCTCACTCCGTGAGCGTTTTGACTAAAATGTCATTAACGATTAGGAAGTAGCTTTCAAACAACTCAGTAGGGTTTTCTGCTCAGTGGGCCTAACTGAGGACGCATCCTTCAGCCCTTGTCGTGACGGAATTCGCCTCGTCTTTCAAGGCCTTTTGGACAGTGGCCCTGAACGAGCCCAAATTCCTAGTACATTGTCGATCCAGTCCGATGACCCGAAACGTATTTAGTCCGACCCAACCAATGGAAGAGCAATCCACGTTCTTCAGGAGCGTATTTTGTCGGGAAAACAACACAAATGATCCCTGAATTTTGGTTTAATGTGCAATATCGCCCGTCCCTCTTTTAATTTGTTCGATGTAGTCTCCGAACTTTAGTCCAATATACAATGTCGTCCTTGAACTTTTAATTGGTTCAATGTAGCCCCTGAACTTTAATTTCAAATTCAATGTGATCCATAAACTTTTAAATATTTTTATATTGCCTAAGGGTTACATTAAATATTTACCAATAGTTCAAGAACCACATCGAACAAATTGAAAATTTTAGGGACGACGTTACATATTATACCAAAGTTCAAAAACTACATTACACAAATTAAAAGTTTAAAGGCGACATTGCACATTGAATCGAAGTTTAGAGACCATCTGTGCTGTTATCCCTAATTTTTTCTCTTGATTGTGATGTTCCGTCAGAAATTATAGGGAATCGCGATACATTATGAAGGTAATAAATATACGCGCGATCACAATTTAAATTCAAATCGACTATATTCCCTCGATGGTTGACATGAAATATCAATGTTTTGTAAGATAAATGGCGCCGTATTTCAAATGCTTAAAGTGAAAACCTAACCTAGATGGTTGGCATTTGATCACTGTCATTTTCTTTTGAGTTCTCTCGGTCATCGAGAGATATGGTGGTAGGCATGGGGACCTCCCTGGTCTCTGAAAGCACCATCACTTGCCACTTGAAAGGGACGGCTCTAAAGCCCTATTGCCCCCAATAAAACTTGTTCCTATCCACCAAATTAGATTCATTTCTAAGGGGCCGAGGATGGCCGACTCGTATAGTTAGTGCCCATCGCTTTATCGTAAAGGTGCGACACATTGCTACGAAATGCCTAATTCGGATCGGGAGGACTCCTTAATCCCCTTGTGTTTTGTCTTCGGCACGAAATTTTTATGAATTTGGTTCAATATTTTCGTTTGATGAAATGTTGGGATCAAGTGGAAGAATGTTATTATACCGATAATATGATTCCACATTCAGTTTATTATTGCCCACATTAATTTCATCGACATTTTATCGTCCACATTAAGTTACGTGATAACTATCCATTAACCGTCCAATATAGATAACTTCCTGATGGAAGGAGTATTGCGAAGGGGTGCGAATGGAAAAGTATAAATAGGTCGTCTAAGTCAAGGCCCCTCATTTAAGAAAATCACACAATCATCGTTGAAAGGGCAATTGGCTAAAAATTCCTATTCACGGATCGTTCAAGACTTTGCGACTCTAGTTCTTCATTCAAACTTCATCAATGGCTAGAGGTTAGTACAGATTTTTCACGTTTCCGCATTATGATTCTGATTATTCATGAATTAATCGGGATCTTTAGTCCTTTAGATTTGGATTGTCTTACCGATGACATTATCATTGGTAAATAGACTTAATTTTGTGGGAAACTCCGGTTTTGTGGTGAGTAAATAGATTTCATTAATAGGCACTTTTGCATTTGTCTCTAGAGCATGGTTCTTGTTGATTTTTCTTTATGTATGAATTTTAGGTCTTTGTTAGAGATTTTGTACCACGTGGATTGGCCATTTGGCTCGCCTGTTTTCACTGTTGGAGGAGGAGTTATGCCTTGCCTGCAACTGCAACTGCAAGCTTGAAAGTCGGTTCTGGCTCATGGGGCAATAGCATTGGCAGTTGGTCTTTGCTGCGTTCTACATGGATTTCTCATCTGCCAGTATTGTCCAGATTTGGTCTCTGTTCAGTTGTGGCACCTTACTGGTGCATGCAGTGATGTTCCACCATAGTTGTGGCACCATATATGGGTCGTAGTTTGTCTGTTTTGTGCATTTTCCTAGTTCATTACATCCTCTACAAATGAAGTTGGACTGATCATTATCCATTGTCTTTCTAATGCTTGCTTGGTTGCTTAATCATCTCATTGACAGGTTGATGACTGTGGATTTTTTCAATGGATTGATCCTAAGTCTTCCTCTCATGAGAATGGAGAATTTTGTGGATTGATAAATGAGAATTTTGTGGATGGGAATTTTGCTGAACCTTTGTTGGCTGAGAATGCGCATCAGGATCACTTAGAGATAATTTTGCTCATGTTGATAATTTTTTTTTTCTAGCTAGTTGTCAATTTCTCCTTTTTGTCTTCGCTCGGGGGAGAGGAAAACGTGTACCCTCCAGTTTTGCGGCATCAATTGTTGCTAATGGTTAAGGTCGTGAGACGTTATAGTTAGTTGCTAATGGTTAAGGCGAAGACATTGTTGCATGTCATTTTGTTGAAAAAAAAAATGAAACTAGAAAAAGGAACAAAAGAAAAACATGATAGACCATGTTTATCCTAGAACCGAACCGGAAAAACAAGATAAGTTCCAAAACAGGTTCCAAAGCAAATAGAGTAAGTTCTCGATTCCAAAACTGGGAATCGGTTATAACAGGGTAGGTTCCAGGTCTAGAACCGGCCTACCCTGAAACCGATCACCTCTAATTTATCTAACACTCTTCGTGTGAGATAACAAGTGCCCAAGACGCAAACTATCCAGATATACATGAGTCGTTTGTACTAAACAAGCACACCCAATACAATTTCATATCTATCGGTCCGTTAAAATCTTTTCGGTATTTTTACATCTATAAATATAGATTCAAGTAAAATGGAAAAAGAAAAGAGAGAATGAAATAGAGAAAGAGGTTAGGCCCTAGTGCCCTCAGAGTAAGGGCATCCCACCTTATATTCGACAATATTTGATCTAAGCCGTTGAAAGAAAAGTGCCATTGATGGATAAGATTACATATTGATAATTCATGAAAGTGGTTGGACAACCTGTCCGTATCAAATTACCATAACAACCTTAGTTTGAAATCAAGATTATGAATAGCTCAATTTACTATAAAGGGTCCGGCCCAAAAAATATATATTTTAGAATGTTATACGTAGAATTTCATGACCGAAATTGATAATTACAAGGCCATCTTGTCAGTGACTAAAAATTGGCGTGGATTGCGAGAGATTGAACAAACACTGGTCCATTTCGGGAATCGATCTTAATCGTGCAGTTTCTTTGACTAATTGCGTTTAATTATCTCCCAAATTAGAAAGTCTCTAAGGGGAGTTTGGCCGGGATTTGTTGTTTAATAGCATCGAGAGAGATATCTTTATTTATCTTCTTTTGGGACGAAGACAGTTAAGTTTGACTAGAAGATACTTTAAAAGTTTGCGAAAGGTGGCCATCATAGACTTTTCTAAAATGATTTAGGACCACGTGATTTTGCATCATCACATAGCTCTGTAAATCTATCATATCATGTGGGCCCACAAGATCGATTTTCCACCAATGGATGTGCGGACTGCGAACGGCCCTTGATCTTGATGATTAAAGCACAAGGAGCGTTGATGATGAACTAATGGGAAAATGCGAATCTCTTAATTTTCCGAAATTGTTTGATTCGTTTCTCGTTTTTTTTTTTTTAAATCGCTAGATATAGAATAAAATCGATCCTTTTTTGGTGAAAATACGAACGTTGGGTGCACCCATTTGTTGCACGAAGGGCAGTGAAATCGCCCAATCTTTTCATGCCAAAGAAAACTTTTCTCGCGAAATAGAAACCCAACGGACATTTGTCGATTTTGCATCCACTCCTCACGACGATTCTTCATGTAATTTGAGAAAGAATAATGCTAACGATATGAAATTATTCATAGATTTAATTTATTAAGTGATCCATAGATTATAAGAAAGAATTTATTATGCATATATTTAAAAAAGATGTCGCTATTGGGAGAAAACTATATTAGGACTTACGATATAGGAAAAAAATTGTTACGGAAAATTTTTTATGAAATTGCATCGCATGTCACCTGTCAATTATATTGCTATTAATATGGAAAGCTATTAGGGTGTTTTATGAAATTATCATGGTCGTGTATGGAAAGCTACTAACACATTTCACAAACACACATTCGGGTTTTAAACTATAAATTGTCAAAATTACGAGGAAAAAAAAAAACAAACATTAGAAACTATAACATCATCGGTCACAATTGTCCCGACAACAGTAATTTATTCCTTGGATTTTCATTAGTAAGTGTCCCGGCGACACCGGTCAAGACTATTTGGAATTAGTGGATACTCGTATCAACGAAATGTTAAAAATCAACAAGAGACAGTACTCTAAAACAGGGAAATGCTTCGAATTAGGATATTAATATATATATATTGCTAATGGGCCTTTTAAGAAATTGGAACAATTTCCTAAACAATAACGATGTCGGCAACGGGGGGCTGTCTTAAAACGACAAAAGAGAGAGACAGAGAAGGGAGAGCCACGACGTGAGTAAGAAGAAGCCAAAAAGGAATGTCCAGATCCAGATGAAATTCCATTATCCGAATAAATAAACAAACAAATTAGATTTTTTCACAATTAAAAAAAAAAAAATCGGAATTGACTTGACTTATTACACGATCCTCCCCCTCCTCCTCCAACATTATCGTTGCCCTGGCGTCATGATTGTTCGCAACAGTTGCAGTAACAGAAGAAGACACAAGAAGCTCTCTCTCTCTCTCTCTCTCTCTCTCTCCCTCTGTGTTTAGCCGTTAAAAATTCTCATGAATGCTTTGACGAATCAGAGCCCTCGTCCTTAGCCCTTACCCACAAGGACGAAGGACGTTACCGACACTCGCACTTCACACGCATACCACACGCGCACCTGCGGAAATCTTCCTCTCTCTCTCTTCGGCCACGAGATTAAATGCTTCCCCTTACTGCGTTCGTTCCGGATAGGAAATGAAATGGCGATGTTATCTGGCGTGATTACCCCACCATCTTGATCTGTCGACCGGCCCATGAGCTACCCCCCTGCGGATCGCCTTCCGGTTGCGCCGACGATCTCGTGGAATCTTTGTGTTAGAATCGGGACGGTTCCTTCAGTTTTTTTCTCTGAATCTTTCTGGGTTGGTTGTTGAAGGCGCGGAGCGAGGTGGGTGTTCGTTCGTTTGAGGTTTCCGGGTGGTTGTTGTAAGGATGGGGATCGTGAGTACGGTTCTTGGTTTTTGTGGATTTGGAGTGGGAACTTCGATCGGGCTCGTGGTCGGCTACTACATGTTCATCTACTTCCAACCTACGGATGTCAAGGTCTGTGTTTTCCGTTTTGTTTTTGTCCTTTTTCCCCCTGTCATTGCGTTTTGCCTTTTGGCCGCTTTTGCTTCCCTGGAATTGCTGCTTGTGCTAGCTGATTTTGTTTGTTTACCGGGGTGCTCTTTATAATGTTGACACCTAAAAAATGGTTAAAAAGATTTGACCTTATTATGGCCATCGATAGAGTGCTGCTTCCTGGATAATTCGTTTTTGTTAATGGGATAGGATTGTTCTGTTTACAGATGTCTAATTGGGTGATCTTGGGCTGCATTCACTCTTAGTTTTAAGTCAGATCATGTGTAAGCTAGTATCAAAGCTATTTCATCTTCCTTTAGCATATATTTGCTTTTTGCCAACCATGGCAATTGTGAAATTAATCGAATACAAGGAGAAAGGGTCATCACTGGTTAAGAAAAAAATATGGGGTACGTCTCATCCGTATGAAACTTAGCATAGTCTTATTCTCTCTGATTATTTGATCTCTTCAGGACCCTGTGGTGCGACCTTTAGTCGAGCAAGATACGAAATCTTTGCAGCATCTGCTCCCGGAGATACCTTTGTGGGTGAAAAATCCGGACTATGACCGTGTATGTTCTTTTCACTGCATCCTCAAGCTTTGAGTTTATAGCTGTTGCTTATGAAAAATTCTGACTATGTCGCTTCCTGCTGCTATAACTGCCATGATTACGGTTTCAAATGCTCTTATTCAATCTTTGAGGAGCTCTTAGATGACAGCTTTCTTGTGTTTTGCTGTTTAACAGGTTGACTGGCTCAACAAATTTATCCTCACCATGTGGCCTTATCTAGATAAGGTATGCTCACTCGACAAAGTTACTTTTCAGTTTCAACTAGTAATTCCTGTTGCGGTTATACTGCTTTAGATTGTTATTCTACTTCTGACTAAGCAAGTGTGTTGTTCATAGGCCATATGCAAGACTGTGAAGACCATAGCAAAGCCTATTATTGCCGAGCAAATACCGAAATACAAGATTGATTCTGTTGAGTTTGAGGAGCTTACATTGGGTTCTTTGCCACCTACTTTCCACGGTTAGCTCTCTCTCTCTCTGGGGTGTATCGGCCAGTGTGAATTTGTGCACTTCTTGCTTCATGTTTTTCATGCACGAAATGTTGTTCATTGGCAGAAGAAATAAACTGAATTTGGAATCTGTGTACTGTTCATACTGGCTTGGTTGCTCATATGTTAATGTGGAAACATATTATGTTTGACTAGTGAATGACTTTGTCATGTTTAGACCCCGTGTGCTCTGGACTTGATTGGAAGACGAAGCGATACTGACACTAGATTTCTGGTGGGTAGGTAGCTTTAGAGTTGTTGACTCAATCCTGGTACATCGAATTCTAGAGGATGCTAGAGTTTTCTATTATCTTTAATTTGTTCTCCTGAGAGATACAATTCTATGCATGTTACTAATTATCTTTAATTCGTGGACTTGGATTGTGCATTGCTTGGACAATTGAGTAAGTAATTAGAACTAAGCTCTTGATGGCCCAATGGCAGAATGTCTGGGAGAAGCTGCTTCACTCAATCCAGTTTCATATTGACAGCTTCTTTATTTACCTAGCATTAAAACTTACTTCTAGTGTATTATGTGAAAAGTTGTTGCGTTCCCTACACGGTGAATTATGGGCTGAATGATAACATTTTCCTGTTTAGCTGCCATTCATCTTCTCAAATGGCATGTCTTTAATGCTATCTTACTCTGTGTCACCAGGAATGAAAGTCTATCTTACTGATGAGAAGGAGTTAATAATGGAGCTGTCGATGAAGTGGGCAGGGAATCCTAACATCATTGTTGCTGCTAAGGCATTCGGGTTGAGGGCAACTGTTCAGGTATCGATGAACAGCTGGTTTATTCTCTCCCTATCCCTCACCCTTCTTCTGTCTCTTTCTCTGTCTCTCACTCTCTCAATTTCTGTGCATTTTAGGTGGTTGATTTGCAAGTGTTTGCTTCTCCACGCATCACTCTGAAGCCTCTGGTTCCAACCTTTCCTTGTTTTGCCAAGATATTTGTGTCTTTAATGGAGAAGGTGTGTTGACTAATTTCCAGTGTAGACTTCTTTTTGTTCAGAGGAGCTGCACTTACAAGGGTCTTTCTATAATAAGATAACCCCAATCCTGTTTGCTGTCTAGTTATTCAGTGTTTCTTTGTGCAGCCGCATGTAGATTTTGGCCTGAAGCTTCTCGGAGCAGATGCTATGTCCATTCCTGGCCTCTATAGGTTTGTCCAGGTAATGCTTTCACCTTTTTCATAATGTTGATTTGAAGTTCCTTCACAGAGAAAGGTTTATTCAAAGTCACAACAGATTTCCCATTCTCCAACTTCACCAATTGTTGGCAATAACTATGTAAATTACTGATGTACAATAGTTTGGGAAAGTACTACCCACTATAACATTCCAATACGACTTCTTCATATTACATTTATGCTTGTATTTAGGAACTTATCAAGGATCAAGTTGCAAATATGTACCTCTGGCCTAAGTACCTAGAAGTCCCTATTCTGGATCCTTCTAAGTAAGTTTTCCTCTTTACAAACTGTTCCTTCCTGCAATTTGTGCTGCCACAAGTTAATGAATATCAAGGTGCTAATTCTATCACTGGTCCAACTACATGGATTTTTGCTTAATCTTGCAGAGCTGCAAGGAAACCGGTTGGGATTCTTAATGTAAAGGTCCTGAGGGGAATGAAGCTTAAAAAGAAGGACCTGCTGGGGAAGTCAGACCCTTATGTTAAGCTAAAGCTTACTGAAGACAAGTTATCCACAAAGAAGACAACAGTGAAACATAGCAATCTAAATCCTGAATGGAATGAGGAGTTCAGTTTGGTGGTCAAGGACCCAGAATCTCAAGCCTTAGAGCTTATTGTCTATGACTGGGAACAGGTAATTTCTCCTCATTGGTACTTTAGGCATCTAATTTAGTTGTTTCAAATTTTTATAAACAATTTAGCCTGTTAGTCTATTGCTGTTTTTTTTTTTTGGGTTCCCCGCTGGACTTCGCTTTGTTTTCTTTTTGGCTGAGTGGAGTACTTCCCTGGTTGATGTCATAAATATCAAGCAGTTTGATATCTGGTGGTCAAGAAAGGCCATGGGTTGAACTGTGTATTGCATATACTTTATGGGATCTTTAAGCTGCCTCTGTTGTTTGCATAGGTTGGTAAACACGACAAGATGGGAATGAATGTTATTCCACTGAAGGAGCTTACACCTGAGGAACCAAAAGTTATGACTCTCAATCTGTTGAAGAACATGGATCCTAATGATGTCCAGAACGAGAAGTCACGTGGGGACCTTGTTGTTGAAGTGGTATACAAGCCTTTCAAGGAGGATGAGATACCCGATGATGTCGAAGATTCAAATGCAGTAGACAAGGCTCCTGAAGGAACACCCTCTGGCGGCGGTTTGCTTGTAGTTATCGTACACGAGGCTCAAGATGTCGAAGGAAAGCATCACACAAATCCCTATGTCCGTCTACTTTTCAGAGGGGAGGAAAGAAAGACTAAGGTATGAAACAGTAATGAGGCATGAGACTGTTCCATCTCAGAATGGAGTACAGTAATGATTCACGCTACATAATGTTTGTGTCAATTCAGTCATTTAGATTTTATCACGACATAGAAATGGCACAACACTTTTCTGTTTTAAAGTGGATGGAATAGTTGTAATGTCAGTTTCACTTTGATGTCCTTAATCTCATGCTGACAGAGTGGCTCAGTTTTTTATCACTCAAATTGCAAGAGCTGTCAGTATAGGGATATTCTACCTGATCAGGCCCATAACTGCATGCTTTCCTGTTTAACTGGCTAGCTCCAGTAAATGTTTACTCTTATTGATCTTTGAAACTTAAGATTCCAGAAACGTTTCAGGATCAATTTGGTTCTGGCACTTGATTATTGCTGTCTGCATTTTCTGTAGCATGTAAAGAAGAACAGAGATCCAAGATGGGAAGAAGAGTTCCAGTTTATGCTTGAGGAACCACCTACCAATGACAGACTCCATGTGGAAGTCATTAGTACCTCCTCGAGGATGGGCTTGTTGCATCTGAAGGTATAATCTTACTTTCGCCGTTGGCTCGACTTTGAAATAGTAGGTTCTTGGAAGTTTGGATCCCCATCAGTGTTTTTTTTTTTGTTGTTGGTCGATAATCCCCATCAGTGTTCACCAAGTAAGCTTTGCTGGTTTTCCTCTCTCCGATCTGCAGATTGCTTTCTCTTTTCAATTCTGAGGTTCGATTTAGGTCATTTTACATGTTAACATCAAGGATATTTTTCCTGTTTCTCCCAAGTAGGCCATGGATTCTGCGCAACATATCATGCAGAACTTACCAGAAGCAATTTCTGACACTTTGTTTAATTTTGCTTAATTAATCAGGAAGCGCTTGGCTATGCAGACATCTACTTATCTGATGTTGTAAGCAACAAGAGGATTAATGGGAAGTACAATCTCATCGACTCGAAGAATGGACAAATCCAAATTGAGTTGCAGTGGAGAACTGCAACTTAGGGCATTGCTAGGGTTGGTAGTGTTTGGAGGTGCCTCCGAGTGTTTTAACTCTCTTTAATCAATCTGTGTGAATGAACATTTGTATAAATCTGTCTGTTTTAAGATTTTTAGCATCGATATTATTGCTGTTTTCGATGATAAGCTCGAGCTAGATTAATGCTCGTGATCAGAATCAGCAATCATCGAGCGATCCCTTTAGCTGTGGGCGAACTGCTGCGCGTGGCACTTAGATTTTTCATTTTTCAGCTTAGGGACATCTCCGCGATATACTATCTGTTTCATCTGTCTTTTGGGCTTTCATGCATTTTTCACCCTACAGCTTCTGTGAAGTTTCAGTCTGAGATCTATGTTCTTATATGGATTTCAATTTGTCTTTTTAGTTGCATCCGATTATGTTGAGGCCATGGCATTAAATTATGGTATGAGGCCTCACTTGGAGTTTGAAGTCCATGCTGGTGAATTGCTTCACTCGGAGCTTATTTCTTAGAGTATATCTTAAGTACAAAAGAAAGGCTGCTTTCGGTTGGTTCCATAAGGAGGCTGCTCGCTACGAGCTTTAGCGCTCTGCGCTTTCTTAGATTGAACGGCAATAAGAGTTGTCGACGTTCAATCTCTGAAGCGGGTTTCCACTAAGAACTGAGTAGCGTTCGTGTCCAAAGGTGAACAACGCCCTAGCTTCTAGAGTTAGCTGCTTTTCCCAGGCCAGGGAAGGGCTCGCCTTTGTTTGATATGTTCATTCAATGGTGAAAGTATTTTTTTGCCATTCCTTAGAGTAATCTTATTTCTCAAGCCGTTTGTGTGTGTGTGTGTGTGTGTGAGATAAGGAACTAACAGGGAATAACTTTAAATTGTCTTTCTTTATCCATTGGAATCACTTTTGAAAAGTCAAGAGTATTTTTTTGGCTTTTCTGAAAACTCTAAAAGGTAATTTATGAAGGGTAATTCCGGAATATTAGTTTATTTTTTATCTTGCTTTGTCTTGTTTCTAACATATGCAATTTGGAATCCAGCCATTACCTCGCGCCTGGTTTTCTTTACTAATTTCATTTTTTAAAGTTTTTTTAATTGTTTATTAACTAATCTATATTTTTGGGGGAAATATCCACCTTTGGAAAATCTTAAATCTTTATTTTTGGCTATAATTGATTTGTTTTGCAAATTGAGCGGATAACCGTACTCATCAGATGGTTAAAAAACAACTTATAATAGTGATATTAGGGATAAACGTTTCATTGAAAATGAAAGTCAATTAAGAAGCAGAGAAGCTACTAATATATCTTACTTACAAACGTATTACTTATAATTATCGAAGTATAATTTATCTCATTACATGAAAAAACTTCGTTTAATATGAATAAGCAGTTTAAATAGTACGATTTTGTATATCTCTATAAAAATTTGAAATTTAAACAAGACCAAACACAAATTACAGTTCAGTTTGTAATTACAAAAGATCAACATATTCGTTTGAAGACGGAATAACCAGTTTCTTTACTTGTTTCTCTATGAGATTGTAATATTCGCATGCAAATTGTATTGAGTCATCGTGTTTTTCTTCAACAAAGGAAGATGACAAAAATGATTATTGAACTCTAGTCAAACAATCATTTTTAGAATTTCAATTGGTTTAATGTGATTCCTAAATTATTGCTAAATGTTCAATTTAGTCATTTTATTTACACAAACGATAAATCAAATGTCATTTGATGACATGGATTATTATATATCCTGTCCTTTAAAAATGACAAGTCAATATATCCATCTACGAAAAGGAAAAAAAAATGCGACGTTAACATATCCATCATTTTTTTATTACATAGATTGTCATGTTCTGATTTGAGATGAATATTTTACTTGGTTAATTCACGCATGACATTTTTTTGTTATCAAATTTTTAAACTATTCTGAAGACACAGCAGCAGATTCTATTAACTTGCATTAACGGAACAATGACATTTTAGAGATTGGATTGAACATGTACTAATAGTTTAGAAATGACATTAAATAAATTAAAAGTTCAACGACGATATTGCACGTTAAATCAAAATTCAAGTATTATTTATATCATTTTCTCTTTAAACAATCTCCCAAATTCCCAATACAATAAGATTTTTCATAATCTTTTTTTCACCCAATTAGCCAAAAGAGAGAAAGAACCAAAAAAAAAAAGAAGGATATTCTTATAATAAGTCCTAAAACCGATAAGAAAATTGTATTTGAGTAATAAAATTTGCAAAAAGTTCAAACAAATTATAAAACTCATCATAAAAGTATAGAGAAATATATCATCGAAGTATACTATTGCACTTGCTAATATTGATTGAAAGATGCGACACATGGCTTTATAACTTTAAAAAAATGCAACTTTAAAAAAGAACTTGTTTGATCAATATAATAAGTTTTATAGATCAATATGATAAGTTTTATGATTTAATTCTACTCTTTAAAAGTTTTAGGATTTGAATGAATTTTTGTGATAAATTTTAGAATTTATATAAATTTTAATACTTATCGTGAAAAAAAGTTCATTTTCCAGTTTCCATGCTGTAATGATTAGGCCTGTCAACGAAGTCGCTGGCAGATGGGACATCTTGCGGAATCCACACTCCATTTTGACTGACTGTGATTGAAGACGAAAACCGACTGGAGAATCGAAATTTTTGTTCTTTTTGTGATCATTGCATGTTTGATCCCTGTTTGTATTTCGAAGATGTTGCGCCTGCAATTATTGCATTCCTTCCTTTATAGGGTAAATCAATTCGCCATATTCGTTTTTTTTTTTTCTTGCCAAAAAATCTGAAATTTCATTTTTCTGAGTAAATCTCTAAAATTACATATGCAATTTCGATAAAAATAAAAATAATCGTATGTATTACTCAACAATTGAGAATACATACGATATTTGATGCGCTCGAGGTTTGTGTTAGTTCGTAAAAATATAGGTTAACTTTCCGCAAAATGGATGGCAGATATTTTAATTCCAATCAATTCGTCGCGATTAGAGTTGATCATGACTTTCGCAACACATAGGCACATTCGCTCTTAAGGTGCCAAATGCACTTTTTATAAATATGGCAAGAGCCTATAGTTATATAGCCAGCCTAAATCAATCGGGCTTGAGTCAAGTTACTTGTGACGAGAAACTGTTGCTTGCGACGTGTCTTGGGGGGCGTTTTATTTCTCTGTTTCTATTTTAGAAGCATTTTTAGAATGAATTTAGAATAGAAATCCATTTGGTAACGCAATATTATTTTGCTATTTCTCTATTTTTGAAACAGAAACATAAATAAAAATTATTATCTCTCTCTTTTCTCTCTTCTCTCTCTCCTAGCTCGCCACCGTAGTCCGTTCGCCGTCACCCGCCACCTTCAAGGAAATATAAATTTTATGACGTTATCGAACATATTTTTTTACTTAGAAACTCATCCAAAATTAGAAATAAAAAAGAAATTGGTTAGAAATTGATTTTCGAAATAGGATGATTAGCATTCGTGCCCTATTTATCACGTTGGAATTGTCATTTTAAGGGTATTTTGGTTGGTTTCATGTCAAGGATGTGTACGAAGTCAAAAAGATTGGAAGTTGCCCTATCTTTTGTCTAATCAAATCCTCTGGACACCAAATTCGAAATTCCAACTGAAGTAGTTCAAGGACAGCGTGATAACGTGATGTGGACAGAACTTTTCCAATGGACATCATGCTCAGACGTTAATCGCATTGACTAAATTTCTCCATCAATGTTCACATGGTATATTCTATTTTATCCTCATCATACTTCGGCGTTGCTCAACAATCACGTAAATTAAATTTGGTCAGATTTAATGTTGGAGGGACTTTAATTTAAAGTAGAAAGATTTTAAGTAGACAAATTCAAAGAGCATGAACTTGATTAGAAAATACATGAAACTATTAAGATCAAATGTAGAAATTGTACTTATTTTATTGGAGATGCCTTGACAATCTAGATACGGTCTTATGAAATGCAAAAGAATATTGGAGATAGAATCGAGATATCCATGAATAAAACAGAGAAAGGATGGTAGAGAAATGATGCTCCTACACAGTCAATGTCTTTTTTAAACACCCGATATGTTTAGCCAAATCATATAATAAATCAAGTACACTGATAAGCTTCATTATATTTCACATTTATCGGATGTAGTATTTTATGAAATTTTGTGGGATCACTGTTAATTGTTCTACACGCTTGTGTGATTTTTTTTGCGTTTTTCATAGGGGAAACAAATAGAGATCTAAAAAAATTTAAATTTTGAATCTCCTATTCTAATATCATGTGAGATTTTATGGAATCACTGCCTATTATTCTAAAAATTTAACCTATTAAATGAAGGTGTGATTTGACATTTAATTACTCTAACATATTTTTTTACATGGATGCTCTTTTTTTTTGGTCGGAATACATGGATGCTCTTAAAAAAGAGAAAACTATTGATAATTTAATATCACATACCCAACTATTAGCTAGTACTCGTTTTATAAGGGCTCATTGAGCTCGAGTGTAAAACTAAAGTTTTTCAACGTATTAAGCGAGTCTCAGCCATTGACCGCCTAAGCCCCTCTTTATCTTGAGGTGAACTCATGTGAATAGTATAAGCGTGAAATTTTCCAATTCTCACTTTTTTCTTATTTACGGTCGGTGATCCATACACCGAATTTCTCACACCTCGACCGATCCACTATACCGAGCAATGTTAGGAGCATACTCTCGCAAATTGACTCAGTGCATTCGGGATTTTGGCTCCCAACAAGATTTGAACCCGAAATCATATGAAGCGAAGCAAACTCCCTTGTAATCTTAGCCACCAACACTTTATTCTTCAATCGAATTCTTTTATTTCATCACTTTTTGCTCAAGTCAAATGTGCACTCAAAACTCAATTTGTGGAAAAATCATCATGTATTTTTTTTTTTTCATTTCACTAGCTGAAGCTCATATATTTAATCAATTCTTCTATCATGCCAATCCCCTCCATTTTCCACCACTTGGGCAACACACAGAATATGGTTGCCTTTTCGTGTCCTCCTCCCATTAGTCCCCCCAGTGTGGATTTTCCACAATTAAACTATAAAAAAATGGGATGTTTATCAGACCTATGTGCCTTCAATGAGCCACCACTAATGGGCATAAAATGATTAAGACACTGAAATAGATGGAAGGATTCTCGTGGCTTTGCTTAGATGCCGCAAACTCAACCATCCACATATGTTCACTTGCCACTAAAAGCAGCTAATCTTTATTCTCTAAATCACTTGGTTTAGAATCGTTCCTACAAGTCAAAATTCCCCACAACCTTTTCTTTTTTTAACAGAAAAGAAAGACACGGAAGGATCATGAGGGTTCGACGTCCATTTGAAACGTTCAGACAGAACCATAGCTACTCTGCATCACCATCGACCAAAAGGTTCAAGATTAGTGAGTTCGCCACTACAGTCCCATATAGACACTAGCTACTAGAAAGAATGTCTCCCACAAACCATGCGAGTTAGACATGAGCTATCTGGAGGTCCGTTTATAATTGGGCTAATTACTTGAAAAAACCCAATATAGGTACAATACCAATTATATCCTGAATTTTTTTTTTTTTGTCTCAAAAGAATCTCAAACTTTCATTTTAGACTCAAATTTGCCAACACGTCCAAAACTCACCATCAGTTTCTTTAAATTTATCAACATTAGGAATCTATTGGTGTTCCAAATGAAGATGATAATGTTGATGAAGATGCAAATCCTGATAATAAACTTCTAACTAGCCCTAATGTTGATATTATTGAAGAAATTAGTGGCGATTTTTGAATTTGTGGTCAGATTTGGGACTATAAAATAAAAAATAATTCAAAACATGATTGAGGCTGGATTTAAAATTGAGGGGTTTTAGAGAATTATGCTGTTTATAGCCTACATCAAACACGTGTTTCGGTGAAAGACCGTTGACCTTTCCACTCAAAAATGTTTCCCACTACCTCTTTGTTTATGTAAAGATTTGAGAATAGAATCTGTTCTCATGGGCAGTGGACTGACACTGGGAAAAATGGCTTGGAATAAATGCTTGTCTCGGTGGTCACAAGTTGCACGGCTCTCGTATTTTTGTCTAATAATCAAACTTAAGAAGAACGTCTGCTTGGAATTAATTGAGAGCCACCCTTTTTTGTTCAACCTTCCGTGGAATAAAAGGGTCCCCATAAAGCTCTTTTGGCATAGAGATATTCGAAATTTATTGAAAAGTATTCTTATTCGTGAAATGAGGCGATTTGAATACGAGGGATTTAGGAGCGTGTACACATCTCCCGCACACAAAAAATAGGGTAAGGGATTCGAGGAGAGAAGGTCAAACTATTTGACCCTTGAAGAAGAGATGCTGATCGTATAAGTAGATTTGCGGCATGTTCGAGTAACTATAATTTCGAATGATTCAGCACTTTTAAATAAGACGATTGCTCGTATAGGTAGATTAATCGCGTGTTCGAGTAATTTAAAAAATCTGAAACTAAAGAAGGAAGCGAAAATAGATCGATTTGCGCCTCCCAATTATTTTCATAACTTTTATATGAAAACGCTGTTGTCTTGTGACTAGTGAACCTGTTTAGGTAGATAGACATGTAACAATTAAATATGCAATTAATCTCATGGTCCAAGTAAGATGAAAGCTAATGTTTAGACTAAATGGTCTTAATATGGGACCGTTGAAGCTATGTTGTGCGCCTAGTCTTCGCAAGTATATCTACCCCTTTGAATATTAAAACTTCAATATACCAATCTTTTATGCATAGTCAAAAATCGAAGCTGAACGAGTGTTCGCGTGACACTTCACTTTGCCACTATGACTATCACGTGGCAAGGCATGTGATATTCTTTTGGCACGTGGCTCGCATTTGACCAATAAAACATTGATTTATTGATTTGTGATCCCCAAATTTTTATCTAGTCATTATGTTTATATTACAAGAACAAAATGAATAAAGAGAAAGAATGACAAATGTATTCTTCGATGTTTATCTCTTTCAACTTTTATTTCAAGTTTGAAAAAAAGGAAAAAGAGACCAAATCGTTTGAAAATATTTAATTATTATGCTTCCAAAACATTTATTCAGTAAATTAAGTAAGAGAGGGAAAGACACCTTATTAGATGAATAATATTCATATGTGTGAATAAGTAGACAATTTATCTATTCGATTTTAAAATGTATCCAATAGGTTAAAGGCATCTTTTTAAATGACTGTTTTACTTAACATTCGCTAAGTATTAATGTTAATTAAGAAAATTGAAAATTTTAAGACAGTTGAAACAGGCAGGTTGATGTTTAATTCAATTTTTTTGTCCTTCTTTGGAAACTAATTATGTCTTATATCCTTTAAGCAAATTTATTCAATTAAAAGTTAAAAAGAACATAAATCCATCTAAAGTTAACGTAATTTGAAATTCGTTGAAAATAAAGATACGAGAGAAATTCAGAGCTCTAATGTATTAGTTTATTGTTTGACATACTTTTTCCAAGTATTATAGCCCAAATAATATCTAAATAATAGATAAGGAGAGATGATCTCGATTTTTTATTTAGCCATTAAAAGATTCTGTAAATGTCATTTGAGGAACTTGACACTAAATAAGGAAAATTTTTTTTTTAAAAATTTGAATTTGTGAAGAATCTAATAACATTCAAACTTTTATTTTCTAAATGTTTACTGTATATCTATACAGAAAAATTTGAAGTTTAAACTTTCAAGCACCATTTTATTCATCTTCCTTTAATTTTTTTTTTTTGCTACTTTCTACAGTCGATGGATTTGCAACCCCAAATAATATACACGAATAAATCAATGAAAAAATGTACGCACCAACATATGTCCGTACTAATTAAATACTACATTTGTATCGATTTTACTTATTGTCCTTTTATTTATAATTTACGTCTTGTACAATATGTAACCCTCCAAACTCTGTGAACTTATAAATTATGTTGTGTTAGTGGGGTCTATTTGTTTTAGATTAATAAAAATAAAATAGTTTATAGACCAAAAAAAATTAAACTATAATGTAAGTGTTTTATATCAATATATCGTAAAATTTTTAAATGTCATGGATTTGAAAAGCAATTAAAGTGGGTGAGCTGCAACGAATTTGATTGAATAAAAAGTAGAGTTAATACCACCAAAAAATTCAAACTGGTACACTTATGATAAATTTACCCAAAATTAATTTTTTGATCACAAAAAACCTCCAAACTGGTATACCTATGACAAATTTAGCCAAAACTAATTTTTTCACCATGAAAAATCCCAAACTTGTATATTAATGACAAGTTTATCCTAAACCGATACGCCCATGACAAATTTATCCTCCGTTAGTTTATGTTAAATTAAGTTAATACTGTGAAAGATCTCAAACTGGCACACCTGTGATAAACGAAGAGTAAAACCTTAAACTGGTACATCCCGTCAGCTGTCACGTGTCATCAAACTCAGTAATTTGACAGAAACTAATTGAGGATAAATTTGTCACTGGTGTATCAGTTTGGAATAAATTTGTCATAGATATATCAGTTTAGGATTTTTTGTGGTTAAAAAATTAGTTTGGGGTAAATTTGTTACATGTATACCAGTTTATGATTTTTTTGAGTATTAACCCTAAAAAGTAAGGGTCAATTCGTATACGTATTTTCTAAGTTTCACTAATTCCAAGCTGAGATCTAAACAGTCGAAATTTCAAATGAAAAATTATGTAAAAGATTGTGGGTTGCTCGACGGAGCCGAAAATTCACCTCCTATTCGGTTGGTTCTCGAATGGGGAATTGGTCGAGTTCGAATTGATTCTAAGCTTCACTTTTACCGGCAGACCATTAAGCCCAACTTTCTTAATATCATAAAAGGAGTACGAGTGACCCATGTACAAGATCAGTTTCCAAAATCGATGTATTAGAGAGCGTGGCATGTCGAATTGGGGCATTGCTAATATATAACTTCCGACGGTGATGCACGTCACAAAAATAGCTAGGCGAAGGCGATCGCCAACCACGACTCAGTCAAACAATTCGATCGGGTCATTTAGGGACTGTTTGGTAATAATTATGTCTTCAGGGATAATTTCTAAACAAAAATAATTTTTTTAAAAATTTATGTTCTCAAAATAAAGAAGTAATTTTTGTTTTCTTGTTTCTGTTCCATCTTTGTTTTCGAGAACAAATCTGTTGCAAATCTGTTTTCAGTAACAAAAAAATTAATTGACATTATTAAATAGATTTTTTTTTCTCGACAACAAAATAATAGAATTCAGAGGAACGTGAGTAATTTCCAGTTTATAAATGGATTTTAATTTAAGGTCAATATAAACAAGATCTATTTATGAATGGATTTTGATGGACTCGAGCAATTCCCAGTTTCCCATAAGACCAGCTAAGGCCACTAGGATCTTCACCACTCCGCCAGAGCTGCCATGAAAGAACAGACGAGCAGCCGGAACAGAGCTTTTGAGGAGGAGGAGGAGGAGGGGGGCCCACTTCGCCTGGGGAATGGAAACAAAAAGGAGAGTGGACTTTTCAGGTCGCAGCCAAAACCAGAGTCAGACCTGGGGGTAGAGGACATGCTGAGCCTTTGCGCTGGGGTCGGACTTGACTGCATCCGAGTCCATGGGAACCTGGTTCGTATCAAATCTGCTAATTAATCAGGTGAATCTCACGGCTCAGATGCAAGACATTTCATCTGATTAACGATCGTGATTTACTTTGGACCCACGGACTCGAATTCAGACAAGCGGTCGTCTTCGTGCCCGGCACAGTTGCTTTCCAAGGAGAAAACTCTCACCGTCCGAATTTACGAATCGATGACGAATCACGATCGTCCATCTGATCAATGGGCCGTCTAGCTAATGTCTACATAGGAATTTTTTGTGGAGTATGTTTTAATGTGCGGCGAGGGGCTGGCTAAGGCCGACTTGGGACTTCTTCATGTGATACGAGAACAAATTCGAACACAATGTCCACGTTCGAACACGACTGATTTGACAAAGACACGTCGAGATATCTTTTTACCGTGTTTTAATAGAAAATACTCTGTGATCACGTGAAATAGTTAAAAACGATGAAGAATGACCGTGTGAAAAACACAAATTGGACAACATGACGCAAATTGGCCATCCCATTATGGGCGGTGTCCATCGTCGATTCCTCAAACTCAGTCGTGGATCTCAAAAATCTCCATGAGTGCCAAATCTTGATTGAGTTTTGCGGGGTAATTAGAGCAGTGCTGATACATCGAGTTAAATCCCGACCCGACCCGAATGCCAATCTTCTAGAAACCGCATTAGATTAATAAAAACTTGGTAGAAACTGTGCACGAAATATCTCTTATTCCCATGACCATGCAGAGCATCATGCATGGACTTCGCTTTTACAAAACTTCAATTCCGATTGTTTATTCATATCCACGAAGAGAGACTTCGATTCTCGCCTTTTTACAGGACACTTGCGCTAATATCCTTTGCTCTTCCCTGCTATTAATGTATCATAGGGTGGTTCCTCATCCCCACTCGATTCTAGCTTCTTCTCTTGCTCGTGCAACTCCCCGGCGACGCTACGGCCGCGCGCCCATCAGAAGATGACGACGAAGGTGAAACCACCGTGCAGTAACGTTCCCTACTTCTTCTTCTTCCTCCTCCTCGTCTCAGCTTCCCTCGCGCAGAGCGACCTCGAGGTGCTCCTAAAGCTCAGGACCGCCCTGGTCGCGCCTAGCTCCACCGCCCTTCGCGACTGGGTCGGCTCCTCCTCCTCGTCGCCGCCTTTCCCGCATTGCTCCTTCACCGGAGTCACGTGCGATGCCGATTCGCGGGTCGTCTCTCTCAACCTCACCTCCGTCGGCCTCTTCGGTTACGTCCCCCCCGAAGTCGGCCTCCTCCGCGACCTCGTCAACCTCACGCTCGCCGCCGACAACCTCACCGGGACCCTCCCGCTGGAGCTTGGTAACCTCACGTCCCTCCGGTTCCTCAACCTCTCCGTCAACCTCCTCTCTGGGGGCTTCCCCGGCGGAGTCCTGAGGGCGATGACCGAGCTCGAAGAACTCGACTTGGACAACAACAACTTCACGGGACCGCTGCCGCCGGAGGTGGCGGGGCTGAAGAGGCTGAAGCGGCTCGACCTCGCCGGCAACTACTTCACCGGCGAGATACCTGAGGTTTACTCGGAGGTGGAGAGCCTGGAGTACTTGGGCCTGCAGGCGAACCAGCTGACCGGCAGAGTCCCGGCGAGCCTCGCGAAGCTGAAGAACCTCCAGGGGCTCTACCTGGGCTACTTCAACGCGTACGACGGCGGGATTCCGGCGGAGTTCGGGTCTCTGGAAGAGCTCAGAATCCTCGACATGGGGAGCTGCCGCCTCTCCGGCGAGATTCCGGCGAGTCTGAGCGAGCTGAAGAAGCTGCACACTCTGTTCCTCCAACTCAACCAGCTCACGGGCTTCATTCCCGCCGAGCTCTCCAAGATGCCAAGCCTCATGTCCCTCGACCTCTCCAACAATTACCTCGACGGAGAGATTCCGGCGACCTTCGCCGAGCTCAAGAACCTGACTCTGCTCAACCTATTCGCAAACAACCTGTACGGCCAGATCCCCGATTTCGTTGGTGAGCTGCCGAACCTGGAGGCCCTCCAGGTTTGGAGCAACAACTTCACGTGGAAACTGCCGGAGAGCCTAGGGAGGAACGGAAGGCTGAGGTTTCTCGACGTCACGCAGAACCACTTCACCGGCACGATCCCTCGGGACTTGTGCCGGGGAGGGAGGCTCGAGACGCTGATCCTCACGAACAACTCGTTCTTCGGCCCCATCCCTGAAGAAATCGGCGAGTGCAAGTCATTGACCAAAGTCCGAGTCGGCAAGAACTGTCTCAGCGGGACGATTCCCCGGGGGATCCTCAACTTGCCGCGAGCAACTATGATCGAGCTCGACGACAATCTCTTCTCCGGCGAACTCCCGGCGGAGATGTCCGGCGACAACTTGGGAATCCTGTTGCTCTCGAACAACTGGATTCCCGGTGAGATCCCTCCGGCGATTGGCAACTTCAGCGGCCTGCATACTCTGTCCCTGGACGCGAACAGGTTCTCCGGCGAGATTCCCAGCGGGCTTTTCTCGCCAGGGTCCCTTCTGGTGGTGAACATCAGCGGGAACAACGTGAGCGGCGAGATTCCTGATTCGGTCGCTCGGTGCACTTCTCTGGAAGTCCTAGATTTGAGCAGGAACAATCTCGCCGGCGAGATTCCGAAAGGCTTGTCTCGCCTGAAAGTGTTGGGCGTCCTCAATCTGTCGAGCAACAGATTGACCGGCCCAATTCCGAGGGAAATTCGCGTCATGACCAGCCTCAACACACTCGATTTGTCCTTCAACGATCTCTCCGGCGAAGTCCCCCACGAGGGCCAGTTCCTTGTCTTCAAAAACTCCTCCTTCGCCGGAAACCCGAACCTCTGCTCGCCGGGCCGCTCGTCTTGCCCCTCGCGGTCAAGCGCCTCGCTCAATTCCTCGAGGGTTGTCATCACGGCAATCTCACTCGTGACTGCCGCGCTGCTCATCACCGTCACGGTCTACCAGGTCCTGAAGAGGAGGCGGCAGGGCTCGAGGGCCTGGAAGCTAACTGCGTTCCAGAAGCTTGGCTTCAAGGCCGAGGACGTGCTCAAGTGCCTGGAGGAGGAGAATATCATCGGCAAAGGTGGCGCGGGGATCGTCTACCGCGGGTTGATGCCCAACGGGGCGGACGTTGCCATCAAGCAGCTGGTGGGGCGGGGCGGCAGCGGGCGCAGCGACCATGGCTTCTCCGCGGAGATTCAGACCCTTGGTCGGATCCGGCACCGGAACATCGTGAGGCTCCTCGGATACCTCTCCAACAAGGAGACCAACCTGTTGCTGTACGGGTACATGCCTAACGGGAGCTTAGGGGAGTTGTTGCACGGGTCGAAAGGCGGCCACTTGCAGTGGGAGACGCGGTATCGGATCGCTGTGGAGGCCGCGAAGGGACTGTGCTACCTCCACCACGATTGCTCGCCGCTGATAATTCACCGGGACGTGAAGTCGAACAACATACTGCTGGATTCGGACTTCGAGGCGCACGTCGCGGATTTCGGGCTGGCCAAGTTCTTGCAGGACGCCGGTGCGTCGGAGTGCATGTCGTCCGTGGCTGGTTCCTACGGCTACATAGCCCCAGGTCTGGTGCAGTCTCCGGCTTCATTTATCTCTAACTTGTGTTTGATATATCAGTCTGCAGATTAAGTAGTACGTACCTGAAGGGAAAATGTCAATTGGCAATTCATCGATGGCCGGGGTTTATTAGTAAATTATAGGCTATAGACACTTAAAAAAACATAGCTAACTCTATTAATTTATAAGGAAATAGTCAAAGTCAACTTAAAGGAGATCTTGTTTATTTATAGCTAATTGGAGAACTGCTTGCTATTGCTGTGTCGCAGAGTATGCGTACACGCTGAAAGTGGACGAGAAGAGCGATGTGTACAGCTTTGGGGTCGTGCTGTTGGAGCTGATAGCTGGGAGGAAGCCGGTGGGGGAGTTTGGCGACGGTGTGGACATTGTGAGGTGGGTGAAGAAGACTGTGTCGGACCTCCCACATCCGCCATCGAGCACGGCATCTGTGCTCGCCGTGATCGACCGCAGGCTCAGTGGTTACCCGATGGCGAGCGTGATCCAGTTCTTCAAGATTGCACTCCGGTGCGTTGAAGACGAGAGCTCCCAAAGGCCCACCATGAGAGAAGTCGTCCACATGCTGACAAACCCTCCTCCGTCCGCCGCTGTCACTGCCGATCCGGATCTCATCAAGCTGTAGGGACTCTTCGCTATTTTCTCAGTAAAATAAAGCTGATAGTGCTTTTCAAATGATCTTGGCCAGAAGAGGCTATGTATGGGTCAATGTTCAATTTTCATGTAATAAGGTTGCCTGTACAAAGTGGTCCTGAATGTATCTTTCCTTCTGTGGTGGTTCGATGTAAAGAAGCTTGAGTCTCTTGAAAAATTGGGTTGGTCGGTCAGCTCGTTTCAAATGGCAATGAGGGGGCAAACATGGGTGAATATCTGAGTGACGAGGTTCAAGCAAATTGAAATATCCTATTAGCTTGATTTAGATTTGTTAGATCGAAAATGGTCTGATCTATTTTCATACAATACAAATTTAGTGTCTCATACCAGGTCCAATCATTATTCGATCCATACTCGATACGACCTATATTGTTAATAAACTTGTTTCTTATATATTTTTTAAAATGTACATTGCTAAAACATTCTGGACAACTTTTATAATTTTAAAAAAAATTACGATTTTTTTAATATTTTTTTTCTTTTTCTTTTTCTTTTTCCTTTTTTTCTTTCTTTTGTTTTAAAATAAATGAATTTGAAGTCTTAAAACTTGTTACGAAAATACAATTGAGTTTTAAAACTTTAAGAAAATGTAATTGAGTTTTATAACTTTAAAAAAAGTGCAATCAAATCCTAAAACTCGTCAAATTGGTAAAATTAAGTCTTTCCGTTAATTGAATTTTTTTAATGTTTTAGGATTTAATTGTACTTCGGTGATTAGTTTTAAGATTTGATTGCACACTTTAAAAGTTTTAGAAAATTAAAAGAATTAAAAAAAAAACACGATTTGTTTATGACTTACTTAAACTTATTAGATAACTAACCTACTTATGACTCATTTAAAATCCATTTAAGACTTATTAAGTTGTTAACGAACTTATTTATAACCCACTTAAGGTTGTTTTTAAAACTTAAGGCAACCTGTTTATGACCCAACGGACACCATTACATATGGATTAAAATATGAGTTCTAAACCCAATTTGCCACCTCTAGCTTGATCCCAAAAGATTTCTCCCGTAATGATAACTAGATCAAGAATATCACTTACGTTAACACCTCGCAGTAAGAAATAGTGTGCATGCATCTTGTGATGTCGTGCACTTGTATCATGAAATTCATAACGAGAGCACCGGGCGTGACTCTAACAACGAGTTGCCAACATTTGTTTTGAAAACGCATGTGCGTTGTTTCAAGCGTTGATATGACATCTAACTAAATTGACCAAATGGACCAACCAAATGCTCGCGATGGCTCTCGAGGGTAGGTATTCTCAACAACAAGGTCAGAAACTTGATGCAAGGAAGTCGGACTCCATTCGGCTCATTCAGCCGGTGCACGTAACACTTTCGATACTTCTCTTCTCGAGCATTACGTTGCCCAATGTGCAATACCATAAAATGTACTTGTCTCACCAACACAGGCAAGGTTAAAAATAACGTACATGGGCCAGGATATTCAGGCCCAATAAGCTCGTAGATCAGTATTTCTGATAATGGGCCATGAAATGGATTGGGTTGCAATTGTTTCGTTGTCGGCCCATTTTGTATGTTTGACCCAAATTGTCGACCCAAACAAATGACCTTTTTAGCAACAACGTGTCTTGTTGCGGCCACCGCACAAAATACCATCCTCGACTTCGTTGACCGCCAAAACATCCAACTTTACTCCTCCGATCACGCGACTTATCTCCTGAAATCGAAGTCGCTGTTCTCCATCATTTCACTCCGAACACCGTCCCCACTCAGTCACCGGTGGAATGGAAGAGCCGCATCAAGAGCCACCGCTGCCTAGTGCGGATATTGCGGAGGAGATGGAGAAGAGTCCACCGCTGTGTCCGAACACGGTTATGGTGTGTCGTAACCCTCACTGCCGAGCAAGGCCCACGCCGTCAGCGACCACTACTTGTAGATCGCCTAGCTCACAACCCTTGAAATTGAAACTATCGAACGTCTCCATAATATATAGTAAAAAATGGAGCTGAACAAGTGTTCACATAGCACTTCACTTTATCTCTATGACTACCATGTGGCAAGACACATGGCATAATTTTGGGACGTGGCTCGTATTCGACCAATAAATATAGGTTTATTCATTTGTTATCCCCAAACTTTTATCTGTCATTAAGTTTACGTGACTAAGAACAAAATGAATAAAGAGGGAGAATGGCAAGTGTATGCATCAATATTTATCTCTTTTGATTTTGATTTTAAGTTTGAAAAAAAGTATAAAGAGACCTGAAATATTAATTATTATGCATTCGAAACATTTCTTCAGATAATTAAAAGTTAAGTTAGAGAGGGAAATTAATAATGAATGATATCCATATTTTGAATTAAAGCTTATTGCAATATGTAAAGAAGTATAGGATTTGAGGTTTACTTAACATTCATTGAGTATTAATGTTACAATAAAATTAATTTATTAAAATAAGAAACATGAAAATTTAACTTATTTGAAACACGCATATGGACGTTTCAAGTTTTTGTCTTTCTTTGGAAATTTAGAGCGTCTATAACAGTCATTCTATTTCTCCATTTTCATTGCAGAAACAATTTTGAAATAGGTTTGGAACAAAAATCTGTTTTATAACGCAATTTCATTTTTCTATTTTTGGAACAAATTTTTAGTCCAAAGATAGGTTTGAAATAGAAATGAGAAGTAAAAACTTTATACTTCTTTATTTCTTAAACAGAAACAAAAATAAAAACTCTTCTCTATCTCTTTTCATGACTTGCTCTTCTTTCTCTCCCAACTTCTCTCCTTTTCCCTCCCCTCTGCCATTGCCTCCGCTCTCCACTCGCTGCCCGTCCACAAGTTGCTACCCACTGCTCGTCCAACGGTCGTCTCCGCCATTGTAAAGGAAATATAAATTTTATGTTGTTATTAAACAAATTTCTATTCCGTAATTTATATTCAAGGAATAGAAATTTTGTGTTGTTATTAAATACGTCTTTTTGCTCAAATACTCGTCAAAAAATAAAAATAGAAAAGTATATTTGTGGCTATAAATTGATTTCTAAAGCAGAATAATTACCATTTGTGCCCTTAGTGTGTCTTATATCTTTGAAGCAAATTAATTGAATTAAAAGTTAAAAATAAACGTAAATCTATCCAAGGTCCACGTAATTTGAAATTCAAAGGTCCACGTAATTTGAAATTCATTGAAAATAAAGATAAGAGAGAAATTCAGAGCTTTAATGTATTAGTTTTGACAAAAAAAAATGTATTAGTTTATTGTTTGACATGCTTTTTCCGGGTGTTATAGCCCAAATAATATCGAAATGTTGGATAAAGAGGGATGATCTCGACTTTTTATTTAACCATTTAAAAGATTGAATGACAATGTCATTTCGGGAATATGACGTATATTCTAAAATATAAAAAATTGAATTTGTGAAGAACGTATTAATATCTAATATTTTCTTTTCTAGTTGTTTACTATACATCTATACATGAAAGTTTTAAGTTTAAACTTTCAAGCACTATTTTATTCATCTAACTTGCAACCTTTTTTATTTGGAACTTTCTATAGTTGACAGATTACAACCCAAATAATATACACATATAAAATCAATGTAATAGTATATGTACTAACATATGCCCGCGCATAGCACAATATGTAACTTACTTCTTGCACAATATGTGACACTCCAACCAATGTGAACTTAAGAATTTATGTTGACACCAATGTTAGTGGGGTCTATTTGTTTTAGATTAAAAAAAAGGGTTTATATTATGAAAAACTCATGAACTGGTATACTCGTGCTATATTCACCTTAAATTAATTTTTGTATCATAAAGACTCCTGAACTGATATATTTGTGCCACATTTAATCAAAAATAATTTTTATATCACAAAAATCTCCAAATAATTAAAATTTCAAATGAAAAATTATGCACACGATCGCTGGTTGCTTGACGGAGCCAAAAATTCACCTCCTCTTCGGCTGGTTCTTGAACGGGGAATTGGTCGAATTCAAATAGGTTCTAAACTTCATTTTTGTCCGTAGACCGTCCGGCCCAACTTTCTTAACATCGTAAGAGGAGCACTACTACCTATATAAAAATCAATTTACAAAAGTGGTGTATCAAATGATGTGGCATTGATCATATTTAACTTTTAATGGCGATGCACTCCACGAAGAGAACTAGGCAATGAAATGAGGCGAAGGTGATCACCGATCTCGATACGATCAAACAACCTGATCGGGCCTTTTAGAACATGTTTGGTAACATTTATGTTTCTCTGGTTCTTCATTATAAAGAGTAAAAATTTGCTTGGTGAAGTCAATTAATTTTTTTTGTTTCTGATAATAATCTTGGAACATGAACAATAAGCAAAAAAAAATTACATTTTTGTTTTCGAAAATAAAATTTAAAAAATTATCTCTTTCAAAAGTTATTCTCGAAAATAAAATTATTACCGAACAAGCCATTATTCCTTCGCTTACCAACTTTATGAAATGGATCTTGATGTACTTGAGCATTTCTCAGTTTCCCATCAGACCAGCGAAGCCACTTTTAGGATCTTCACCACTGCACCGGAGCTGCCATGAAAGAACAGATGAGAGGAGCCGTACCAACAGAGCCTCTGAGGAGGAGGCCGTGGAGGGGGCCCACTTCACCTGGGGAATGGCGACGGAGAATGGAAACGAAAAGGAAAGTGGACTTTCAGCTCGCGGCCAAAACCGGAGTCAGACCGGGGGCAGAGGGCATGCCGAGCCTTTTGCGCTGGGGTCGTGCTTGACTGCATCCGAGTCCTGTGAACCTGGTTTTTATATCGATCTGTAAATCAGGTTAATCGAACGGCTCAGATGCAAGACATTATCGTATGATCGACAATTGCAATTGTTTTGGATCCACGGACTCGAATTCAGACGAGCGGTTGTCTCGGTGCTTCTTACTCTTTAGTTTCACGAATAGATTAATCGTTCTAATCGCGAAATATCGTAAATTCGATTGATCAATCATCGTGATTGATCCGGTACATCATATAATGCTTAGTCCGAAGACAGGAACTTTCGTTCAGAGAGTCAGAAGTCATCTACTCTACCGTATCCCATCTGACATCTTTGTTCGGTTCTTCCCAAAGGCTAAAGGACGAAGGTCGACAGAGACGCGGCGTGCAACGACAATTGGCGTTAAATGTAATGCCAGAGTAACACTGTAGCTGATGTCTATTGAGCTTCCTCATCCCACAAGAGAAAGACATTGAGCATTCAGTGTTTACTTGGAAATATTTACTTAAGAATTGTGGAGTCAATTAAATTGCGGGCCGAGGGACCGGCTTAGGTCGACTTGACAATTCTTCACGTGACACGAGAACATCGTTGGAATATGGTGCGAATGTATTGAGAAAATTCTCAAATTGGCATGATGCGGTTGACTCTGGACTGATAAGAGAATACTCCGTAATCACGTGAAACCATTAGAAACAATGAGAATTGATGTGTGATCGACGCAAATTGGATACCGCGATGCAAACCGATAGTCCCATTATGGGTAGCGTCCATCATCGGCCCCTTAAACTGGCTGTTGATCTAAAAAATTTCTAGAAGCTCGACATCTAGATTGAGTTTGCGAGGTAATCACATCGGTGCTAATTCATCGAGTTTAATCTCGATTTGGAGTAGCATTAGACCCGACCTGATATGGATAAAAATCTTTTTTATTTTTATTTTTTATTTTGGAGTAAATTAACATAAAAGGACGAAAGAAAAAACTTGTAGTTAGCATTCATCATACGAGGCAAATTCATATGAATGGTTGGATGAGGTGAGAGTCAGGATGCACGTGACTTGTGAGGTTGGGCTCGCTTGTACTTGGTCAATTACCCGGATTAATTTGTCAAAATAAAACTTCAATCTGTGCAAAGAAATATCTCTTTGTTCACATCAACCATGCAGCACCATGCATGCACGGACTTTGGTTGTACAAAACTCCAAATTCCCATTGCTCATTCGTATCAAGAAGAGACACTTCGATTCTGACCTTTTGCACAGGACACTTGTTGCACTAATCCTCTGCTTTCTTTGCACGTCCGTCATCGAACAGCAGGGAACAAGAAGAAGCTGATGAGGAAGATGAAGCCACCCTGCAATCACGTCTTCTTCTTCTTCTTCTTCGTCTCGGCTTCCCTCGCACAGAGCGACCTCGACGTGCTCCTCAAGCTCAAAACCGCCATGGTCGGGCTTTCGTCCGACGCCCTCGGCGACTGGGTCGACTCCTCCTCCTCCTCGTCGCGGCCTCGGCCTCTTCCGCATTGCTCCTTCACCGGAGTCACGTGCGACGCCGACTCACGGGTCGTCTCTCTCAACATCACCTCCGTCGGCCTCTCGGGCAACATCCCCCCCGAAATCGGCCTCCTCCGCGACCTCGTCAACCTCACTCTCGCCGCCGACAACCTCACCGGGACCCTCCCGCCGGAGCTTGGTAACCTCTCGTCCCTCCGGTTCCTCAACCTCTCCGTCAACCTCCTCTCTGGGGGCTTCCCCGGCGGAGTCCTGAGGGCGATGACCGAGCTCGAAGAACTCGACTTGGACAACAACAACTTCACGGGACCGCTGCCGCCGGAGGTGGCGGGGCTGAAGAGGCTGAAGCGGCTCGACCTCGCCGGCAACTACTTCACCGGCGAGATACCTGAGGTTTACTCGGAGGTGGAGAGCCTGGAGTACTTGGGCCTGCAGGCGAACCAGCTGACCGGCAGAGTCCCGGCGAGCCTCGCGAAGCTGAAGAACCTCCAGGGGCTCTACCTGGGCTACTTCAACGCGTACGACGGCGGGATTCCGGCGGAGTTCGGGTCTCTGGAAGAGCTCAGAATCCTCGACATGGCGAGCTGCGGCCTCTCCGGCGAGATTCCGGCTAGCCTGAGCGAGCTGAAGAAGCTGCACACTCTGTTCCTCCAACTCAACAAGCTCACGGGCTTCATTCCCGCCGAGCTCTCCAAGATGCCAAGCCTCATGTCCCTCGACCTCTCCAACAATTACCTCAACGGGGAGATTCCGGCGACCTTCGCGGAGCTTAAGAACCTGACTCTGCTCCACCTGTTCGCGAACAACCTCTACGGCCAGATCCCCGAGTTCGTTGGCGAGCTTCCGAACCTGGAGGTCCTGCAGGTTTGGAGCAACAACTTCACGTGGAAGCTGCCGGAGAGCCTAGGGAGGAACGGGAGGCTGAAATTGGTCGACGTCACGCGGAACCACTTCACCGGCACTATCCCTCGGGACTTATGCCGGGGAGGGAGGCTCAAGACTCTGATCCTCACGAACAACTCGTTCTTTGGCCCGATCCCTGAAGAAATCGGCGAGTGCAAGTCGCTGACCAAAGTCCGAGTCGGCAAGAACTGTCTCAGCGGGACGATTCCCCGGGGGATCCTCAACTTGCCGCGAGCAACACTAATCGAGCTCAACGACAATCTCTTCTCCGGCGAGCTACCGGCGGAGATGTCCGGCGAGAGCTTGGGAATCCTGTCGCTCTCGAACAACTGGATTTCTGGTGAGATCCCTCTGGCGATTGGCAACTTCAGCGGCTTGCATACTATGTCCCTGGACGCGAACAGGTTCTCCGGCGAGATTCCCAGCGAGCTGTTCTTGCCAAGGTCCCTTCTGGCTGTGAACATCAGCGGGAACAACATGAGCGGTGAGATTCCCGGTTCGGTCGCTCGGTGCACTTCTCTGGAAGCCCTGGATTTGAGCAGGAACAATCTTGCCGGCGAGATTCCGAAAGGCTTGTCTCGCCTGAAAGTGTTGAGCGTTCTCAATCTGTCGAGCAACAGATTGACTGGCCCAATTCCGAGGGAAATTCGCGTCATGACCAGCCTCAACACGCTCGATTTGTCCTTCAACGATCTCTCCGGCGAAGTCCCCCACGATGGCCAGTTCCTTGTTTTCAAAAACTCCTCCTTTGCCGGAAACCCGAACCTCTGCTCGCCAGACCGCTCGTCTTGCCCCTCGCGGTCGAAAGCCTCGCGCACTTGGTCGAGGCTCGTGATGGCGGCAATCTCACTCGTGACCGCTGCGCTGCTCATAACTGTCATGGTCTACCAGTTCCTGAAGCGGAGGTGGCGGGGCTCGAGGGCTTGGAAGCTCACTGCCTTCCAGAAGCTTGGCTTCAAGGCCGAGGACGTGCTCAAGTGCCTGGAGGAGGAGAATATCATCGGCAAAGGTGGCGCGGGGATCGTCTACCGCGGGTCAATGCCCGACGGGGCGGACGTCGCCATCAAGCAGCTGGCGGGGCGGGGTGGCAGCGGGCGCAGCGACCATGGCTTTTCCGCGGAGATTCAGACCCTTGGTCGGATCCGGCACCGGAACATCGTGAGGCTCCTTGGGTACGTCTCCAACAAGGACACCAATCTGTTGCTGTACGAGTACATGCCTATTGGGAGCTTAGGGGAGTTGTTGCACGGGTCGAAAGGCAGTCACTTGCAGTGGGAGATGCGGTATCGGGTCGCCATGGAGGCCGCGAAGGGGCTATGCTACCTCCACCACGATTGCTCGCCGCTGATAATTCACCGGGACGTGAAGTCGAACAACATACTGCTGGATTTGGACTTCGAGGCGCATATCGCGGACTTCGGGCTGGCCAAGTTCTTGCAGGACGCCGGTGTGTCGGAGTGCATGTCGTCGGTGGCCGGTTCCTACGGCTACATAGCCCCAGGTCTGGAGTAGACTCGGGCTTCATTAGTCTCTAACTAGTGTTTGATATATCATTCTGCAGATTAAGTACCATGTCCCTGGAGAGAAATGTCAATTGGCAATTCATGGATGGCCGGGGGTTATTAGTTAACTATAGGCTATAGACATTTAACAAAACATAGCCAACTCTATTAATTTATAGCCAGATAGTCAAAGTCAACAATTAATCTTGTTTATTTATAGCTAAATGGAGAATTGCTTGCTATTGCTATGTCACAGAGTATGCGTACACGCTGAAAGTGGACGAGAAGAGCGACGTTTACAGCTTTGGGGTTGTGCTGTTGGAGCTGATAGCCGGGAGGAAGCCCGTGGGGGAGTTCGGGGATGGCGTGGACATCGTGACGTGGGTGAAGAAGACCGTGTCGGACCTCCCGCAGCCGCCGTCCGACGCGGCGTCGGTGCTCGCCATGATCGACCGCAGGCTGAGCGGGTACCAAATGGCGAGTGTGATCCACCTCTTCAAGATCGCGCTCTGGTGCGTCGAGGACGAGAGCTCCCAGAGGCCCACCATGAGAGAAGTCGTCCACATGCTGACGAAACCTCCTCCGTCCGCCACCGTCACCGCCACTCCGGAGCTCATCAAACTGTAGGGACTCTCCGCTATTTTCTCAGTAAAATAAAGCTGATACTGCTTTGCAAATGATCTTGGCCACAAGAGGCTGTGTATGGGTGAATGTTCAATTTTCGTGCAATAAGGTTGTCTGTGCAAGTGGTCCTGAATGTATCTTCCTTCTGTGGTGGTTCAATGTAAAGAAGCTTCAATCTCTCGAAAAATTGGCTACTAGAAACTCGTCGATCCGATTTGGCACTCCTCGATTGGTCGGTCAGCTCGTTCGAATTGTAATAAAGGGGCAAATATTGGTGAATGCCGGAGTTACTGTATCAGAGTGATCAGTCCCTGGCAAATTGAAATTTCCTATTAGCTTGATCTTAAGAGATTTCTCCGGTTATGATCATTGGATCAAGAATATCACTTACCTTAACGCCTTGAGGGAAAAAATAGTGTGCATGCATCTTACTGTGCTTAAACAAAATACGAGACTAGCGCGCTTGAATCAGGAATCCATAACTTAGAGCGTCGGGCGTGATTTTGACAATGAATTACCAACATTTTTTCTAGAATTGCATGTATGATGTTTGGCGCGCTAAGACGACATTCGACTAAATTGACCGAATATACCGGTTGAATACTCACAATGGCTCCCGAGGGTAAGTATTCTCAACAACAAGGTTAGAATGCGAGGGAATACCGGCCATTCGGCTAATTCGGCCGGTGCCCATAACAGTTTTTATGCTTTTCATCTCGAGCATTACGTCGTTCCGATGAGCAATGCCATAAAATGTATTTATCCATTGTCTCAGAAACACGGGTAAGGATAAAAATAATGTATATGGGCCAAGATATTCAGGCCCAATAGGCTCGTTGATGTGGGCCATGAAATGGATCGGGTTGCACTTTTTTCAGCGTCTTTGTCTGTTCGACCCGAATTGTCGGCCCAAATTACGAATTACGTTTTTAGCGCCAATGTGTTTATCCTCGACCACTTTCCCTGGCAAAACGTCTAACTTCACTCCTCCGATTCCTTCGATCACGCGCTAAGCTCCTGAAATCGAAGTCGCCGTTCTCCGCCATTTCACTCCGAACACTGTCGCCACTCGCTCACCGCCGAAATGGAGGAGCCGCGTCAAGAGCCACTGCCGCCGCCTAGTGCGGATGCTGTGGAGGAGACGGAGAAGAGTCCACCGCCGTGTCCGAACACGGTTACGGTGCGCCGTAACCCTCACCGCCGAGCGAGGCCCACGCCGTCGGCGACCACTGCTCATAGATCGCCTAGCTCGCGACCCTTGAAACCGAAACTACCGGAAGTCTCTTCGTTTCGACTGGAGGAGATTCTCTCCTCGGAGATTTCGGAGAAACCTAGGCCGGACAAATCGGAGTCTGAGTTGGAGAATCTCAAGGTGTACCTCCGAATCCGACCTCTCAGCGTCAGTAGTGCTCATGGACCCAGAAGAAACCGCGATATGGTCGAGTCTGTTTCTAGGGCTCGGAACGTGTGGCCATTGAATCCGGTGAGGAAGAAGGACGCGAGAGAGAAGAGCGTGAGGAATAAGCAGCTGAGCAGCGAGATCTGTATCACTGTGAATGATGCCACGTCGGTGACCTTGACGCCTCCGGTAGCTTTGCAGGAGTCTAAGAGGATCAAATCCGAGGTCTACGGAGGTTTCTCTCGGGTCTTCTCGCCCGATTCCACGCAGGTTTTGCTCTCGTTTCGTTGTTTGCTAAATCACCAAGGAAATATGAATTTGTCTTCACTTCAGTAGACGTAGGCAGTTGAATTCATGATACTGAACCTACTATCGGCAATGACTCATGTATTACAACGAAAATGAAGTTGAAAGCAAACATCACAGAGCAGATCATTACATTGCTCTTCGCATTCCCATAATCTTGGATGATATTTGGGATGTGGGAACTTTAACCAGTGACAATTACAGAATAGTTTGGGTTTTATTTCAATTCTTCTTGCTGTTATATTAATCTCTTGTGGATTATCCCTTGACTTGCTGTAGGATGAAGTGTATGAAAGCATGGTGAAGCCCCTTGCGGATGATTTTTTGAGGGGTAAAAGCGGGATGCTGGCTGCCCTTGGGCCTAGTGGCTCTGGCAAGACTCATACAGTTTTTGGGACTCCCAGAGACCCAGGCATGGTGCCTCTTTTGCTGAGACAGATTTTTGAGCATTCTAAGGGAGGAATCATTAAGTCCCAGAGGTAAAATCTGAGAAATTTTTTGAGGGTTGTGATAAAGTGCTTTCGAAAATAATCATTAAAAAGTTTGGTTTTAATCGTCCAGAGCATGATTGTTGATTCTGGCTAGCATGAGATCTTTCCAGGTCATTCTTGCTTTCAATGTTTGAGATATGCTCAGAACGAGGCAAAGGGGAAAAGGTGTTTGATTTGTCTAACGGCTCTGAGCTTTCTCTGCAACAGTGGACTCTGAAAGGTCTCCAGGAGGTGATTGTTGATAGTTATTTATGCTTTCAGTAAATTGGCATTTCTTCTTTTCTGCTTAATTTGTATGTGTTGTTTATAAGATATGATGACTGAAATTTATCAATTGAAGCAGGTCATTGTTACTGACTTAGAACAGGCAGAATCCTTAATAGCCTGTGGAATGTTGAAGCGTGCCACTGCCATGACGAACACAAATAGTCAATCAAGGTGAATGCAAAGACCTTTCACTTTCAAAAGCGAAGGTTGATCTATTTGGGGTCTTCTGTGCAGAACAACTGATGTTTCTAGTATTGCATATATGGTACAAAAGAGTGTTATGCAAAACTACAACTGGTGAACCATTATTGTTGCAGTTTATTACTATGCTTATGAATTATTATGATGTTAATCGTACACTTGCTAAGGGTAAAAATGCTTCTACCGCACCTTGTAATGCTTAATGCAATCCTCTTGTTCTTATTAAATTCAAGGATATATTCAAAGAAAGCATGACCATCTTTCGGGAATTGACTGGCCATTTTTATTCCACCAGCCGAAGGAAGTGGACCTTCTCCGTGAGTTTGAAAACAAGTTCTTAGTGTCACTGTGTCCAAGACTACAATTCTATCATATTGCCACCTTATTAAGCCCCAATGATTGTTGCTCATAACTCATCATTCATGACAAAAATGTAATTCATACCAACAAATTGACTCTTCACGTTTTGATCTTGTTGATATTAACGTGAAGTGTGATATTGCTGTGGTACTTATGAGTGTGCCCTTGGCCTTGAATGCATTTCTACCTAAGGATCGTGACTCAACTTACTATTGTCTTTTTGACTCATCTTTTGTTTTTTATGGGCAGATAAGTTTAACTAATCACTTTCTGTGTGGAAACATGAGATAGTGAATAATAAGCATCTGTAGATATGCACAGTATGCGATAACACGCCCTATGAAGTGGGAACTCTTAACTTCGATGATTTGACTTTTGCTTATAGGTAGATGGTGTCCTGCTATTTTCCTCTTATTTTCAGATTTGTCAACTATTGTAACGATGTTAATTTCATCTAACTTGGACCTGCCGTTTGAGGGGCATTGAGTTTTGTTACCTCTCTTATGATGAAAGAGTTGCTTGTTTGAACTTGAATATATGCTACTCCACCTGTTAACTATGGCGCCCTTATATTGCTTTATTTTGAGTCGTAGCTAGCAAAACTTGTTACACACAGAAGTTCTTTCATGTTTGTAGCCGATCCCAATGCCTGATAAACATTCGCAAAGTGTCTACAAAACATGATGGAGAAGATCGATCTAATTCTGCCATTATGACAATTGCTGACCTTGCTGGAGCTGAAAGAGAGAGGAGAACTGGAAATCAGGTTTTATGTTTTCCTTTTGTGTGTAAGACACGTGGGAAATACTCTAGCTAGTCTCTCCTTATCTTTAGAATGTGAATAATGGAAAAGAGTGCCTAAGAATTCACTCAATGTAATTACTTTATCTAAAATAGTGAAGTATGAGCTTCATGTGATGGTTGCATAGTTTGTTATTTTGCAGGGGACAAGATTACTTGAAAGTAATTTCATCAATAACACATCCATGGTTTTTGGTCTCTGCTTGAGAGTATGTTATTTGGCTTCATTTCATCAGTTAATTCCCACGAATATCTAGAGCAGTCATCAGAGATAATCAAACTAGTGATTTAATAATGCTTACAGTTACTTGTACAGCAATGACATTGACCTTTTTTGGTTTGGTTATGAAGTCATTGTTGGAGCACCAAAAAAACCCGAAGAAAGTTTTGCAGAAGCATTACCAGAATTCTTTGGTAATAATCTTTCCATATTGTTATCAGTAACAGTTAATATACAGACTTGCATGCCAATAGTTCATGATGGAATGCCTTTTCTTCTAGTCCTATGCATTTTGTCTCACAGAAAATTTAGAATTAGGATGTCCATGTGTAGTCTTTATGGTTTATGGTGCTAAATTTGGATGGCTACTAACGTAAGTTGGTTTTTACAGTTGACCAGATACTTGCGAGATTACTTGGAAGGCAAGAAGCGGATGACTTTGGTAGGAATTGTCACTATCAATCTTATGAGGTTCCAATTGTTTTTAGATTTTATAGGGTCAAAATGATTTCTTGTTCAACAAGAAGTCTTCTTGGTTCAATTTGTTGAAGAATCAAGGAGATGTTAACAATTTGCATTGTTATCTTCTCATCTCCAAATTGTTAATATGTAGATTTTTGGTGGTTGTAAGTGCAGGTATTGACAGTCAAACCAGGAGAATATGACTACCTTGATGCGTCATATCTTCTGCGACAGGCTTCGCCTTATACGAAGATTAAGTATGGTTCTATCTACAATGCTACTTTATTCAAACTATGAATCTTCTGTGTAATATAATTTGATACTTGTGCTGCTGGCATATTCAGGTTTAACAAAGTTGAGGAAACTTCCAATGCAATTGGCAGTAAGAGACATTATCTGACAGCGCCTAGAGTTGAAGAGCCCAAGAGATTGAAATATGGTGGCATTGATGTTTCTGTGGTACTGTTCTCTTTTCATTGGTTTGACATGCATGATTCAAGTGTTAGTATAATTTTGTCTGATGTTGCATCTGCACACTGTCACTATGCTTCTGTAAATGGTTTTGAGGTCCGATAGGTTTCCTAACAATGTAACATTACACTTCCTGAGGAACTTTTTTGTGTGAAAACTCATCATGATTAGGCAATGCTCCATTTGACAAAGGTCAGAGACCTTGTGTTGGCGTTTGATGGAATTTGCAGAGTCATGATTTTACTGCTGCTTCAATTGTTTACTTTGACTATGATAGATTTGCATTAGGCAATGGAGCTTTCATGCTCTTTTGCTGCCTGTGTGGTGTGGGTTCCCTGCTTCTGATTATGACCCATGCCAATTGTGAGTTTATAGACTCTATTGTAATTTGAAACTTAGGTGGATAGATTTTCAGTTGGTGGTTTGTCTTGCTCACCATAGAGAAACCTATGTAGTAAAACCTTGGACATGGTTGAGGTCCAGCAAGCCGAGCATGTTAGGCTTTGGCATGCAGGCATCTTTTTTTTTTCGTTTAAAAGAAAAACATGAAAGTAGTAGCCCCAGGATGTGACGACCAGCAACTTGTTTTTGTCAATCTGGTCTAAGACAATGCTATCACTGGCTAATCTGTTATTTGGCATAGAGTGAACAAAACCAACAGTGAAAGAGAAGAATGAAACAAAAGCTCCTGCAAAACACATGCATGCCATAGTAACGCCACCTTGGAGTCATGTAAGCACTAGTGCATTCTCGTTTGCTGACTGTGTAGTATTCTGACAGAGCACGATCCAGTGACCATTTTGACATTCTAGATGAAGTTGAGTGGCCAAACTGAAGAATTTTGACTTCAGTGATTTGAATAGAGTAAAGTTTGGTGACTAAATGTACAATTTATCCTCACAACCCATTAAATTTTAGATTTTAACAACTCAGTCAACAGTAGCAGTGATATGTGATCATCTTGGCACTCTTTCTTCTGGTGATTTGTACACTCGGTGTAGAGGATGAGTGATTAACTTTATTGCTGCAGCTGCAAGGACAAGATTTTACTATTTCGAAGGTGCTCAAGTAAATATTGCAAGGGGAAGATTGATGCTAAAGGTTTTTTGCACTAGAAAGCAGAGTTATAACAATGTTTGAGAATACCGTCTTCTGTTTTGACATGAATTGCAACCACATTTATTTTCAAATCATCAATTACCCTCAAGAACATATTTACTTTTATTCAAATAGATTTCTTTTTTCGGTTCTTTCTGGGCTTTTTGTCATAACTTCATGTGTACATGCTTCTACATAAATAAGCTACTAAGAAATTTTCATGTTCCTTTTACATTTACTGATCTTTATACATTGTTGACGACATCATACATAAGTGCCCCCCAACTTATCTTTTATTAATGTATCACATTTTCAGGTAGAAGACAGAAAAAGTAGTGGCAAGGCCGCTCTATCAATTGGGGAAGGTGGATTTTAATACTTGCTCTCCTTTTCTTTTAGGGATAATGTTATCAGTGGTCCCTCTACTTTTGCTTGAAATTCAAAACCTTCCTTTACCTTTTTTTTCTGGTTTAAAAGCATCCCTGTACTTTTTAAAATATTTCACATTAATCCTTCCGTTAATTTTTGCTCTTTTGCCAGTCAATTTTTGCTGATATGGATTGTCGATTGCTCATATGGATGTTGGAGTACACGCGTGATGTTGTGATTCCCTCAAAACTATTATGTAGACAACATCAAAGATAAGCAAAAACAATTTATTGAGAGAGAGAGAGAGAGAGAGAGAGAGCCAGCCCATGAAGAAGCCATATGTGGTCATAGCCACTTGAGCTTGAGGCTTGCAACTGCCACCCTGGTTGCTTTAGATCCAAGCTTGTGGCTGCCATAGCCAAATCTGGGTTTAAAGCTTGTGGCCTTCATGGCAGCTTGAGCTTGAACCTTGCCGCCATGGTGGGATGAGTTTGAACTTGCGGCCACCATGGCCAGATCTAGCTTCGCCGATAGCTTGCGGTCATGACTGTTTGAGCTCAAAACTTGTGGCTGTGATGACTAGATCTTCAAAGCTCATGTCCACCATGGTCGCTCGAGCTCAAAACTTGTGTTCAATGGCCATTTGAGCTCAAAGTTTGTGGCCACCATGGCCAAATCGGGCTTCACAACTCACTGCTATGGCCGGTTGAGCTCGAAGCTTGTGGCCATGGAAGAGCTTGAGCAGCCATGGACATGAGATCTAAAGCTCATAGATCTGGAGCTTGAGGCCATCATGGCTGCTTGAGCTTTTGAGCCACGGCCATGGTTATGGAAGGTGGTTGTGAGTGGGTATTTATGAATTGCAATTGGTAGGGTTTGAAGAATTTGAAGAAGTCCAGGTCAAAGAGAGAGTCAACATTTGGGAAAAAGGGGGAAAAAATTAAGGACAGAATTTTTGACAGCATTAACGCCACACCAGCAGAATCCGTCACAGAACCGACTGAGGGATGACCAGTGGCACTTTTTAAAAAGTACAGGATGCTTTTGAATAATAAAATAAAGTTACGGTTTTGAATTTCAAACAAAAGTAGAGGGACCAATGGTGACTATCTCTTTATTTTTCAAATATTTTGTAAGAATTTATTTGTAAGCGGGATCTTTTTCTTAAAACAGATGCCAGTGTAAAACCAGATGTCAATATCTCCACAGCCCAAAATTTGGATACCATTCAAACTAGTGGGAGCGACAGGTTTAATCGTATCATGCAGGGTTTTGCTAAAGCTATGTGGAAAGTTCTGAAGCAGCATAATGAAAATCTGAAGGTACTTAACAGTGAGTTATCTTTTGCATTTACTTATTCAGCAGGACCATGTAAACGAGAGGGCGCACTCATTAAGCCTTTACTTGATTATCATGCTTAACAAAGTAATATCGAATTTCCAATGCTTTAATTGTACATATAACAAGAGAAGTTAGTGTACTCAAATGAACTTTCCTTATTTAGTCACTTAAGAAGTGTCCTTAGGGCACTCTTTGACAAAATCCTTCAAAATATTCTTATGGTTACCAATGCATTTTAGGTCTCAATAATGATGAAGGTACCAGTTCTGAATTAGTTGCTTTGCCGTCCATAATCAGGTAGCTAATGGTGAAATCCGTAGTCTCCAAGAAAATCTTGTTAAAGAGAAGACGAGGTGCTCTGAGCTGGAAAACGAACTAATAAATTTGAGGGCCAACTGTACATGCAACAAAGAAAATGTAATGGAGGCCACTTCTGTGGTTCTAAAAGTTGGTTTAGACTCTGCAGTAAATGGATCACATTCACTCTCGGCAGAAGTGGAGAGACGTAAACCTGGCAACTCAAATGAGGTTTGCAAATCAGTGGTTCTAAATGTTGGTTCAGACTCTGCAGTAAATGGTTCATATTCACTCTCAGCAGAAGTGGACAGACATAAACCTGGCAACTTAAATGAGGTTTGCAAATCAGTGGTTCTAAATGTTGGTTCAGACTCTGCAGTAAATGGTTCAAATTCACTCTCAGCAGAAGTGGACAGACATAAACCTGGCAACTCCAACGAGGTTTGCAAATCAGCAGACTCTGCAGTAAATGGTTCATATTCACTCTCAGCAGAAGTGGACAGACATAAACCTGGCAACTTCAATGAGGTTTGGAAAAGAAAACCTGCTTTTGACATGGCACTCTTGACATTCATGTAGTATTTTACATTGTTTAGTTGTACCTGCCCAAGACTGTTAAAACATGTTGACTCTAGAAGAATGAATGAATAGTTTCCTTTTACTCAATTGAATTGTCTCTGGGAGTTTTCACATCGTCAGATCAGGTGTTCTGGTGTAGTTGACTCCAATTCCTGCATGTTGAAGACTTTGTAGCTCATAACAATCACGCTAAGGACTGCGCCTTTTATTCGCCGGAACTAGCATAGCAAGCAATATGGTTTAATGATGTTTCTCCCTTACCCCTCTAGTTTAGCTTGTCATACCTTTCTTTTTGCTTGACCAAGGTGGGAGGAGAAAACTTTGGTACAGTTTCTGATGCAGTTGATATTGTTGACGGTTTGCAAGAATCTGATGTTAATGTAAGGCCACTTATCTTGTAGTTTCAGTTTTTGGTGGTTCGGCTTGAGAAATTTTTGACAAGTGGCATTTTGCTGACTGGTCAGGTGGATGATCTTTCTGACGCAGAGTCAAAAGGTTTGATGTCCACTTATGAACTCTATGCTACAAACACCACTTATATTCCTGATAAGAAAGATTGTGTTTGTATATGTTTGTGAGAACTCCTGGTGTGATGCTGTGTTGCTAGACAAGGAATAGTAGCTATGTACTCAGTCACATGCATACAAACAAATATTTTGTTTTTCTAGGTATGGACCACATATATATGGACTTGTTACATGTCTTGAAGATGGAGCTAGCCTGCTTAAAGAAGACCAGCCAAAGTGGAACATGGTATTAGACCATCTGGATTGTCTTGTTAATAGGAATAAAGATAGTCACTCAGAACATCCCTTAATCAAGAAGGGTAAATTGTTTGGACAGCCTCGGACATTGAAATTAGCAGATGCCCTTCACTTTTAAAAAGTAGGATAGTCGCCTCTAGACTGTTGCTTGGACACCTTAATTTTCTTTTGAGAAGTATATGGACATCCTCCAAAATTTGGTGAAAATGCTGGCGTCTTCTGTACTTAAATGAAAATGCACAATTTTTTAAGGTCCTTTTGACTGAATGGAGGGTCAGTGTAGATATTGAAAAGTTGGAGTCTGCATGAAATTTTACCAAAGGACTATTGCTTGTTCAATTGTTGGGAGGAAAACAAGCTTGTGCAAAACCAACCCTATGTGAAGAGACACAATACGAAAACCCTCTACCATGTGGATGTGCAATATGCTGTTAGGCGTCTTTGCGCTACATAGAACTTATGTAGAATTATTATGATCTCTATTTGTTGTCACGTTACATGTTCTTGATTTTGACTGCTTCAACATTATTGTGATCTTTAATGGCAGTTTCATTATCATTGTGCATTTGGTAATCTGTCAGACTGTTGATTAGCTACAGGTCTGGCAATTGACAAGGCTTTGTCATGAGGCCAATGTTATTTCAGCCGTGAAATATGATCAATCAAGTAAGAAAGTCTCTTGTCAGTTTCCGAAAAAAGAAAAACAAGAGCAAGAAAAGTGGCAGCAGATACTATCTATATAGTCAATGCCATGTCCTCATTAATCATCCTCGAGTCAACAAACACATCAACATTTATCGTTTACTAGTTAATTTAGTAGGACATTAATGGTCCGGTAGAATGGAAAAATTCTAATGCACATATTTTAAGTACAAACTAATTGCTCATAGAAGACCCAGAGAAAGACAGGACAAGAATTTAGTTGCTGTTCTGGGTTTTCAGGTCAACTGAGGTTTGGACTTTGGCAGCTGTGATGCTAAGACTCCTGTCTTTGTTCCTTGATAATTTGACTAGTACAACTTAGGTCGTTCTTATTAGAGTGTTTTATCTCATGGCTTCTATATGCATATGAAATTTCAACCTGCAGGTGCAGATTTATCTTCTCAGCCACTTATTATGGCTAGGAAAAACAGCTGTTCATCAGTGGAGCTCGATCAGCTGCTAAGTGAAGATGATGAGGTTTTAATTATTTCAATCCTACACATTCCATTTAGCCCTGCCTTGCTCTTGTAACGTTAGTATATTTCTTTTAGGTTCCATCTTTGTTTGTCGAGGTTCTTTGGTTTATTTATTAAGCACGAATACGAGGTTGATCCTATGGGACTTTTTAAGATCTTGCTTTTATATGTTAAATTGAAATGCAGGGAAAATACTTAGAGTTTTTAATAGGTTACATAGGCATATAAGCATTTGAGTTTGTAAAGGTTGCTTTGACGCATAACTGGCGACCTGTGATAGTGCCTTTCTTGATTCTTCCTTTCTATATGTTGGTTAGCTGTATTATGAGAGGTAGTAGGATCTAAATATGGAAGAGGCAAATGTAGTTTTCCCCATGAATAATGACTTACTGAACATAATTCAGAATGTCACTTTGAGATTAAACATATTGGACTTTTAAGTTATGTCTGATAATTCAAGCATCTGTATACAGATAGTTTCATTCTTTTACACATTTGTATCTGTCACTGATTTATTGCTTGAGAAAATTTCGTTTTCACCCGATGCTTTTTTCTTTTGGTTTTCGTAACAGAAGTTTATCTTTCCAAAATTTCAAGACATTAAAGGCAGAATATGATAAATTCATTGAGACATCCTTAGCAAATCAAATATGCAAAACTACCTTTTCAGAATTCCAGCCTATTAGTTGTTGTGGGCACTCATTAACTCAATCGAATCTTTTCTTATATTCTCCACTCTGAAATGTCCTCTTCTAATTCTCTCTTGGGTTATATTCAATATTTCTCCAATCTATTTAAATCAATCTAGATTTATTTCATAATATATGTAAATTTTGTGAAGAACGTACTACCCATGAGGTGGTATTTTCTGTTGAATCACTAAAGGAAGAACTTTACATTTTCCTATAGAAATCACGAGATCAACCAGCATCAGTTGACAAGGATTTAAAATCTACTCAAGCATGTAGCTTTGGCAGTTCGGTGGAAGCTGAACTGGGGCTCAACTCTTCCTGCAAATGCCCAAGTCTGGAGAAGCCAAAGAGGTGAAGAGTGACATTTAATCTTCATCTTCCATTGTGTTATTGAGGACAACTCTTCGCAAGTCTCTTTTAAATTGCTTCTCCTGTAACCCTTGTTTATAAATTGTCCTTGCCAGGAGACTATTGCCAGCTTCGTCCATATTGTTAAGAGATATGAGCGCTTTAGATGTAGATGAGGAGATGGAAAAACCAAAGGTAAGTTCATTATGCGCATTTGGAATTCTTGTTAATTGGTTTGACAATTTTTCTCTAGCTCACTGACTTTTTCAGTTTATACATCCGGAACTGTTTTTTGTTTGTCAACCTGGAGTGATGGGAAAGTCTATTCTCTGCTTATTGATTTAACGGACTTCATGACTAGCAGCTAGCTGGGATATGTGTGGACAGCTCTTAAAGTGAAGTCATTCTCCTCTTAGATGGAGAATGTCTCTTAAATTTGCCGGAAGATGAATTATTGCTTAAGAATAACATAAACAACAATGGAGAGAAAGAACTTCCTATTGTTTACTTGAATTTTCCAATTCTGTCATTAATGGGCAGGGAAACAGAGGACAGAAGAAACTACCCGCAGAAGAAAGAAGGAGAACTCAAGGGAGCGCCACTTTGCTACGGTTGCTGAAGAAGTAACCTCATACATAAAGCAGTCAAGTCTCCTAGCAGACTGGTTGCGTCAATGTGTATAGTTAGGGCATTTTGTGATTTACCCATTGTTGCTCGAAAGTGAAGTCATCTCACTGTGGACGATTCATCAAAACCATGTACTTTGTTCTGGACATGATTGATGGTGTTCTGGAACATGCCTGATTACAGGCGGAAGAGTTGGCCACCCACTGGGTAGTGAACTGAACAGGTGGTGCCGTAGATGTACATATGAAGTCCCAAGCTGTACATAAACACGCAGGCTACACCTAACCGACTTGTTGTTATGATATATACACCCATGCTAAGTTTAGTAAAGTTCTTGTTGTCTTTCTGTCCGATTCGATGAGGATCTTTTTGGTAATAAAACTGGCTAAAAGCCCGTATAAACACTAAAATTTACAGACTCCAGAGTAGAAAACTCCAATTTCATCACCTGATGGATTTAAAATAAGACCCTGAAGGGGGCCAAACTAAAGTTCAGTGGATGACTCAGAATTGAGGCCGTGATTTGCTAGCCAAAGAGAAGGGAATTGATGTGGAGATACAGTACCATATTCTGATTATGTTGCTGGACCTTTGAGCTAGAAGGGAGCTTTTATGCTGTCTCCTCGGAAGTTCGATGTTTTCCGTGGTTCGAGTGTGAGGAATTAGAGTTCTGGATGAAATTTTTAGCGTGAGCTTGTGTGTAGATGTTTCTTGCTCTTTTTTCTAGTACTGCCACCATCTTGCCCTTTTTCAGCCTGGTGATAAAGAGATAAGTTTCTTGGATTTGAAGTTACTCCTCCCGAAAGATCTTTCTTGTCTCGCCCAAACAGCCTAGACCAGAAAGAAATGAAAGGAGTTTCTCTTTTGTCATTATTCTCAAGACCTTTAGAGACATTTAGGACCTCCTTTAATGAAAGGGCCAACGAAAAAAGTGAAGAGAGCATTGACGAGACGTTTTCGCCTTGAGGTCATGGGCTGGGCTTGGCCACTTGTATGCGCACTCGTAATTATTAAGTATAAAAATATCACGACACATAAAGTTATTTATGAAGTTTCAATGTGTCATTGTAGTTAAGTATAAAACGATCGTGACCAGACAAGTTGCATGGCACGCCGGTGTACTTTACAAATCTTTCTCGTTCTGTTCAATGCCGTGGTGCCCCCCTTTTCTACCAAAAGGGGATGGACTGTGGAACGTTTTGAATGAAGCTTATTGGTGGCGTTGGCCGAGAGAAGTAATGCAGATAGAAACAGAACGAGATTGTCCTTCAGATGAGGATGATGATGATCAATTGGGACATGGACAACCCAATTAACAATAAAAAAAAAACTCAACATGTTTTTGTTGGGGGCCTCATTCGTGTGTTGATAAGGAAATTGTCTTTTTTTTTTTCTTTTTTCATATTGCAGAATTGCTCCAGATGCTGCCTTTTATCTTTACTACTACATAAAATCAAAAGGGTACGAGGTCCCCCTCCCAGAGATTTTGCTGCTTCCCCACCAGCCTTAGCCAAAAGTCAAATGATGATTCGCCAAAACCATTGGAAAAGTAAACATCAAGATCAATCTATATCGAATAATATTGACACTTGGCCGGAGAAGAAAGCAAGACTACCTGCTGAGGTAATTCCAACAACATTATAGACTTCTGCTGTCCTTTTGAGCCCAGAAAGCGTTTCTTTATTAGATTGGAGGAGTAAGCTTCAAGATATCTCGAACTTTGTGGGAGGTGACTTAATTTGGTCTTCTATTTTGCCATTCGTGTCGACAATACCAAAAAGCGACTGTTGATATTAATACGAGAGATTGTTCTTGAAATAGTTTGGTATGAGTACGATTTTTTTGTTATCAACTCATATTGGGAGATTATAGCACGTGATAATTGCCCTTTTGATCGTCCCATTATGAATGTCGTTGCCCCGAATCAACATAGATGGTACTATATCTACGCGATTCGTTAAATTTATAATGTCATCACCACACAATGAATCACAATCGAATAGAAGTTGAAGACGCGTCTAGATTTGGGGTAGATAAAGTATCGATTGCTCTGAGTAAACATCATTTAGTTCTTTCGAAAATGCTTGAGAATTTGTAGGGATGAACAAGGGAACCTGACATAGATTTTCATTGCGAATCCATGTTCCAAAAGTTGGAAACTTGGTTAGTAATTTGGTAAGTTCCATTACATTGGTTAGTCAACAAGGAGGAGGCACGTTGAAATGTAACATGGAAACATTGGGGAGCAAATTACAAAAGCCACAAAACTTGAAAGGCAAATTGCAACGCACCTACTATGTAATTGCACTCTTTTTATGTAGGATACACACATACATATATATATGTGTATGCAACTTTATTTTCTTAAATAAAATATCTCGAAAAAAAAGCGCATGATATGTGTAATTTATGAAATCAAAAGGCTATCAATTTATATTTCACATTATGGATTTCAAAAACTTAAAACGTTATACATGGTTATGGCTCCACGGAATGACATACACCATATTCACATCGAAACTTGCACATATGTATAATTCGGTCTTCTATGCACTAAGGATTCAATCATAGATCGACTCTCACTCTCGCACCGCATGATATGCACGATGACCTTATCGACGCCCCATCAGATCGATTCGTCCGATTTCATTTCCCTTCCACATCTAAGTGCCACCTCGAGGGAAGAGGACCTTACCAGATCCAAGTAAGACCCGACACTAACATTGTACAAATTTCTCCCCTTTCTCTGTCAAAACAAAAAAAACGAACAAGAACATCGTAACACGGACCGGCAAAGGTCAGGCCCAGGCAACAAAACGGGCGAGTGGGGGAGGGGCGTTCCTCATCTTTATCCTCATATTGCAAGGAAAAAGGGCTCGCACGTGTATGCTCCACGTGGCGGCGTGGGGGCCCCAATTTTGACAGTGACAATGATAAGCTCCCCTCTCTCTCTCTCTCTCTCCCTCTCTATGCCCCCCCCAACTTTCATAGAAATTGACAGTTTTGGAGGCTTTCGAGAACTCCTGCCAGTCCTATCCCTCCGATGCGTCCTTTTTCCCTCTCCTCCTCCCTTTTTTTTATTTACTTTATAATCCGAAAATCCCCCCAATAAAACGAAATAAATAAATAGATATTAAAGAAAGAATATAATTTACCAACCAACGATGCCCGGTTCGACTGGAGCAGCCGAGCCGCGGCTCGTTGGCCCGGTCAGTAATCTCGAATGGAAAAAATAATGAAAATAATAAAAATTGGACGCGAAAAGGGAAAAAATCGAGAAATTGATAAGGATTTCAATTGACTTGGGTACGGGACGTCAAACCTCCGGAAAAATCGAAAATGAAAAAAAGAAAAAAGAAAAGAAAAGGGAGAACAAAAGGAGAAATGGGAAGAGGAAAACGAAAAGAAAAGCCTCGCTCCCTCCCCCCCTCTCTGGTTCGGGAAAAAAAAGGCTTTTTTGACAGAGGGAGGGACAGACCGTGGGTTTTTGCGAGCAGAGAGAGAGAGAGAGAGAGAGAGATACCGCCTGTCGCAACCCTGAGAGCTGGTGAAGAGAGAGAGAAAGAGAGGGGCTCGGCAACTGAAGAGAAAATTCTAGAGAGAGAGAGAGAGAGAGAGAGGGAGAGCGCGAAGGTTTATGGCTTCGTCGGAGCTGGGGCTGGCGCTAGGGTTTCGGCACGTCCGCCAAGGTAAAGTCCTCGCGGCGACGGCGAATCGGCCTTCTTTCGTCGCGATTTCCTTGCTGCTTTGAATTCCGTTGCGGTGTTGTTCCCGGAATCGGCCCCGCATTGGAATTCTTGCTTTGCCCCCCCCCCCCCCCCCC
>BCNH02000006.1:629194-643933 GCA_001662345.2 Metrosideros polymorpha var. glaberrima
CTCTCGGCATTCAATCCGCGCGGTTGATCCTTGATTGGATTGCCGTAATCTCCCGTGTTGTGTTTTGCTCGCGGGAGTAGGGAGGGCTGGCCCGGGGCTGGGAATTCCCTCGTTCCCTTCGCATTCTCTTTCTCTTGTTGGATTGAGCTCTAGGGTTTGATCTCCTCCTTTAGGGGGGTAATTGGTCCGCTGCTCTTGATTATGCTTCGTCCGTCCTAGTCTAGGATTGGAAGTCCAATGAGCTGTTGGTTGTTGTCTGTGTTCTTTTGCGATGTTCGAGGCTTCCGCCGGTGCCAAATTGGTTAGGATTATATTCAGTACCTGCTCGATCTTTTGTTTGTGCTGTTCTGTGGATTGAATTTTGTGCCTTAATTGAATGAATTTTCAGGTGTGAAGTATAATTAGTGTTGGGAATTTGATTGGAAACCACCGGCTTTCAGAAAGTCACTGCGCTGAATAGCTGGATCGCGGTGTCTGGTAAGTCTGATCCTTGTTGTAGTTTTTCTGTATTGGTATTTCCCCCATCGTTACGCTGTGTTTGGGTGTTCCACATCATTTTAGGCCATGTAAGACTTGTTGCCCGTTCGACGTGTTTCGTGTAGCTGAGTACCTTTTACCTCTTGTCTTTTGTCCTTTCAGATTCCAGTATTTGTCCTAAATAGGCTTTCTGTCTTTTGAATTTTATTTAAAACATGCCATCTGCATGTCAATGAATTGTAAATGGCCACAGGAATGTTTTGTCATTTTTCATGCGTGGTTAAATATTTGAGATATCAAAACTGCAAACCATGCTGCTGATTATGACTGTTTGTTTCCAATACCTTTTTCTTCGTCAGTATTTTTCTTTTCTTCCTTTAGTTTATGGAGTGGAGTCGAGGCCTGTTAACATTTTCGTCTCCTATTGTTTTCTTAAGTGTATGTGCCTGTACGTGTTCCCTGTGAAGAATATTATAGTTCCTTCTGCTCTTTTTTTCTCTACAAATGGCGGATTGATGCACAGTAAACTAGAGACAGTTATAAGTCACCGCTAGCAAGTGTCTGGCCTTATTTTGTGCCTGTTGAGAGGAAAGGATTCACTTGCACTGAGCTGCCACAGTGAAGCAGTTTGTATTTGTTTTGTTCTTCGCTTTAGTTTGTATTCGCTATCCACGCAATTGAGTCAAACTGATGGAAGTTCACCATATAGCCATTTTGCATGCCTATCTAGCAACAAACTGGGAGTCATGCAGCTAGAAGTTCACCATCCAATTAAGTACTTTGTCTTTGCCATGTTAAATGTTTTAGGATATGTTATCTGCCTCCTCATTTTTCTTTTGCAACGACCTGTTTGATGCTTGTACTTTTGGGGATGACTGTTTGCCTAATTTTTCTGGCTTGTTTCAGATGTTATCAAACATGACAATTTGCCAATTTCAACTGTAACTTACTCTAGTTTCACCAGATTTGATCTGATATTTCTGTAAGAGACCTAAAGTTACCGTAGGGAGTTCTCTTCTCGGAATCCCCTTTCTGCCATTTAGTTTTGTGGGGTGTTGTTTTTTCGAATTCGACTGTGACAGCAAGGGCCACCTTATGTTTTAGAAGTGCATCTTATAGGAAGCAACAGCAGCTTGTCTGAGATAATGCAACTGCATAGACTTACCTGTGTAACATTCTTATGCCCAGATCATTTGTTATTCCTTGGGGTTCCTTGAGTATTTCATATTGCTTTGTGATTACATTTTTGCATGTCGTGATGGAGGCATTCTTACACTATGAAGAAGGATTGCCAAAGAACTAGTTTGCTTGTTTTTTTTTTTTTTTTGGTCGAAACTAGTTTGCTTGTTGGTTTCCTCTTGTTCTAGGCATCTATTTGAAAGCCTTTTGTATTTGGCTTGACTTGATTGGTCTGTCGTTAAATGGGTGGGAAATGTCTGTTTGCTTCTGAATGTTGTCTGTGCTGTGCAAATTATGGTTGTTTCAGAATGTCAGTTCTTTTGGCATCTTCTCATCCTTAGAGAAATGGTGAGTTCTAGTATTTACCCGCATTTTAATTTTACAATCTGTAGGGAAACTTTCAAACATTCTTGCCCTCCAAAGAGTAATGCAACTTCTGCTGCTTGACAAAATATCAACATGGCACAAGGATCTATGTAGGATGAAGTACAATATCTAAGGGCACCATGACACTTGAAGATTTTTTCACTCTAACTGAGATGAGGGATGGATTGACTGCTCCCTCTCGTGTTGAGGAGCTGGTTAGTGTTATGCAGAAAGAAAAGGATTATGTTCTGAAGAATGCTGGCGATGCAATCAGGCAGTGGGCTGCTGTTGCAAGTACCATTGCTGCCACAGAGAGTAAAGAGTGTCTTGATCTTTTTGTTCAGTTAGATGGAGTATCGTTCATTGATAGATGGCTAAGGGATGCTGAAAAGTTTGAAAACGACTCTAGCGATAGTCTTGTGGAGGAGTCAATGACTGTGCTGCTACATGCAATAAAAAAGCTAGATCTAGACACTGGGAGGTCAATTTCTTCCGGAATTTGGATTACCATCAAGAATCTTCTTGGCCACCGTAGCTTAAAGGTTCAGGATAGTGCAAGAGCACTTTTCGAGAGCTGGAAGCACAGTGAAGAAGGTGATAATCGTTGCCATGATATCGGAAGTGCTATGTCATGTGACAATGGGACTGAGGAAGTCGGCAATCCTGTTAGAGAGGGTGGTCAGTCTGAATGCTCTGATGTAAATGTTGCACTTTCCAATGAAAGAGGTAATGCAGGAGATTTGGCTGCAGAACCTGCTGGACATGAACACTTTCCATCAAGAAGTCCTAACCGTCTCCAATGGCAAAAGATTGAGAATGACCAGATTCAGACTCATGTCAATCAGCTATCTCCGCAGAAGACATCAGAAAATGCAGATGTGAAGGATAGATCTGTGGGTCCTTTGGCATCTTCTCCCACGTCAAGCCCTATACCTGAGACCAATGAGGTTGTAAAAGAGTCCTCTACATGCCCAGTCGAAGGGACACTTTCACTTGAAATTCCTGGTCATTCGGTTCCTCAAGAGGAGAGTGGTGGACGAATTAGAAAACCTGATATGGGCAAGTTGTATGAGATCGGAAAGCAGGAAGACAAGCTTAATATTTCTCATGAAAAATTGGTAATAGCAGAAAAATCTTCTTTCAATGCATTTGAATTTACAGCTGTTTCTTTAGATCTTGATGCTGCAACTGCAACTGCTCAAGTTGCTGTGCCTAAAGTTACAGCAGCAGATGATATCAATAGCAACAGTTTCCGCATTGGAAAGGCCACTCTAGGTCTAAGGAGAACTGCGTCTGAGGTGAAGAATGAAAAGGATGACAAGGGCATTTTAGGCCATTGCAACACGGTGCTTAAGACAGTTGAAGATAGTGCTTGCAGCTCTGCTACTGTGCAAAAGTCCTCTGTAGTTGAACGCAGCACAGGTAAACCAGATGTGTTGGACATTCCATTTTTGAGGAGGGAAGACAGAGGAGCTGCTAAAGAAGATGAGGAACATTCAAGTGATGATGGTGAAAATGTTGCAGGTGCTTCTAATTCTTATAGACTGGAAATGGAAGTCAGAGTTCCTAGCATGGCTGAACGGAAGAGGTCAATAATTGAGATTGAATATGGCATTGTTGATGCGATAGAAGTAGCTCGACAAGTTGCTCAGGAAGTGGAGAGAGAAATGAACTTAGAGAGAAATTCAGAAGGTGGAATCCGGCAGCATGGTAGCCCTGAGCCTATCAATGGGAAACAAGATGTCTTGGCCATTGCCCCATCAGCTGAGAGGCCAAGAGAACAGAATGACGCTTCTGAGGCATCTTCTGAGGGAGAGGGAAGTTTAATAAATCCAGAGAATTTGAATACTGAACAGGACGGTTCCATGCATGAAATGGAGTCCTCTCAAGTAACAGAAGCAACGCAAGAACCGGAAGAGAAGACGGAGAAAGGGACGTGCATCTTTGATCTGAACCAAGAAGTTTCCTCGGATGATGAGGATTGCAATGCAAATGCAGTGTCTACGCCAATCTCTGTTGTTTCTGCTTCAAAACCGACAGCAACAGCCTCCGGATTACCTATAGTTCCTTTGCAATTTGAAGGAAGTCTTGGTTGGAAAAACTCTGCTAGGAGTGCGTTTCGTCCAGCATCACCTCGAAGAAGTACTGTTGCCAATAAAACTGTTCCAGGAGAGGAATCCCATGATTCCAAGCAGAGGCATACATGTCTAGATATCGATCTTAATGTGGCAGAAGGTGGAGATGATAAAGCAGCTGATCTCATGCCGGGAATACAAATCCCAGTTTCGTCAAGCCTTCGATCTGGAGAATCTTCGGTAGAGGTTAGTTCGAAGAGATCAGAGAGGTTCAAACTAGATTTGAATCGCATTGGTGATGATGGTGAACCATCAATTTCAGATTTTAGGGAGCGTCAGCTACTTAACCTTAGAAATGGCCAACGCAGCCCATCTCCTGCATCGTCTTCATCAACCATGAGGAACTTTGATTTGAATGACAGGCCATTGTTTCACAATGATTTTTCTGACCAAGGTCCCTACAGTGGCAGATCTTTGCAAAATGTGACAAGTTATGGGAAGCCCAAATCAGAACCTGTTATTTCTATATTCGGTGCAAAAGTGGAGGTCGACAAGAAAGATCATGTACCTCAGAGTTTGTCCATGCTAAATGGCAAGGCTCTTGAGTCTGCAGCAGATGCTGGCGTGGCAAGACCAGGAGGCTTTTGGGGGGTGGGTCCCCCAATCCCTTATCATGCGTGGGCATACAATGGATTAAACACAGGGCCTGCTGTTTCTCTCTCTTCTACCATGTATCGACCCGGGGGCTCAATGCCTTACATGGTGGACCCTCGTGGGACCCCATTTGTGCCTCAAGCCATTGGATCTGTTTCACCTGTTCTCTCCTCCTTCCCTCAGGCGCCGTTCATGATGAACATGACCTCTGCGCCCCTCGGTCTCAATGGTCCTGGCCCTTCTCGGGCTCAATTTGATCTGAATTCTGGATTCTCAATTGATGGAGTTAACCGTGAGCCGGCTGTTTTGAGACAGTTTTTAGTGCCAGATCAGGGTAGATCAATGGAAGACCATATGAGGGTTACCTTGCAACCGTCATCAAGTTCTGGGCTGGGTGGCAAGAGGAAGGAACCAGAGGGTGGATGGGAACCTTACCCGATTGGCTTTCGGCAGCAGCAACCTCCATGGAAATAAATGTCAGGCCAACCAAGCTTTTTGGGTCGGTCCGCATGTCCAACCAAACAGATAGGGGAGGGCTTCCTTTCTGAAGATCATGAGCATAGGGGGAACAAATTGGCTTTCATGGGAAGTGGGTTTGAAACTGAATAAAGTCTGGAGATAGCAAAGCAAATCTGATTCTTGAGGGATTAATTTTTATTAGGTGGGGGGAATTTTAGTTTAATAGCCTAAATTTTGGGGTTTTCTTTATATTCTCACTTTATTAGTGTCTTATAGAAGGCCTCTGCAGCCGCTGGAGGTTTGGTTAGATAGCTGTTGTATCTCTCCCAGTCCCATGTCTGTCAAAGAATATTTCTAGGAGCAAATTTTTCCTGTCACCTTTGTTTTTCCTTGGAGAGAAGAATGTGAAGAGCTAACTTGCTATGGAGTTCACAAGGTGTAATGCTAAAGTTGGTTGTGATGGGAAGGTAATTAACTCCGCTATTTCTCGCTTCTCATTTGCTGTTTGATTAGAAGTGGAGGGCTGTTGCTTGTCCAGAGAGCCTGGACCTTGATTGTAAACTCAGTTGCAAAGATTTGGGAGGACTACTTCCTTTGCGTGTTAAGTCTTTCAGAAAGTATAGAACAATAACCAAGAACTTAACACTCTTGAACTTTGCTCAAAACCCGATTTGCCTCTCATCCATAGTATCATGATTCAAGAATCAAATGCGATAGCCACTTTCAGACCTTGTATTTATGCACAAGCTGCTTCAACTGCATAATAAAGCTGAGCCAAATACTCTTTGTAAATCTAAGTGTTTACGTCTATAATTTTAAAAGTTATACGTGCTCGAAATTACAAGGTTTTAAGCGCACGCGTCGCTGGTCTTGCAAAATTGCAAAACCGCAAAAAGTTAAAAAGATATCCGAGTTAGTGTTGGTAAAAGCATTTCACGTGAACGATCTTGCATGATTAAATATTAGTCAAGCCACTTATGGCTCTAACTGACTATTTGCGTAGGGATGAATGATACGCACATTGAACTTAGGAGAGTACCTTTGAGATCAAAATTTTTTAGATAACTCCACAAAGAATCGATTTAGTGATTACCATACATGTTTGATTTTTGTGCATCAATTGCAAACACCCATGTTTAATCCAAGACTATAATCATAGCAATCTCCTTTTTTTTTTTTTTGGGGGGGGGTGTCGAAATAGCAGTCTTCTTGTTCAACTAGTGACGAATTACCACTTTTGCCATGAACAGCACCCTGTACAAACCTCTAGGTAAAGATAGTACTTGACGGGGCTGTCGACCCACCGGGGCTTTGACTACCATCGTATCCGATCCATGAAGACCCGATATTTGCACATCTAAAATGGACTTTTCTCACCAAATTAAAAAGAAAAAAATAAGAACGGGGTTTCGTCGTATGGATCTGATCCATGTACATCTAAGCCAGTAGCCATTCGAATTTATCGATTCAATGGCAATTCAAACCACCGAAGCATCGAGCTTTCTTCTATCAAAAGCATCTCCATTCAGTTACGTGGAAGGAATTGCTACAATCCTTGATGAGTAGGATCTCAAATTTACAAATTAGCCACCGAAAGATCAAGTGTGGCTTGTCAGAGAACGCCACCAAGTTACCCCCAATCTTGCGGCATTACTATATTCGTACCATCTGTTTTCCATAATTCAACATTCTTTTCCGCTGGTAAACGTCAAAGGACAAACACTCAAGAGGCAACTTGCGTAAAAGAAAAGAGAGAGAGAGAGAGAGAGAGAGGCAACTTGCGTCGTGATCCAGAATTTCCTAGGTCAATAGTAAAATTGGGTAGCAGATCGCTGACCAATGAACTAACTCACCACCCAAATAAAAAATCAATTTCTGGACTTAATTAATTTGAAACCAAGTTTCTGTCAGCCATAAGTTTCCTGGATTATCACCAAATTACAAGATATATACGGCATAATATTTCAAACGATCCGACCAAGACACCGTACCCATCATGAATAATGAGAAGATCCCTCGTGCCAATAGTTGGTAAAACGTGTAGAGTAGGAAATCGAACAACTTTTATCAGGAATTAAATGCGCCAACCAAATAGACATTCGCAAGAAAGAAAAAGAAGCTTCGAAATATGAGAACCAATGGCAAACTAACAAGAAACGACTAGTACTCAGGAAAGCCTATTTGCAGAGGAACGAGTGAGACAAAAAAAAATGAAAGTGGAGGTGGAGAAGGCACCTCACCTATAAATGAGAAAAAAGCCGGCTCCGCTTGCGCCGTCATACTCCCTCAAAGATGCTCATGAGAAATGGCAGGCATAGTCTGCTCAACTCATCATCAATTGCATTCATCGACACAAAGTGAAATCTATATCACTCCACAGGGAAAAGCAAGATGGTGGACTCACTATGAAGTAGTTCTAATGGAAATGGATGCAGAAACTATTTGTATTTGGTCTCACAAACAAAACAAACCAACTTCGGTATTATTGGCTTGGTAGAAAGATTCAGCAAAACAAAAATCACAAAATTGTTGAGAAACCGATGGCAATTATGGTATGCCGTATGATTCACAAAATAGTAGGAAAATTAGCCTAGAGGGCAATTTTCTTCGTCTAAACAAGATTGACAATCAACTGATCTAGTTAAAAGAACCTGCTTCTTCGAGAATGATTGACAAATAAAGCGTCTAGAAGCACCTAATCTTCATCGCAGAACAGTTTTCTGAATGAACACAATCAACGAGACATTCCATAGAATATGACAGAACACTGGAAGCTCCTAAACTGCTACAACAGTGAATTCCAACACAATGATGTGAAGCAAACCATCAAGAACAAACAAGTTCAACCTCTTCACAAGTAGACTGCAAAGTACTGGAACGATGAAGAGTGACTACTGACTAACATTCCTACATCCGACCTATCAAAAAAGGAAGACTGACTAACATTCACATCACCTTAGAGCTGATTGAGAGCCCGCGAGTCATTTAATCAAATGTCAGTTCCCAAACCCAATCCCATTCTCCTCGCAATATTTTTCAAAAGCAATGGTCTAGATCACACATTATCGAAGTTCAGTTTCTTCTCTGGCATCTCCGCCTCGGCTGCTTCTAATATCTATCTACAATCCTAATCCCTATACAACCAAGAACTAGTTCAGTCCTTCATCCTCCCAAGTCAAAGACACCATCCTATGATCCTGTCTCAGCTGGAGTAATCACATCCTAAATCATATAACAGAAGCAAATTGCAGATGAACACAAACAAGACAGCTTGGCAAAACATCATTTACAATCATTATCAGGGCAGAAAAAAAAAAGCATTCAAATTGTTGTTCTATTCCACCAAACAAGCAAATTCAACAATAAATCAAGGCAAACTTATTCCAACGAATTATCTCCAACAGAAGCGGAGCTGCCACCTGCATTCACATACATTTTCTTCTTCTTCTTCTTCTCCTCTTCATACTCAGGATCATCAGTCGGCAACTCAAACCGACAAACGGGACATGTATTCCTCGCACCCAACCATGGCACAATGCAATCCCCATGGTAACCATGCCCACAGGGCAATTTCTTCGCCATCTCGCCGACACTCACCATGTCCTTACAGATCGCACACACCGAGATCTCGTCCTTTGATCTGATCTCCACAGTTGGAAGCTCCAAAACTGCTGATTTTGCAGCCGGTGGAGCTCCTCTTCTTCCACTGTCGCTCTCCGCCAAATTCTGCAGCAACGCCTGGTACCCAGCGTCATCGACGTAATCCTCCGGATTGCCTATGTAGCGGTCTGATTCAGGCACTTCGAGCCTCAGTTCGATGGAGCTATCATCCAATCCCATCAAAATCTCTGCCCAATCGAGAATCCGGTTACGCCCGCTCCGAGCACGCGTTGCAAAGTCTCGGATCCGGAGCCTGAGCACGTCGCGCCGCCTCCGCCGCGCGTCATCCTCATCATATTCATCTCTGTTGTCTCCTCCGTTCTCGTTATCCGATTGACTATCACCTTCCCTCTCCCCTTCGCCTCGTTCATTTTCCTCGCGGTTACTGTTCTCTTCATTCTCTTCCTCATCTTCGTCGTCCTCATCCTCGTCCTCATCGTTGTCCCATCCATCGAGCTCGATCCGGAGGAAATCGTCGTCCGACGGCGGATTCGAGGGCGGCGGCGGGGAGACGGCCTCATCACGCGCCGCCTGCGCGATCAACCGCAGGACTTGGAGGAACTGCGAGCCGAGGGCGGGGTCGTCGAGCTGATCGGAGGGCGAAGGCTGCGACGGCGACGCGGCGGGCATCGACTCGACGAAGCCGTTCTTGCACTCGATGCAAACGACGTCGGGGAGATTCGCTAGGGTTTCGACGGAGACGCGCTTGTCGCATTGGTAGCACCAGTACTCCAAGGCGGCGGTGTCGAGCACGGGCTGCGCCTGCGCTTGAGATGGAGACTCCGCCATGGCTTTGCGACGATTGATATGCGACGGAACCACCGAGAGGAACGCCGTGCACGGTGGCGATTCACAGAGAGATGAGTAGCGATGAGCGAGAGGAGAGAGAGAGAGAGGGGTAGATGGGTTGCTGAAGAGTTTGATTAATGAGATTGAGCTCATCCGAAAAAAAAAAAAGGCGAGAGTTTATCGGGTGGTACTGCGGCGGTGATTTACGCGACGCTATCCTCCGTTGGATGGAGTTAATGTACGATCTTGGGGCCATTGGACGGCTGAGATTGACGATTCGTTTATCTGGCCGTGAGTTATCGAGACCCGATATGATGGGATCCACCGCCCGCAAAAACGAATGCCGAAGGATTTTGAATTTAGGGATATGATTATCGTCTGATTAACCTCGCGATATGTAAATAATAATTATTTATTTTGTTGGAATTTGGGTGCACAGACCAATTAAAGAAATTTCAATTGTTTGAAGTACTAATTTTATTTTAATATGCGTAATCACAGCACTATAAAAAAAAGGATTTTTTTCTTCTTATTAGTAGGGATGAGCATCTTGGACCGCCTGAACCGAGACCGGACCAACTTGGCAGATTGGTCCAGTCCTCGATTCCTAAAAGTAAAATCGGTGACTAGGCGATCTAGTCCTATGTTCCAAGGGAGATAGGACCAGACAGAATCGATCATTTTATATATATAATTTTTTATTTCTTAACCTAAATTGATTGAAAGTTTAAAATCCTCAGAACCGGTGAACTGTGAAAAGCTTCTAACTGATTTTTTGAGAACTTATCTGTTAGTATCATGACCTTAAAAGCTACTCCTAAAGCATCTTCTGAATCGCAACAAAAAACAGGTGGTGCTCTCAAAGGACAGAAAAGTGATCAGAATCCTTTCTCTTTGCAAATTTCATGCACTTGAGTAATTTTTATCCACCTTGTTGGGTAATTTTCATGCACTTGTAATCGCTGAAATATAAATGTTGATTTCGTATGTAGTTGATTTTATCGGTTCCAATGGGACTGGACCAACCCATCAATCCAATCTCGGTTCGATCTCCAGTTTCGAAAATAGGGAAATCAGTACTATCGGTTCGGTCCGCGATTTCGGGGGGGATCGGACTAATTCGAACCATGCACACCCTTACTTATTAGACATGCTCGAGAATCTACTTGGGCCTTGTCGCAATGGTTTTATTAAAAATTACCTCTAAATATTTATCAAATAACAAAACAAAATCATTGTATTTGCAACGCATTAAATTTTACTTTTAAATGTTTAATCAATCAACAAGCGCTTGAAAAGGATAGGCGCTTGTCAGTGTGCTTATCTTGATATATAAACCAGCCGGCCAGTGCCATTTAAAGCCCTTGTTCAGATTTAAATTTTTTTTTAAAAAAAGAATAGTATTTTACTTTACAAAGACTAAAAAATGTAGCTTCTAAATGTTTAAAAAAATCATACATTGGCGTTTGGTAAGGAAAGGTCGCCTATTTAGCATTAAAAGAGAAATAAAGTACATGATTTAATGCCAAAATATTCACGAATCTTTGACTAACTAAGCAAGGGTATAAGCGGTCAAAAATATCAAATAAATGTATATCTCATTCTACCATAATACATCGAGATATTTTAAGTTTCATTTTTTAATTTCATTTTCTGACTACATTAGCCCTTTTTAACTTTCGACACTAGTAAAAGAGGACATGCACATGAGTGTGGGAGCCCAAGGACATGCTATGTGCTATATATAAGTTGTGAAACCCTGGTCCCTCATGTCTCCGCCCTAGGCCCACTGATAAAGCGAGAAATCGAACTCCCCACCTCTCCCTTTCCAAGTGGGAAGGGTGGCCATTAGGATAATCCCTAATGGTTAAGGTTTTGTTAGGTGATTGGGAGTTAAAATTTTGGGCAAAGTTTTGGAGATTGTTTTGCAAAGAACATTAGTTTGGCTTTTTTACGGATGAGATTTTGTCCGAAAATTCGAAGATATATTTCCAAAAATAGAGGATGCAAAAGAGTTTTCCTCATGTCTCAACAAGACACGAAAATAGTTGATGAAATTTCGGACTTAATTTTAAGGTTGAAATTCTAGTGTACTTTCTATTTAGTATATAGTAAAGATAAGAATATAAGGACGAATCCAAACTAATCTAGAAAGGAGCATAACTAACAATTTCATTAAATTCTCTCATCTAAGCTATCTGAAGCATCCAATTGAATACCAAACCCGATGCTGTAATGTTCTTGCGTATCCCTACCAGCTCAAGGGCAACAGAATTAACTCAAATTTAGAATACGTGACAAATTTGGAGAGTCATCTAACCATTATCTTGGCCTTCGCTGAATCAAGATTGTGTTTTATGCTCATCCTTACTATATAGAAAGCAAACCAATGAAGATTTCAGCCCTGATTTTACCCAAGAACAATAAATAAATAAATAAAACATCTGCTTGAGAGATGTAATATACCGACATGGTATTATCACAAGGATGTAAAACTCGTTATCCAAAATCAACAACGAATCCATTCTATAAATATCTTACTTCTGAAGATCGGATGTAAATTTCTCTCATCTTACCATCACTTAAAATGTCTCTCACAAGTGTATTCACGTTATGTTTGCTATAACATGTACAAATCGACATTGGATATGTACGACCTAATCGATTCCTAATCTTCTAAAAGAGAGCTAACAATCGCCATAATAGGCGACAACCGAACTCGCAATCTTTTCAAGTGGGAGACCCATCTTATTCCTCTCCCTCTTATAAAAACACCCAAAAGGGTTTGCATCAAGCATAAGTTCCAACTCAAAACGACGATAAAAAAAAGAAGAAGCTTGGAGTCAATGGAAACTACAAAGGCGCTCGGTCCCTATTAGAACCCGGTCCAATCAACGAACGGAAGGTGTTACTCCCACCTCAAACGCCACGACCCCATACCCAAGAAATTCAAGCCCTTAAATGGGGTTTAATTAAAGGCCGCCAAAAGATGCCCGAAAGCATCACGGAGCGCCCCACTTTCGCCATCGATGGAGGATGATTGACGTTGACCTCCGCCTTCCGATTGGAACTTGATGGCGAGCCGAGTTCAGCAATTGCTACAATTACCTCACCAAAGAGGCAGCAAACTATGTTTGGTGGCTTTGTGGTCTATCATAAAATCAAGCGAGTTCCACGAATGTATTCTTTATTTTAACATGCCGGTTTCCGCATGCCTAAATCTTTCCAATTAATACAGTATGTTTTTCCTCCCTCGTCCTTAGCAGTACTCTCTATATGTTTTACATCCAAAAAGATTCTGAGATTTAAACAAGGCCTCGGACGAAATAAATTAAGGACTTACTTATATTCAAAATGTGGTTAATTAAAGGCCACCAAAAGATGCCCGACCACATCATGGAGCGCCCCACTTTCGGCATCGACAGAGGAGCGATGTTGACCTCCGCCTTTCGATTGGAACTTGGTGGCGAGCCGAGTTCAGCAGTTGCTACAATTACATCACCACATGAGAGGTAGCAAACTATCACTTAGGGCATTCGCAGCATGTCCTGAAATTAAGCGGGCTTCACAAACGCATTTCTTATTTTAACGTATTGATACCCGTACATCTAAGTCTCCTCAATTGATATGAAACGGTTTAAAGACTTACTCAGGTACAATTAGGTTAATCAAAGGCCGCCAAAAGATGCCCGAAAACATCATGGTGCGCCCCACTTTCGGCATCGACGGAGGAGGATTGATGTTGACCTCCGCCTTCCGATTGGAACATGGTGGCGAGCCGAGTTCAGCAATTGCTGCCAAATTGCTCGAGGGTCGATTGGTTCCGGGTGGAGGTGGACCCCCGATTCGGAATTTGGGAATGATGCTCATCGCGCATGCTTAGTAATAGAAAATAGAGATTTAGAGGAGAAGTGTCGTCACGCACCAACGAAATATGTCGATGCGAACGGTAGGTGGTTTTCAGACACCACACCCGTGTAACATTGAACATTCCCACTTGTATTGCCCTTCTTTATTATATCTTACAGAAGTGTACATTTTCTTTTCCTCGATGTTTTGCAAGAACGAGGAAAAGAGGAAGGAAGGAGAGAAAGAGAACACACTCACATTGATTTTCGATAAGGAAAAAAAAGGAAAAACCCAAACTTGACGATGACCGACGAACGATGACCGCCAACCATCTGTGGACAGAGACCGTGCATCTCACCTCACATACCAATCCCCGTCGCTAGAATTCATTGAACTAAACACAAAATGGGAAGAAAAGAAAAAAAAAAAAAGGGAAAAGGGAAAAGGGAAAAGGGAAAGAAATTGGTAAAAAAGAGATGTGGAAATTGATATCGTATTCACAGGGCGGCGGCGCCGTGCGGCTGCGGCTGCGGCTGCGGCTGCTGATGCTGCTGGGGGAGGCGGAACCGGACCTGGGAGGCCGGGGACTTTACGGCGACGCCGTGCCAGCAGATGCCGCCCTTGCAGGACACCTCGTGGGCGCGGTCGTCGTCCCTGGCGATCGCGTGGGCGGCCTTCTGGGACACGTCCCACGTCAGCGTGGCGACGAGGATGAGCCCCACCACCGCCGTGGAGAGGACCAGCACGAGCCCACCGCCGAAGCTGCGGCCGGACACCAGCCCGTACGCCTTGATCGCCGCGATCACCGCCACGTAGATCGTCGTCAGGTTCCCTACCACCGCGTCCGACAGCGCCATATCAGTCCGTAACCCCCTGCTCTTCTGCTCCTCTCCCCTGGGTTTCTCGAGGGAACCGAGTGGAATCAACGGGGCGGCGGCGAAGAATGACCTCGGAATTCAACGGAGAGACTGAGGAGGAAGAAGAAGAAGAGGAGGAGGTAAAGGGGGGTGGGTTTTTCAATGCTGTGGGTTCTTGATTTGGAACGACGGGGATGCTAGGAGCGCGTGTGGAAGAGGAGAGGTGTTGATATTCGGCGAAACGGCGGCGTTTTAGCGAGGGTTTGGAGGGGCAGTGAAGTGAATTTCTCGGGGCGAGGCTTTGGAGCTCGAGCTTATCTTCACCTTTTCCCTTTCTTTTGTTTTTCTTACAAAGGGAAAAGCTAGGGGGGGGG
>BCNH02000006.1:648972-678994 GCA_001662345.2 Metrosideros polymorpha var. glaberrima
TCTCATATCACATCATTCATATCGTTTTTCGAGTATTATTGTATCCTTTCCACCATATTTTTCGAAAATCACATACATGCATCTTCCAATTTTTTTGCATAAAATAGTCATGCGTTGTTTCGCATATCCCATGTTGCTTTGCATATCATATGTCATTCATATGCACATTTTGAATATCACATATATCATACACCATATTTTTCCTGAAAATTGCATAATCATTCATCCTATTTTTCGAAATATCATGCATTGCATATCATCACTTGTTATGTCATTTTTAGTTGTCATGATGTGTTATACCATGTAGAAACCATGTTTAGTCTTCATTAAAAGTTAATGAATTAAACTTCCATGTTAGTTTGTTTACTTTTATGATTGCTTGCATACTATCCATGTCACTCATGTTTTTTATTAGAATATGTCACTTGCATGCTTTAATTTTGATTAGTAAATTTTTGCATATAGTGTAACTTGACTCTAAATTTGTATGTTTTGCATTTACATTCCATCATTAGATATTTTTCATGTCATGTATACATTCCTTCTAAAAAAGTGAAAACATAAAAAAAAAAATTACTCAATTTCTTTGAACTTAAAGTTAAATTCAATCAAGCTTGAGTTGCCAAACCTAGGTTTTCATGGAATTAAGGTACCGAAAGGGCAAGTTCCCGAACTTTTAATATCTGGTTTGTAGAAATAAAATAGTTCTCCCGCTATTTTATTTAGGTATCTAACCAACTTGCCAAAAATGGTTAGTGGCGACTCTAAATCTAAAATCTTTTGATAAAATCAAAGTTGCGATTTGATAAGGTCTGGGAGTGTCCGTATTAGGTTAGTCGAACAATTAACCTAATAATCCATTAACCTAAATTTCAAATTTTAGGTCGTGACAATGTGCCATCCTCTTTAGTCTTTACACTTCACATGTGCACTTAGGCTCTGTTTGGTAACGTTTTTGTTATTTTGTTTTTCTGTTCTTTTATTTCTCGAAACAGAAAAAGAACATAAACCTGTTTGGTAACATCACTTAACATTTTGTTTCGTGAAACAAAAATTGTTCCTGAGAATAGATTTGGAACGGAAACAAGAAGCAAAAGAAAATTGATTTTTTATTCTCGAGAACAAAATGAGAAACAATGTTATTTTAGTGTAACATAATACTTGTTTTTACACCCATGAGTCCACTTGTCACCGCTGGTCACCGGCCACCGTCGCCCCTGCTAGGTGGCACCAATGCCGATCACCATGGCCGTCAGTCGCCATCGCCATCGCCATCGTTGCCTTTGGTGGCTGATCGATACTTATAATTGCTGCCTTCGATCATCGATCACCACTGCTTGCAACCGCCGGTTGCCGGTTGACAACTGCCACCACCCATCGTGACCGCCGGTTGTCGGCCACTATTTGTCGACCACCACTGCCGATCACTGATTTTTGACCACCACCCACCGCCGCCACCTTCGGTGGTCGGTCATTGTAGTTGTCGGTTACCAGCCACCATCGCCTTCGGTCACTAGTTGCCGACCACCACCTGTTGCCTTTAGCGGTTAGTTACTGCGGCTGCTGATTGCTACTGTCGATCGTTGGTTAAAATCATTAAATAAAAAAATTTCAGATAGAAATTTTCAGGGTTGCACCAAACGTATTTCTATTCTTTTTTTATTTTGAGAATAGAAATTTTGTATAGTTATCAAATGCATTTTTATGCTTAGAAACCCATATAGGGAATAGAAATAGAAAAAAACTATTTTTGAATAGAAATTATTCGAGAAAATAAAAATGTTACCAAATGCACCCTTATTACAATGCAGAAAACGATTTTATCAACGAACAAAAAGAAATGATTAATGAGTGTTTTGTTTTATTTATAATACATATATTTTTTAGGGTTAATAGCATGAAAAATCTCAAATTGATATAATTATGACAAATTTAACAAAAAACTCTTAACTAGTACATCTGTGACAAATTTATGCCAAACTTAGTGTTTTTTAAATAACAACTCAATTTTTTTAAATAATAACTTATTTGATGTTTATTTAATTAGTTCATTTTCTAAATGGTAATACTTAGTTCATCTTCTTCGACAAATCCTAAACTTTTGGTAAATTTATTACAGGTATGCCAATTTGAAATTTTTCGTAAATTTATCATAAATATATTAGTTATGGGTTCTTTGTGATCGATAAATTAGTTTGGGGATAAATTTCTCGCAAACATATCAATTTGGGATTTCGTGGTAATAATCCTCGTTTCTAAATGGGGACCGACCCCACCGTGTTTCTCAAGTTAAATCGTAAAATACACAGTACTATCCCGTGTTGGGGACGCTCAACCCTGTATACAAACGCCCTGGAAGAACTATCCAGAAACTCCACCTCATCCACGTTCGCCAAACACATCAGGGCCGTTGAACCTGCCACTCTGGCATCGACTAACCAATCAGATCGGTCACGACACCACCGGTGACTTTGACTTTCCAAGTCTTCCCGTGGGGGCCTCCCACACAGAAGCCCCATCTCTCCACGTCAAGGATGAATCAAGCAGCCAATGCCGATCCGCCACGTTTCAGCGCAAGGGCTCCGGTCCGTCGGATCGTCCGCGCTGGACGAATCCAGCCAATCGGAGCGACCTGGCTTCGTAGGCTCGGAAGTCGCAGGAGGGGTCAGGTCGTCTTCCTCCCCAAGGCTCTAAATATACGTAGCACAGGCCGTGGAAGCTCCAATCATCAGCCCGGGAGTGAACTCGAAGTCGAAGCAGGAGGAGCTATTCGAAGAGAATCGCGATGAGGAAGTGGACGATCCCGTCCGTGCTGCTGGTCCTGTGCCTCCTCTGCGCGCTTCCGGATCAAGGTAAAACCCTAAGGCCGAGTTTCTCGCTCGTCTCTAGAAGCTCCGTTTCTCTAACTGCTGGCTCTCTGGACTGTGTCGATGCAATGGCGTTTAGATCGGCGCATTATCTGTGAGGATTTCGGTGTAATCTCTAGTTTCTAGATCTCGTACTTGTCTTGGATGAACTTTTGCTCAGTCGCAAGGAAGAAGGGATCGATTGAATAGGTAGCAAACTGTAGATGGTGATTTAGTCGGGGAGATTTGTGTTTTTTTTTTTTTCAAATCATCGATGGGAAGGAGGGGGGTGGGTGCTTCGTGTTCGTGGGATGTATGTAGTCGTCCGTGTTCGAGAAGTACAGTATTGCTGATAGATGGATCTGTCGTGGTTTCAGGAAGGAAGCTGCACGCGAATGCGGAGGGCGATTCGGACGAGCTGGTCGACCCCCCAAAGGTCGAGGAGAAGCTCGGCGCAGTTCCGAATGGTTTGTCCACCGATTCTGATGTCGCCAAAAGGTGTTTTACCGATGGAACTTGCCCTCCCTCATTTCTACTTAGTTTTGCTGTAAGGAAATTACAGTCTTCTTGGGCGTGTATTGAGAGTTTGGAATATTTGATGTTGGTCCAGGGAGGCGGAGTCAATGTCGAGGAGGTCGCTCCGCAGCAATGCAGAGAAGTTTGAGTTCCAAGCTGAGGTTTCTCGGCTCATGGACATCATTATCAATTCGCTCTACAGCAACAAGGACATTTTCCTTAGGGAATTGATCTCCAATGCTTCTGATGTAAGCTTATCTTCTTTTATTGGTTTGCAATATTTCCTGCCTCTCTCTCTCTCTCTCTCTTGGAAGAGGCTGAAGTATGATTCTGTTGATTCAGGCACTGGACAAGATACGATTCCTTGCCCTAACAGACAAGGAGATATTGGGAGAGGGTGATGATACTAAGCTTGAGATCCAGGTTGGTTTGAAACCTTTCCCCAATTGCTTTTTGTGTTCCCATATCGATCGGTCGAACTCACTGCTTAGCTGTAACGGTCAATTCATAATTTCGAAATGTATTTAATACGATGGTTGACTAGATACTGACCTGGTGGGTTTGTTTATTTCTGTAGATTAAATTAGACAAAGAAAAGAAGATTCTCTCCATCCGCGACAGAGGTATTGGGATGACAAAAGAGGATCTGATTAAGAATTTGGGAACAATTGCAAAGTCTGGAACTTCAGGTGCCTCGACATTTCCAAGCTCATGATGGTTCTTTCAATTACTTGAACGAACTCCTATTCATTCAATTTTAATGTTTCGTGCAGCATTTGTGGAGAAAATGCAGACGAGTGGAGATCTTAACCTTATTGGTCAATTTGGAGTTGGTTTTTATTCCGTATACCTTGTTGCTGACTACGTCGAAGTCATCAGCAAACATAATGATGACAAACAGTAAGATGATTGCCTTGTTGGGATAATCAAATTTTCTGCCTTCAGTTTTCTTAACTGTAGATATCTTATTGTCTGGCTTTCAGGTATGTTTGGGAATCAAAGGCTGATGGGGCATTTGCAATTTCTGAAGACACATGGAATGAGCCGCTAGGACGTGGAACTGAGATTAAACTGCATCTAAGAGAGGAAGCGGGGGAATACTTGGAAGAGAGCAAATTAAAGGTGCATTTCTAATTTGAAGCATGGTCACAACTAGGTTCCATTTGTTCTTAGGGACTGTAGACTGTGGGATATTCTGCCACCATTGTCTCATTTATTCTTCTCTAAATAATCAGTAGTGATAACTTATATAGGTTTCTAATTTGGCCATTGTTGTTGTTTTTTTCTTGATTTATTTATTGCCAGTAATGCCTCTGTCTTCTTACTCTCGTGGTAAATGTTCGTTTGCTGAGTTTCCATTGTCAGCATGAGCGGAATTTGTCATTACTGTCTTCCTCTAAGCATAGTTCTGTACTCCAGAATCATAAAGCCAGTACAGAACCAAAGAACCTCGTGGGTTATTATGTTATCATACACTATACAGTTCTTATCTTGTCTCTGTTGTTCTTATAGTGTTCTCAGAACCGATTTCTCATGAAAGTTATGGAGTATCCAAACCTTGCACATAGGGTTGTTCAATCTTGCATTTGGGATATCTCACTAATGTCACAATGGTTTGATAACATCTAGCATCGGTTGTCTTCTGCAGGATTTAGTGAAGAAGTACTCGGAATTCATTAACTTCCCTATCTATTTGTGGGCAAGCAAAGAGGTTGACGTGGAAGTTCCCGCAGATGAGGATGAATCAAGTGATGAAGACGAATCATGTGCGTATCTTGAAAAACCTTTTGCGATATTTCAATTTTAATATATTGTTTTAATTAAGATTTAATGGTATTCATGTCAATAGATGTTGAGATTGCTATTGCATGCGCACTCATGGACCTTCTGTCCTAATCAATAAAAACAGTGGAAATAAGCTCTTCTGAGGAAGAAGGGGATGAAGATGCTGACAAAACTCAATTTTATTATATTGTTTTGTACTAGGTTTAGTGGTATTCATGTCGATGTATGTTGAGATTGCTATTGGATGTGCACTCATGAACCTTCCGTGCTAATCAATAAAAACAGCGGAAACCAGCTCTTCTGAGGAAGAAGGGGATGAAGACACTGAGAAAACTGAAGACGAGGATGCAGAGAAAAAGCCAAAAACTAAGAAGGTGAAGGAAACTACTTCTGAATGGGAACTTTTGAATGATGTGAAGGCGATATGGCTGAGAAATCCAAGGGAGGTGACTGACGAGGAATACACGAAGTTCTATCACTCTCTAGCGAAGGTAATTGACTATTTCTGCATCTAGGATGATTCATCATCATTTTCTTCTTCCAATTTTAGCTGTCCTCTAATAGTCCCTCATCATAAATTGTTTGTCTTTCAACAGGATTTCAGTGATGACAAGCCTTTGGCATGGAGTCACTTTACTGCTGAAGGTGATGTTGAGTTCAAGGCTGTTCTCTTTGTGCCGCCTAAAGCGCCTCAGGATCTGTATGAAAGTTATTATAATGCCAACAAATCGAACTTGAAGTTATATGTTCGACGGGTATTCATTTCTGATGAATTTGACGATCTTTTGCCCAAGTATCTGAACTTTTTGAAGGTAACCAGAGTTTTGTTTAGTTCTGGCTCTTTTATCCATATTGAGAAACTTAGCTTTTTAATAATGGTTTCCAGATTGAGTTTCTCAAAGAAGTGTTTGTTTCCCAGGGTCTTGTTGATTCTGACACTTTGCCCCTGAATGTATCGCGGGAGATGCTTCAACAACACAGCAGCTTGAAGACCATCAAGAAGAAACTTATCAGGAAGGCACTCGATATGATCCGTAAGATTGCTGAGGAGGACCTGGAGGATGCTAACAACAGAGACAAGAAAGGTATGAGTGCCACTGTCTCTCATCTTGTAGTAATCTTTCCTCTCTAAATGAACATGTCATGTAATTATGTTTACTTCTCTCTGAAACATCCCTAGATTTCTCAAGGGATTGCTTTATTAAGTTGTGATAACTTTGTTACGAGTTAGGGCTAGTCATTTGTTCATTAAAACAGTTTGATAATCTTCCCAATTTCATGTTTTACTATCTTAAGTAATGAATTTTCACTGTTTGGAGCAGAATCTGAAAAATCTAACGATGACGATGATGAGAAGAAAGGTCAATACACAAAATTCTGGAATGAGTTTGGCAAGTCCATTAAACTCGGTATAATTGAAGATGCCACTAACAGAAACCGGTTGGCTAAGCTTCTCAGATTTGAGAGGTATGATTTGTCGTATGTTGTCGCATTTTTATATTTCACATGGTATGACCGAATTATTTTTGGCTGATGACTTATATTTGTTTCCAATTATTTCTGCAGTACCAAGTCTAATGGTCAATTAACTTCACTGGACCAGTACATCTCAAGAATGAAATCTGGGCAGAAGGATATCTTTTATATAACAGGAACCAATAAGGAACAATTGGAGAAGTCGCCATTCCTCGAGAGACTCAAAAAGAAAAATTATGAGGTTTGTGTTTTTCCTTTCTTTGTTGTGGAAAACAATTAATTATATTGTGTCCTCAGCTGACATTAGGTGCAGGTTAATGAGTTAATTACCCTTCCTGTACATCACCTTTCTCAATATGATACTTTGTTAATCTTTTCTGACAATGGTGGTTGTGAGTTTTGATGCTGATAGTTGTCTGTATCTTCGCTTTGCAGGTTATCTTCTTCACTGATCCAGTGGATGAGTACCTGATGCAGTACCTAATGGATTATGAAGATAAGAAATTCCAGAACGTGTCCAAGGAGGGTTTGAAACTCGGAAAAGACTCGAAAGATAAGGAGCTCAAGGAGTCTTTCAAGGAGCTGACCAAATGGTGGAAGAGTGCTCTTGCCAGTGACAATGTTGATGATGTAAAGATAAGCAATCGTTTGGCTGACACTCCTTGTGTGGTGGTGACTTCAAAATATGGATGGAGTGCAAATATGGAAAGGATCATGCAGTCACAGACCCTATCAGATGCTAGCAAGCAGGCATACATGCGTGGAAAGAGGGTCCTTGAGATTAATCCAAGACACCCAATCATCAAGGAGCTTCAAGAAAGGGTGGTGAAGGACCCTGAGGTACATATAGATTTCATAATTACTTTAACTAGTAATCTGTCTATTCTTGCCTAAACTAACTAACATGCACTACCTTAAAAAGAATTAACATTACCATGTAAATGGATAATTGCTCCTCTTTGAAGATATTGTAATTTGTATTCCTTAATTTTCCCTTTCTCAGGTCAAATCATGTTTTAGAGTGTGGGAGTAATATTAATTAAATGCATACGATCTCATCTTTTTAAACAACTTTGAAGGTCCTTTGTCTTACAAGTTCTTTTAAAGAATTCTTTTCCATAGAAAAGTGCCAAAGTAGTTTGGTCCGGTGCTTTTAGCTTAGCAAATTTTGTTAGTTACGACTGGTGGTGACATTGTTAGTGGCCGAGCTAGTGAAATAGCTGGTAAGAAGTAGGTGTTCCTTAAGGAGCGTTGGTTCAGTTAAAGCAAATTCACACTTTTGTAGATGCTATTTTGGCTTGGCTATGCTGGACTCAGGGTTATGCTCATTGTTATTTAACGGCTGAAGATGTCAGTAGTTTCTTTACGGTTGCATTTTTCCCTGTGCAATCAACCTCTGTATACCCTTTATTTCCCACTTATTCTTTTGTCTTGTCTGATATGGTTTGGAAGCTTATAGTGAGACACAGCCTTCTATTGAGTTCTGGTTGGATTTCTCAGAGTTCGTCTTAATGATGGCCTGCTTGCTCTACAGGATGTGAGTGTAAAGAATACAGCCCAGCTCATGTACCAAACAGCACTCATGGAGAGCGGTTTCATGCTCAGCGACCCAAAGGATTTTGCTTCCCGGATATATGACTCCGTCAAATCTGGCCTAAATATTAGTCCGGACGCTGCTGTTGAGGAGGATGATGAAGCTGAAGAAGCCGAGACAGAATCCCAGGAAGCCTCAGCTCCTCCCAAGGACGAGCCTGATGCCGCTGAAGATGCTGAAACTACGGAAGCCAAGGACGAGTTGTAAATTCCCATGGTGGTTGCAGGGATTTCCTTTTTGAAGGAGGATCTTTCCTTAGATAAAAAGAGGGTTTCTCTAGTGAGCAACCTGAAATCACTGCATTTAGATTCTCTGGGTTTTTGAATGTCCAGGAAGAGAGGATTAACCATATGAGATGTAGGATTTTACTGTAATGTTATGATCATCAGGAATGTTTTTCTTCACTAGCCTTCTTCACCTCTGCTAGAATGCTCAAGACGAGGCCTTTTTTCGGATCGTAAGGATGCTGCTTCTCGAGTTTTATTTGCTAGTGATATTTTTTTCTTCTTTTTCTTTGATGTGGAATCTGCTTCCTGCTGAAGGGCTGCCTGAACATTTTTTTTGGATCTCTTTCATAAGAATTTTGAGATCATTTGATGAGCACACGGGAAAGAAGCGATCTGCTGATCGGCTCCTGAAATGAAAATATGAAGTGACCATCTGGAAACACAGGATTCCCGCCGGCATGGATCAGGTGTTATGAAAGAGAGTTCCCATATTAAGTCTGAACTCCAGGATGTGGTCAACGAAAGTTGCCTCATTTGATCCAGGTTGTTCGGTGCTCGCTGCAGTTAAAGACTAGGGATTGACATAATTCTCTTGGGTTAAGTTAGTGGGTGATTTGAGGCCCTCGGTGTTTAACAATCGATCAAAGGGAGAGAGGTTCTGTGATTTTCGAAGCCTTTCAACTCTTTTAGTGAAACATTGAGACCTTGGTAAAGCGTGCTTTTACAACTGTTGTAGAGGCAGGTCATTTACTGTCGAGCGCGCGAGCTTCAGAACTCATGGCGGCGTCACTTTAGCAACCGGCGCGAGTACACCATGGCCAATGAGCCACTTGCGGCCACAGCCACACCCTTCGGCTGTCGTATGAGCGCACAAAAGTTGCAAGTCTCTCTCCTAGGGGTGTGCATGGTCCGGGTGGGCGGTTCCCACCCCAGAACCGGGAACCGCCCACTAAAGACCGGTTTTGAAAAATTAGAACCGGGAACAGCTCGTTGATTTCATGGACCACCTGAGAATCGGACCACCGGTCCGGTCCGGTTCCCGAGTGGGTCCATGAAACCAGTCCCTTGTACATCACGTCTTTGTCGACACCATGTTCTCAAGTAGGGATGTGTTATTTTTTGTAAACCTTGATTTGGTACTTAATATAAGTGTAATTAGTGTAAGGAAAACTTCAAACTCTCATCTTGCTAATGTGCATAGGCATATCTCTCTCTCTCTCTCTCTACTATTTGCTTTAAGTTCGTAAATTTTTTCTCTCAAATACTATTATTTGTATTATATATTATTTATTATACAACGATCTGGTCTGGGTGGGTAGGTGGGTGGTTCCCCACTTAGAATCGGGAACCGGATCGGTACCCAACTGTTCCAAGAAATTAGAACCGGGAACCGGACCGCTTCCCTTAAGAACCACTGGTTCTTGGGCGGTTCGGTCCGATTCTTGGGTGGGCGGGCGGTTCCCGGTTCTTTTGCACACCCTTACTCTCTCCATCCCAATCAAATCCGGAGTTCCCTCCATAAGGGATTTTAGAATCTCGTTCAAGGACTAGGGAAGGTGTGTAGCTCGTGCCCTCTAGGTCTAGTTAGGGCTTGCATGAAAATCATTTTTGCAAGAATTTTTTATTATGGCAAGAATCAATTCTAGCAGAGAATGAGAAATTATATTTATTGAACGCACTCTCATTCTACTTCTGCTTTTGGCAAGTTTACCAAACGGCGTTCGGGGATCAGTGGCTGGCGTCCGGCGACAGGCGTTTGGTGGCTGGCGTCCGGCGACGTTCGGTGGCGGGCGTTTGGCGTCTAGTGGTGGGTGTTCGGAAGCGGGCATGCGACGGCCGGCAGCTGATGACTGGCGTCTGGTGACCGAGGACGGCGGGTGGTGGTTGGCGACGATGGGCTATCGGTGGTGGCCTACGAGCATGAGAAGGAAAATGAGAAGTGAAAATAGAAAAAAATCACTTCTGGCAAGAATTGATTCTAGCTCTAGAGAATCACTTCTCTACTAAACACAAATCTTATTCAGAAGTAGAAACTGTTCAAGAAGTCATTTTTTAACAAACGCATTTCTGCTTCAGAATCATTTTTGGAGCAGAATTAAAAATTCTAGCAGGTTATCAAATGCACCCTTAGGGTCTGTTTGTTAACGATTTTGATCCAAAAAAATAAATATGTTCAGAAGTAATTCTTTTTTATTCTAATTCTGATTCCTGGATAAGTTTCAGAAAATCAGAAATGCGTTTGGTAACTGCACAAAATTTCTGGTTTTGGAATAGAAACGCGTTTGGTAACTGCATATAGTTTTTGTTCTCGAAAATAATTTATCTTCCAAATTTTTTTTTATTAAAGTCAAATAATTACATCTTGTAACTATAAAGTACATATGCCATCATACAAATACAATCACAAAGAAAAATGATTTTTTTGCAACATATTAAATAAAGAAGTGATGAAAAATATATATATATTTATCTTAGAGAAACGAATGGTTATTGTTGATGATGAAAAATATAAGGGAAAAGATACATGATGAAAAATTAGGTGAGATTGTGTGTGTAGGGGTGGGTGTGGGAAGGAGAGAGAGAGAGAGAAGAAAGAGGTGACTCTTGACAACTGTATGGCAAGAAAAGAGCAGAATGTGTGTGTTGGTGGATTGTGAGGCAACCATGGGAACGAGAAACGCTCTTACATAGTGGTGCCTTTACTTTCACTAATTTTAGTCCCCTCCTCATAAAAAGTACCAACAATAACAGAAAGAAAGATTTAATTAACTTCAGGCGTTTCAAATCCCCTCTAAAAAAAAGCAACCACCTTCATCATTCCTTGCTGCATCAATATTACCCCAAAAAAAAAGGAAAAAGAAAAGAGAGAGAGAGAGAGAGAAGTTATTTAAAGGTAGTGTGTTAGCTATATAAGTATGTCTCCTCATGCAAAAGAAGAGAAGCAAAAAAAAAGAAGAGAAAGAAAAAATGAAAAATGAAAAAAAATGAAAAATGAAAAAAATGAAAAATAAAATAATTAAAAATTGTCCACATCAATGTTGGTCAGCCAAAAAGATTGAACTAACAAAAATATAATATGTTTAGGTTTTTTTTTGACAATTTTTAGAAAAAAAAAATTAAAAATTAAAAATTGTCCACATTAGTGTTGGTCGATCAAAAAATTGAATTGACAAAAGTGCAATATGTTTAAGTTTTTTTGACAAATTTTTTTTTTGTTTCTCAAAAGTGATTTTGAAACAAAGAATTATCTTTTTTATGATTCTTATTTAGACTTCAAAATTGATTTTGGAAATACTTTTTGGGATCATAATCATTTTTTTCGGGTCAAAATTATTTTTTTTACCAAACGAGATTCTGCTCCGAGGAGCAGAATCAGAGAATCGGAATCGTTACCAAATAGGCCTTATTGTCCATGCTTTGCCTGATGCCGAAAGACACCGAAGGGGGTCTAAAAATTCAGAAAGGAAAGGAGAGAGAAGCGGAGCTTTTGACGCTTCGGAGAATCTTCTGTCTTCCATTGTCACATTGTTAATCGAAGATATCGTCGAACCCTTTTCCCTTGCAAGCTTTGGGCTACCGCCGTCCAATAGAACGAAACAAAGCCACCCACCTCCCAAACAAGTAAAACAAATTTGATTCTCCACCCAAAGATTAGATTCATCCAATTCTGTCCGTTCGATATCTGCATCAGGGTCTCTTCCCACTTGAGTGTGTCGTCGTTTCGCTCCATGTGGCTAGCGAATAGGTCAGAGTTTAAAACTCAATTCACTTTCTTTTGGTTCATCCAATTCTATGCACTCATTTTTTCTTTTGGTTAATTCTTGGGATGAAAAGCGAAGTGGCATGAGGCTTGCAACTACAGCAAAGCGGGCTTCTTTTATGGCCGTGGCCATCACTCATGCAAATTTCTTCAGATTCACTACAGTACAGAGCGAACACCTTTGAATTATACAGAACCGCACCTTTTTATTTTTGTAATCTTTCCAAGAACCATATTCCATCTCCCAAGAGCCTCTTCCTTTCCGTAATTCCTTACTTACGGATCGCTGAGAATATGAATTTGCGCCGAATGGGCGAAAATAAATGATTGAAGATGACATTTGTATTACCATTCTCGACAAAAGCATTCGAATATCTACACGACATCGCCTCGAAAATTGGCCTCTATCTAAGGGTGTGACTTTGAACTTGTGTATGCGGAACAATGTGTAAAGAGAGTAATTACGAACGTGGGAGACAGAGAAATAGAGAGACGACGAGAGAAAGAAGCCACGCCGAATCGCGACGAGAGAGAAGGGTGCCGCTCGAGCTTCCGATGGAGAAACCCGGTAACCATGGAGGGTTGTCGTCCGGAGGGCTCTCACTTGAACCGTTTGTTCCTGAGCCGCTTCCACTCGTTGTTCCGGCATTCGAAGATCCGTCCATGGCAGATTTTTGGCTGCGAAATTTTCGAAAGAACAGCAGATCAGACGCTGATAAGTCATGTCACATGGATCAAATTCTTGGAAACATCGGAATCTAGCAAAGCATCCTCGAACTTTCCTCTTAGATGAGCAAACTATATGTTGAAAAGTCCTAAACATTAATACATGACTTATCACTCCTGGACTTAGCACGCCTAGCATTATTCTATTTATTTGAGTATATGATGAGCAATGTGCTCGCACTTGTATGTGATGTATTACAATAAAGTCCTATCTGAGCCGTCCATTTTGTGCATGACAAGCTAAAGAAATATGCCATGTTAGCTTCTTGCATACAAAAGGGAATCGATCGTGTGTATGGCTGGAAAACAAGTGGCATTGGAAGCAAAAGTAACATGGAACAATTGTATCTTGCAATTTAAATAACGACCTTCGACTCCAATTCAATTATTTGATCTAAATTACTGAGGATGATACTAAAGTAGTGATCATAAGCAAATTACTTTATAAGTAATCAGGCTCGAAATTGTTAGTTAATTCCCTACCTTGCTGATAAGGAAGGGCAGAATGTGATTGCGTAATCCGCGCCTGTGCACGTAAATGTACTCGTCCGATCATCGTATGCGTAACTATATGACCTTGGGCATGCGGCCTTGAACATCTGCGAATAAATCGACGGCTTGCAAGTGTCCGGCGAGCCATATGCGCCGCTGCAGCAGTACTCGGGGCTCCCGAATGCCTCGCACGCGCTCTTGCAGCCCTGGCCCGACTCATCCCGCAGCTCGGCTGGGCACTGCTGGTTCAGGTCCGTCAAGCACCCGGTGGAAAGGCATGTGCCGGACCCGCCGCTCGCATCCACGAGCATGGGCAGGTTGTACCCGTCGACCAGGCTGACGTCGTAGAAGTCCTGGGCCCCGCCTGGCTGGATCGTGAACTCGGCGAGGGTAGCGGGCGGGGCCGCCCCGGCCCCATTGCACTCGACTTGGTTGGAGCCACAGTCCCCAGTGGCACAGCTACCCTGGCCGGTCAAGGGGTCGAAGCTGCAGCCGGTTCGGCCCCAGAACCTGCCGGACCAGGCCGGGGGAGCTTGGAAGGAGCGCGAGGTGCCGGGAGGGAGCTTGAACCCGGTGCTGCCCAACGCGGTGCTGCCCGCATTGGCCAGAACGCCCGGCCACACCGTGTAGTCGCACCGGTTAATTAGAGTGAATGTAGCTCCTGACATGCCTGTACATTACAGCGCCACAAAAGTTTCATTTGATAATGCGTAAACGAAAAAGAGAAAAGCCTGCATTGAAATGAAGCTGCTTTGATTAACAACGAGAGTTACTTACCTCTACATAGAGAAAGCAGAACGAGGCAAATGCAGACACGAACAGAAGAGGGGGATGATGGCCGAGAACAGATGACCGGATGCATCTGGGGTTCAATGGATGGGATATGAGATTGACTGGTCAATGTTTGCTTGGAAGGCAGGGTGTTATGAGGTTGATGTTGGAGATAAGAAGAGCCAGAGCAGCAGCAATCGGAATGAGAGCGAGAATGCCGAGAGAAACTGTCGAAGAGATTGGAGGAGGGAGGAAGAGAAGGATGGAGATTGAATTGGTAGGTTTCACCCATAAAAGAGAAGAGGGTCTTGAATCTGCTGTGAAGGGATCAAAGACTCCAAGAAAAGAGAAGTGAAAGAGAGAGAGAGAGAGAGAGAGAGATGAGTTTGTGTCAGCAGGTTCATGTGGGTTATCTATAAATACAAGTAGAGAGAGAGGAAGATGACGAGGGATGTGGCATTGTGGCACGTCATTTGTCTCTTACTGTGGTCAAACTTACGGTGTGCCAGCATTGAGATGGAAGACCCGTTTGATTTTGGAATTAACATTTGACCCCACGTGTCGAAAAAAGTGGCATGGAGTTTAGTTTTCTGAGTTGTTTTTTGGCCACAATATACGTGTATGTAGCCTTATCGTTTCCTAAGTGCCTTCCATGACCACCCACTTTTGCATTTCCATTAGTTCATGACACATCAGCATTATTTTTGTGAAAGTTTCGATTTTTTTTTTTGGATTTTTGAAAAAAAATCAAAGTAAAAGTCGATGGCTAATTCTTATCTATTCTCCCCCCCCCCAAAAAAAATAAACGTTTATCCAATATGGATCTCGACACACATGTCACGTCTTCCCATTTGCCTGGACATATTTATCATCACTAAGGTTGAAATCTTTAGCTAATAATTGCACATTTACACTTAAATCCTTTACGTGACACTTTCATTGCGAATTTCGACTTTTTTCCGAGTAAGATCAACGGCCATGTCAAAGCTTTTTTTTGGGTATGGGCATGGTAAAGCAAAGATCGTGTAGATCCATCGCTTTCCTTGTCCCAAAAGCAGCCAAGAAATTCTCTTTTCTCTCTTTAATTTCATTATCTTCTTCTTCTTCTTCTTCTTCTCTGTTGATGAAATGGGAAAATGGCCAAATCAATAAACATCAAGTAGACAGTTCGCATCCGATTCCGAGCTGGTCTTTTTTTTTTCCTTGGTAACTCAGTCACGATCACACCATTCACACTTGGAAAATTGGCCTCTTTGCTCTCATTCTAATTCATTATAAAAAAAAAAAAAATTCCTTCCTTGCCGATTGCATCCCCCTCCCCATTCATCATCAAATCACATCAGATCAAATCAAATTGCGACATGGGAGACCCATCGATGTGGATTGCCAAACTCAATCCCCAAGAATCTTGTAGGTCTAGCTTTTGAGCCCCGATTGGAGTCGAAAAAACTTCGAATTGTCTCACCACCTAAATCGATGGACTTGTCCCCAGCACCATGCACGTTTGGGAATCTTCGACTTTTGCGTGATGGCTTCGGACAACTTTCCTTTCTTTTCTATTTTCCTTTTTGATTTTTCGATTAAGAGAATCTGAATCTAATGCAAATAAATAAATTGACGAATGAAATGTGTATTGAAGCGATGAGATGTTTAAAGCTATTCGATATGGCGAGTGTCGAGATACAAGGACATTTCCTTGACAAATTGAATCATAATCACTGCTAGTTGATCGATTGTGATTTTATGTAGAGTCCTAATGGAGCCATTCCTTGTAATTTTATGTATTCAGGCATTTTGTGTCACATGTAGGAAAAATTCTAAATAAAAATTCGAAGTGAATCTTGTTTTAAATAAGAGTTTGAAGTGCCTTCATTATTTCAAAGAAGGACCCAATCAATTTTTTTTTCCCACCTTTTTGCCGGTGGTCGGGGAGGGTTGGTCATTGGGAGAGGGATTGTCGGCCTTTGGCGAGGGTCGCCTTGCCTAGGCAGCCTTGCTTGAGACTAGCCACCAACGAAAAACAAGGGAAAATAAAAGGAAAAAAGAAAGAAAAAAAGGAAAATGAAAAGAAAAAAAGGAAAAAAAAATTAAAAAATGTAAATGACGAAAATATTATTTCAAGCCATTTTTTGAAATAATGAAGGTACTTCATGTTATTATTTAGAATTTTTCCTCGCATCTAATTGGATGCATTTTCCGATTGTTGCTTGGACTTTTTTGTTTTCTCCACCTTGTACTTTTGTAAGAAAAATAAAAGAGCATGGAAACTACCAATTCTTGGCATGCCGCCATGGATCGACGATCGACAGAGCTCGTGGAACGGTGGAAGCTCTGCTTCAAGCCTTGCCACTCGCCAATTGATTATTGGCTGTGGGAGAACACAAAACAGACACTTCCTCATCATTTCCAACCCAAGATCCGCGTCCACGGCCGGCCCACAAAATTAATATGCACTTTTTATTTTTCTTTTCAATAATATGTGATAATTGTTCCTTTCTACGTTTCCTTTATATATATATATATATATATATATTATTTATCATCTTTTTAATTGGGAAAAGATACGCATGTTCCTTGTACGAGAAAGTGTTAAATAACACACACATATATATACCCAATTTATCATTGACCTCAAGAAACATCACTTAGAGTTTGGGTAATTTGAATTTGATCTAAGTCGTATCTTCGATCTTAGGCTCCCCACTCGCATCATTGTGGGGAAAGGGGAGACGGGGTTATCCAATAGGTGGTGGTGTGAGGGCAAAATCGAGTGCGAGCGATCTATAGCTTGGAAAATGATTATTTTTAGACATATATTGCTCGAGTGATGTATTGATCGTTTTAAATTTGGAATTAGATAGAAAGTTAACGAAAAAGCAGTTACGGATTTTTACGGGATGAGAAAGTTAAGGGTTTGGGCCCGAAGGTTTTTGTCATTTTGCACCAAATTCTTCTCGAGGGGGGCGTGGAATTGCACTAGCTAATTTGTAGGACCCGCTCACGGAGAGAGATGACAGATGGATTTCGAGGGATTGTGTCTCGCTGAAGGATCGAGTCCGACGCTCACAATCGATTCACGTACCAAATTATGATTCTAGGTCATGTGCTTCCACTCCTTTTCTCTCCATCGTGTGCAATCGGAAGGAACCGATTTCAAATTGATGGATGTGTTATATTTTTCATGGAAACTTGGGATGTGACAAGGTATTGCGTGATCAACACCAATCGGTCGCCTCGATTTTGTACATCGATTTCGTATGTCGAATTCGGTATACTTGGCATTAGCGGGTATGTTACATCGCGAGCTCATTTAAATGAGAGAGGTGCGAGATCATGGTTATGCTGGAGAGCACGGCACGTCCAGCTGTCCACTCTTACCGTTTGCAATCATTTTGCTTCTTCATTTTAGATGCACGGTTTCGTTTTAAATATTTAAATAATTTAATATCCAAATAGAGATCGCACAGTCAGGATGGCCGAGTGGTCTAAGGCGCCAGACTCAAGTTCTGGTCCTCGAAAGAGGGCGTGGGTTCAAATCCCACTTCTGACAAATTCTGCTGTTCTCAATCTCTTGCAATTCTTTTTGTTTCCTTAATTGTTCCTTTTCTTTTTTTTTTTCTTTTTTTGAATTTCCGATTTCTCTATATCTCCAAGTGGAAGAAAACACTTTGCGAGTGGTCTTGATACCTGCATGAATAAAGACGGTAATCACCATAATCCATAATTTATATAATCTTTATAAAGAGTTTAAGACTATTTATGTTAAGGGTCATCATGCTTTTTTCGTATAGCGGGCTAGGTGGTGTTTTTGCCGGCTTTTACGAACATCGACTAGTCCAGCTCTCCAGATGATTTTAAAGGCGCACTTCTCATATCGGCCTGGTGCATTTAAGATTTTACTTCTAGAGTGTTCGCAACAAGACTTGAACCCAAGACCACAATGGAATAGAAGCAAACGCCCTCACCATCTAGGCCAACACCTTATTGCTATTAAGGCCCATGTTCTACAAATTGGCTTTAATTGGTGTTTAAGAATAAGGACAGCATTTAATGCATTTTTAGCCAAAAGGGGGGAAATGTGTTCGTCAATTCATAGCTGGAAAAAACTTTCTCTTACAAGATTCTTGATCGATGGATTACAAATATAGTCACCATCCTTATTTGTTTCTGGTTAAGTTTATATGTGGGCAGTGCCTTTGTAATCCCTTAATTACAAGTCTGGTTTGAGGATTAATTTCATCCAACTAATGATGGAGGAAAATAACCCAACTAAATGATATGCATATTATTTGGAACCCAACAATAAAAAAATTGGTTGGATGGAATTTACTCCAATCATGGATGGAGCTAGGTTCATGTTTATAATTCACCAACGAAAAGATTTAGTTAGAAGGTATTTCCTCCGACTAATGATCGAGAAAAGCACAAACGTAAGTGCAAACAGTCTCCTCTATCTAGTTCAGTCATTCAGCTTTTGGCCGCGCGTCTTTTCAAATCTATACAACCGTCGACATATTTCATAACAAATCCTTAAGACACATATCGGTATCCTTGGCTGTCAAGAAAATTCACGTAGTGAGTCGGCGTTTGACTACGTGAGTGAATTCTCTTCTTCCTCCCCCTTTTGCCCCCCCTTAGGAGAGCGCTGTGGAGAGATCATTTGACCTGGTGAAGGTATTCATAATCTCAAGATAAGCATGAACGGGTGGTTAATGCAGCGACCGACAACGCGTACGTAACGCTGATCTCTGTCTTTCTTAAAGGGTAAAAAGCAGCTGAAAAAGCATAAGATATGGGATAAGAACACCACTCTCCAGTATCTGTCGTGTAAGAAGTTGACCATGCAAAAGTTTTGTGGCATACGCAGAAGAAATTCGAGGACCTCCCAACGTGCCTTCCATGCAAGAGTTTGTTCAACTCACCAGCACTTTGAGTTGGCCAGACGAGCAGACAATCGCAACTTTTTCATTTCTGCTTTACGATTAAAGGGACCTGTTAAGTGATTATGCTGCGTCTTAAGTTACGTTTTTCTTTCCCTGATTCGCTCGCGAGAAAGGGGGGAAAAAGAAGGAAGAGAAAAAGAGAAGGAAAGAAAAGGAAAGCTCAAAGCTTACGTTGCATGTCGGGTAGCATTGATCACTGATGTGGCCAGGCCAATCTCTACATGCAACTTGTGCATGCGCAAACCACCTTTGAAAGACTCTTATCCGACTTGCGGCAGCTTTTGTGCATGGCGGTATATGCGTGTCTTTTAGTTATTAAATGAACATAATTATCCGATTAGAGGATACATGACTAACGTAAGCATGCGTGCACTTACTACTATCCATATTTTTCAGATGATGATAAAAGACCATCGCTCGCCATAAGGCTTGATGATCGGTTGCACAACATTATTGAACTAGTTGACAAGTGTAATTCATAATTCGCGAGGAACGGTACTTTCAATTTTACATGCTTTAGAAACTGTACACATGATACCCACCACAGAATTTGACTGATCTGAGCGAGATCATGCAGCTTTCCCATTACGCTTTTCTTGATGCCAAAAGAAGTTGATCCGGATTTCTGATAAGTGATGGGTATTCAACGTGTAAAGCATTCGAAACCAACGAAGAGTCAACATATACAAATCTAGAAACGAGACTACCGGTCATCGATGGTTCTTTATCAATACGATAAAGAATGTGTACGTAGTATTTGACATGCATGTTTATCCGTCGTGTAAAGGGACGTTGGGATAGAAATGGGTTCACGTACCTTTCTCTTCTCGCCTCCTATCTTTAGAAGATTTACGCCATACATGCTTTCAGAGACTTACTTATGAAAAAGCAAAGGGAAAAATGTGTGCGTGTAAGTGAAAGTTTTTTACGTCATAGGCAGGCAACGAGTCCTTTTCTATCTCTTAGTATAGTAGAAAGGGCACGTCCATCTTGCAACTTTATATCGTTTCGATTACTTAATGCATGTAAGTTTTGATTTTTGTGGTGGATGATTGACCTTAAGAAGGGGAATAGGGAAAAGGGTTTGAAGGCAGTGTCTGATGCATGGAAGATATGCCATGCGAGTCTTCTCAAAATCCAAAGAAAAAGTGAATGACTCATGTCCTCGTAGCAATTTGGTGGCTGCTAATAAGCTCCTTTTTATATCATGGAGGTTATCTATCCATAGACTATAATTATATCTATGAAAATCCACGTGTCTTAGCCCTTGAGGTCCATTTAGTGTTGTAACTTTTAAGTGTTTGGCCGTCTTGATTTAACTAAGCTTGAATAGGCTTTTAGTTAAGAAGCTCTTTGTACACTTTACTAATGTACATCATATCATTCCTTTTCTTATTCATTGAGTTAGGAGCTGTTAATGTATGTCGTCTTAAGTAAGTAAATCTCGAGCTCATGCAGTATCCAGTTAAGCTAGTTAGGCGCTACTCAAAATTTGGATGGATATCGCTCAAATAGGAAACTCGTTTGCACTAGGTGCTACAAGGAATTGAATGTATGTCATGCATTTAATCTTCACACACAAGTCTATTCCAAAAACACTAAGTTAAGCAAACTCCATGAGATTCATATATCTACCGTTATTCTTTGGTAAATGTTGTTTCGACCTGCTATAATGTCAGAAAGTATTGTTTGAAAGGTTTGATATACAATCTTGCGGGTAGCTTCAATTGCTTTTTAAAGTTGTAAATGCAAATTGTGACGTTATGAGGAGATCACAATTTTTCTAGAGTGGCAATGGATTCTTTTTATATTAGGAGAAAGCTTTAATTTTCGTCCATCCTTGATTGAAGGAAACTTCCTCCAACTCATGCTTACGATTGTTAAGTTATAAGTTATGAATATTACTCTTATGAGAATTTATGAAAATAAAGTGTTTTATTTTCCTCTCCATCCCTGGTTGGATGATGTAGTTATTTGTAATCTACCAATCAGAAGTTTCCTTCAATCAAGGATGACAGAAAACATGGCCCAAAAATAAATGTGAGTGATATTTGTGTTAGTAACTTATCAAAAAGAAATTGGTCGGAGGAGAAAAGCATGGCATAATGTAGGTAATATCCATATTTGTAAGCCAGCAATTAGAAGACTGATTGGAGGAAACTTTTTCCGACCAAAGATGGAGGAAAACACAGTCTCACTGAAAGAAAGACGACGAAAATATAACTCAAATGATCATGCTTTGCTCCATCCCTGATCCAGTCTTTTCATTGGTGGGTTATACATATAAAGATTACCCGCATTTGTATTTAGGTAAGCTCGCATGCGTTTTGATGTCTATAATTACTTATAATCCGCCGATCAAAAGACATGATTGAAGAAAATTTCTTTCAATGAATGGCGGGGGAAAATACAGCCCTAGCCCTACAATCCAAGCCTACTGTCGAAAACATTAATGTCAGCAAGGCTGACGGAGCAATGGTTGGGCCGGGCTTTTTCAGACAATCCCAAAATGATTAGCCACCCTATTGACACGACAGTCCTCGTCCCTCCAGTACTAAAGTTATCATGCTCTGTCATAACCCCAAAGGGTAAATAAACAGAACACAACAAAAACCTGAGTTTAGCAAAACGAAGCGGATTGACAAATTAGTCACTTGACCAAGAAGGACATTTACAAAATGATGCACAAACAAATTACGTCTCAGTAACTAAGTCAACAGAATTATTTCGTTTTCTTTTTTTTGGGGTCGTAATAGAACTATCATGTTAGGTCAACTGATGAACACCATTTCCGCAATAATTTTTTAGATGAAAAATGCTAAACGCGGATTTCTTTTTTCTGCCCCATCAAAGCGGTCAATGTGCGTGCAGAAGGATGTCGTTCGAAAAGATAAAATATAGAAGGAAAAGGCCGAGCTGACAATGGACGGTCATATTGTGGAGTAACGGTTAAATTTTGGCCACAAACCCACTTTTGAGGAAACTGGCCACATTCTCCACCGGTTTCTTCATTATGAATATTATGTTTCTTTTTTGTTGTTATTTTCCAAAATTTTAAAGTAACCAATTTATGCTAACGGACCCTCATATGACCACACATCGCGTACTATGCTTGTCAAAAAAAATTTGCCAATAGCCTATTGTACAATTAACGTGGGTCTGTCACCTGATATAAGACTTATAGAAGTTTAAAAAACAAAAACAAAGAAACGTTTTTTTCATATTGGGGAAACCGGTTGGGAAAGTAACCAATTTCCTCACAAGTGGGTTTGTGGCCAGAGTTTGACCGTCATCCTACAATATTACCGTCCACCGGCAGCTCAGCCGGGTCCAATATAGAATATGTTGAGATGTCATGTTCACTGACCAAAATCAGTCCAACAGCCTCATCCATTTTCCCCAAAGCACAGGACATTTTGGCATTGCTACACTATTAAATCAAACGACATAATTCAACTTCCCGTGTTTTCAATGAAAGAAGCGTGATAAAGCACCCTTTGCTTGACCTGCTCATCAACTACTTCCTTCAAGGCAGGACCAAATTCTCCAGGGGAAAACTAATATGTATATGTCTTTTCGATGGAGTGAACCTATTCAAAAGTAAGATAAACGCCGGCGCACTTACGTTGATTGACTTGGTTCCAAGGGGAAAAAACCAAAGAGCAAAAGAGAAACAAAACAGGGTTTCTTAGTACAACGTGTGCGTGTCAAAACGTGCGCCCTTTGTATTATTACCAAAGAGAGAGCACATAAATCTCGTGGTCGTCCTGATCAAGCCATGCGCGTTCCTATCGTGCAAATGGATCGAGAAGTGGAGAAATAGACGCCGACGCATGCAAAAACGTGGGAGTGAAGGAACAAGCAAAGCCATGTGCATGCAACTACAAACCAACGCTTCGTGTCAACACTCCATCATATCACGGGGTCCTCTCTCTCTCTCTCTCTCTCTCTTTGAGCCTTTAGTGTCCAGACAATTTTGCTAACAGTAGGTTGCTTCCGCGGGAAAGAATGAGGTAGAAATGGAGTGGTCGGTCATTCCATGGGAATAGTACAGAGTAAGAATTTCTCTAGTTTGGTGGGATGACAGATGGTTGGTGCCTGAAATGAGTTACCGTTCACCGTACAGGATGGCTGGATTATTTTTATAAACTAAGTTCAGAAGTCTAATCCCATGAAATGGTTTTCTCATTTCTTCGCAGATTATGACCTACAGCCGCAACTCATTACGTAATATACCCATCACATAATAACATGGGACATCATAGTTTCTCTGTCGATAAGTTCTTCCATAATCGGAAGTCGTGTTACACGCGCTAAGTCCAATTTGAAAATGGCCATGGCCTTGACCTCACGAATCATGTGTGCACTCTAGCGAAATTCAATGACTTGTCAACCCCGAACCTTCAAATGCATACACATGCTGTTAGATCCAGATAGGCTTGCATCATCACCCATCAAGAAACATACTAGGTCTAGATATAAGCAATATGCATGGCACCTGTTTTCTAACTCATAAGCTATGGGGAAAAAATTGTTAAAAAAGTCATAAACCTATTGCGATTTTGCTAATTCAATCCTAGACTTTTTAAGTTTGTCAATTTAGTTTTAAAAATTTTGCATGTGTGCCAATTCAGTCCTTTTGGGTGGCCGGCACTGAAGTGGATAATTTTTAATAATAATTTATTATTTACAATTTTGTTATTAATTTTTATTATTTTCCTTCTTTTTTCTTTTTTGCTTTTTCTTCCTCCCCCAGGTGAGGGTCGCCCTTGCTAGGGCTGGTGAGGGCGGTTGTCGCTTAAGGAGGGAGGAAGAAAAAGCAACAAAGAAAAGAAAAGAAAAAAATAAAAAAAAATAAAGAAATATTATTAAATATTGTCCATGTTAGCGTCGACAGGTCAAAAAGACTGAATTGTCACAAATGTAACAGGTTTATGATTGAATTTGTAAACTTATAAGGTTTAGAACTGAATTGGCAAAGTGTAATAGATTTAGGGCTTTTTTGATAATTTTTTCGACCATGGGTTATACCACTCTTGCTACCAACGCTGTTAGAATTACAAATAAATTAGATCCCCACCTTTGATTGAAAATATTTTATAAGTATTTACGTGTTATGGCACTTTACATGCGCTAGGATAAACATTGTTTGGTTGGCGGTTAAGATCTGTCGAGACATCATATAAAAGGTCTCGTCCCGGAGGATAACGGATCGGACAATTTTGCCCATCCGACAAAATCATGTCCTCCAAGCAAATGGATGTGTGTCATTCAAGTAGCATCTCTATAAATAATGGCACTAAATGATGCACTGGCCAGCCACATTCTACAAAGAATCCCCCAATATTTCCCATCTAAAACTCTAAAGAATACAAAGAATCGGGCAGAAACAGCACTCTTCTCCGTATAAAGAATCACCACCACACCCCCCCAAACCCCAACCTAACGCATAATGGTAACATCGTCTCGCATGATCCAATGTCCGGACAGCCTCGGCCATGTCCGACTCGATTATGACCGGTCGATCTCTTTGTGATGGGTGACTCAGCTCGACATCACAAGTGGCCGGATCCTTGTGGGCCCACGGCTGGCGATCTCGTTGTCAATTGTGCCGGATCAGATCATAACCCGTGGGTCCAACTGTATGATCCGACCCCACCCTATTAAATAATATTAATCTTAAACTAAGAAGATTAGTCGTGGACTCGTGCATAAGCAGCGCGATAAGTTTAGGAGAGCTGCCACAGCCGCCAAGCTGCCACGCCGACGCTGATGACTAATCCTGCCACCGCGTGGCTGGCCGACGCGCCGCTCGTTTCCTCCACGCCCTCGTACACCATCGTGCTGTTGTTGAAAGAGTTCGAGGCGGTGGCCGCGGCCGGCGAAGCCTGGCCCGAGGAGGTTGAAGACGACGACGACGATTTCTGGCTGCACGTTTTCCCAAGAAGAAACGTTACCGTTAGTTAAAAAGTAAAAGAGGGGGCTGGCGATATAATATAGACAGACTGGACGGCACGCTACGCTCAGTCGGCGCCGTCATCGACCGTTGAGGAGGGGAACGGTCGGCTTCGGCCCATGTGCGAGCGTCACTGGAAAGAGACAATGGACCCGGATCTCTAGAACTAGGGAGCAGAGAAATCGAAACATAATTGAATGCAATTACCGACATAGCCAACCTGTGCGGGAGAGTGGACCTTAAACTCATTAATGAATTATTTATCAACTGGGTTGCTTGGAAAAACATTAAAGCGAAATACGTTTTCTATGTAATAATTCATTTTTATAGGATAATTAGTTATATTGTCATAAGAAACTCAAATAATTGGCAAGGTTGGTTGTTTTGGTTGGACTGTTTTGGGCGTTGAATCCGCCACCTACCTTGGCTAAGGGAGGAAAATGACTTCTTATTCAATTTTCAATCAGATTTTCAAAGGTTGGACTTGGTAATGTTGAAATTCAACCGACGATTTCGGTTCATTTGCAACTAAGGATATGTTTGGTTCAACTTTGCAAATGAGTATTAAGAAAATGCAAATGCTGAAAGCTCGATGCTAATCCCTTTAATATTAGGTCTTCAGCATTTTTAAAATCAGAATTTAGTCAAAAGCTTATTGAAAAGGCTTGCCAAATATCTTAATATTTTTTCAAGAAACTTTGAAGGCTGAAAATCTTTTGAGAATATCGAACCAAATCCACCCTAAGCTGGCGAGAAAATTATGTAGAAATTGTACTTTCCTAGTTGACATAGGCAAAATTAAGGTGAGAATATTGAGTAATAGTAAATTAATGTTCAGATTATATATGCATGTAGGGCTCACGCAAAGGTCAGTCATATCACATGGGGGACAATAGCATTACCCTCCAACGTTCGCATGGGACCGGACTTTTCGTTAATGACAAAATTGCCCCTGAACGTTCCACCTGTCAAAAGCTGGACAGGGAGAGAGAGAGAGAGAGAGAGAGATCTCGGAGAACTCACCTGGTGTTGGCAGAGGGGCAGAAGGTGATGACGTAGTCCGCATCGGCGCAGGTGAAGGTGCTGGTGCTATCGTCGTACGCGTAGCTGTAGGCGCGCGGGCACGCGCTCTTGAACAGCTCCGAGTACGAGGAGGGCTTGCACGTCTGCGGCGTGCTGTAGGCGCCGCTGCAGCAGTACTGCGGCTGCTGGAACGCCTCGCACGCGCTCTTGCACGCCACGTCCTCCGAGCCGTCGCTGCTCGTCACCTTCAGCTCCGACGGGCAGGACTCGTTCAGGTCGACGACGCACCCCGTGGTGGTGCAGTTCTGGCCCGACCCCCCCTGCGGCGCCACCAGCAGCGGGAGGTTGTAGCCGTCCACGAGGCTGACGTCGAAGAAGTCCATGCCGCCATCGCCGTCGAGCTTGAACTCGGCGAGGGTGGCCGGAGGGGTGGCGCCGCTGCCGGAGCACTCGAGCTTGCCGGAGCCGCAGTCGGCGGTGAGGCAGGAGAATTTCCCGGTGGAGTCCTCGGAGCAGTGGGTGCGGCCCCAGAAGCGGCCGCCCCAGGCGGCGGGGGCGGAGAGGGACTTGGAGGCGCCGCTGTCGAGGGCGAAGCCGGTGGTGGAGAAGGGTTGCTCGCCGGCGTTGGAGAGGATTCCCGGCCACACCGTGTAGTCGCACTTGTTGACGAGTGTGAAAGTTGTGGAGTACACTCCTGTGGGGCGGAAAAAAACACAATCTCGATCAGCTCAGGAAAAAAACAAAGAGCAAATACAAAGGGGGAGCTCGGAACTTGCTCCGAGTTAGTAATGACCTGGTACGAACTGAGGAGAGACTACGAAAGATAACAGAGTCACCAATAAGGTGAGCCGCGCCATTGACGGTGTCGGAGAAAAGGAGACAAATTGAAGAAGAAGAAGAAGAAGAGGAGGAGGAGCTGGGGGGAAGGTGGGTGAGAATCAAAGCCCCAGCAAGTTCTTCTTCTTCAACAGGGGAGAGAGAGAAGAGGAGAGGAGAGGAGAAAGGAGGGTTTTTAAGAGTTCTACAGAATGGGGAGAGATGGAGTATTTATAGAGAGGGGGAGGCCCGCTGACCAGCTTTGCGTGTATACTTTCTATTGCTTTTTCATTGGTCAGTCCAAGAAAGTGGTCCTTCCCTTGCGAAAGTTGAACCTTATGATCCGGGAAGATTAGAGTAGATTAATTTGAAAATGTAAGCGAGATCACATGAATTCTTTTAGTATGAGATCTTTGGCCACGGCGCTTCTTTAGGTTAATCTTTTCATGATCCATGTCTTCCTTTTTTTTGTCCAAAAGTCAAAATAGTCCCTTTATTTATGTTTGTTTCAAGAGCGGTCTCTCTACTTTCTAAGATTTTTCATGTTAGTCTTCTCGTTGTACTCTTTCTCTTGCTGCTTGATTTTTGTTGACGTAAATTGTCGGATTGTTGATTGTGGCGTCGGAGTACTTGTGTCGTGTTATGATTTGTTTAAATTTGTCATGCAGCCACGTTATGCAACATAAAAAGTAAAAACGAAAATATGAGAGAGGGAGAATGTGTATCCAAAATGGGAGCCTACGCACGCTACGGTCATGGCGGAAAACAATAAAGTTATCCAAAAAGTCCAATTCATTTCTAAATTTTTTGATTTGACTAATTTAGTCATAAATCATTAACGATTTGTCAATGTAGTCATTCATACCAATTTTGATTAAAATTCGCTGACACATAGGTCTGATTAGTGCTGACTATCTTACGAGACATCGTAGATGTTAACGTGAACAATTTTTGCGTTTTTTTCCTTTCTTTTTTCTTCTTGGCCCTTGTCTATGGACGAAGACTTTTGCTAGCCATATGAGGGCCCAATGACTGGCGGAGGGAAATAGGAAAAGAAGAAAAAAGAAAAGAGAAAGAAAATGAAAGGAGAAAAAAAGAAAATTTAAAAATTAGATTGCAATGTTAGTGATTTCCTACCAAAATTGACCGGAATGACTACATTGACAAATCGTCAAAAGGTTTAAAATCAAATTGGTCAAATTGAATAGTTTATAACTAAATTGGCTGTCATACAATAAATTTATAACTTTTTAAATAATTATCCCTAAAACACATGGTACGGGCTAGATGCGTGCTCACATAATATGATCTTCACTAGAAACCGGCAATTACAACTGGCATGGCTGCTTGAGCTCGCAATTGCCATGGCCTATAGCACGCCAAATCTCCAATTTGCGGTCATTGTCGCTCCAACTCAAGATCTAGGTTCGGGGCCATGACTGCTATAATAATGCCAAATAATGTGAACATTCTAAATAAGGGCTTGAAGTGTTATCATTTTCTTAAATAAGGGCATGAAGTGCTTTTATTTTCTTAAATAAGGGCATGACTCAAGAGTATTTTAGTTTTTTAGTTTTTTTTTTTCCCTTTTTCTGCCTTGGCTTTGGCCGCTGCCCCATCACCGGCGGCAATGGCTGGCAGGGTTGCCGGCACCTTGTTGAGAGTCAGTGACCCTTGTCGACCAGAAGTGAGGGCCAAGCCAAAACAAGGTCGCTCTCCCAAATCTGGGAGCAACGAAGTGACGCATGAAGAAGATGGCGGAGAGTACTGGATCTGCCATTTTGATGAGGCCTTCAAGGCGAGAGTCGTGCTTGATGTTGATGTAGTGGAACTGGATGTGGCCGGCCTAGGCAAGGGACTCCGGCTTGAGGCGGTGCCTAATCTTGTTGCTGTAGATGTCGAGGGTGAGCACCCCGTGCGGCGTCTCTGCCATCAGTTTCTTGCACAAATGCGGGTTGATGAAGCCTCCAGTGCTGATCATGCATATGGTTAGCAGCTCGATTGGCCTCTTGTCTAGATCTACTCATGCCATTCCCTCTCCTTTGCAAATCTCTCTCTCTCTCTCTCTCTCTCTCTCTAGAATCTAGGAATGTAGAGGGTCGCAACCTTCTTCCTGTGCTGGCGAGGGTTGCCGGCCCTCGATGAGGCATTGGCGACCCTGTCGGCCTTTGCCGCCGCCCCACCGGCGATGGGGCAATGGCCAACAGGTGAGGTAGCGGCCAAGCCAAGGTAAAAAAGGAAAAAAAAGCAAAAAAGCAAATGATCAAAATGCCCTTGAGTTAGGCCCTTATTTGAAAAAATGAAAACACTTTAGGCCCTTATTTGAGATGGAGTTCACTTCGGGTCATTATTTGAGAAAATAAGAGCACTTTAAATTCTTATTTGAAATAAGATAAAATATAAACATTTATTTAAAAAAATAAGGACACTTTATGCCTTTATTTGAAATTTTCCTCCCAAATAATTGAGTCCCGTCTCTTTTTAGTCAGAGAAAGTGGCATAAGGTGGCGTTTTCTTTTCTACGAAACAAAACAAATTTGGCCTAACCTCGCGCAATCTTAGTCATTTTTGTCCTACGACCCCACAAAAAAAGAATTACGTGGATCCACTCTGGTGTGGATAAAATCCGCGGCATCAGTAGCACTCGAACTTGGCTTTGCCCAATCCGGGATACAAGCATACGTCATAAATAGTTACGTTGTTTTGGCAAAAGATTTTTTTCCATTGCATTGAGTGGTAACTGGAGAGATCGGAAAATAGCTATATAAATGTCCCAATAGTTCACACTGTTCTCCACGTCTCGTCCTTATACATTCACACTAATTACTTTGTTTGCATATGACCCCTTTTGTTTCTAATAAAAGGGCGGCAGACGAGAACTAACGATTCCTCCAGACATTGTCACCAGAATTGCGCACTTGCTTCGAACTGTTTAAATCTAGCCCTTACTACTCCTCTTTACCGGAAAAATTATCAAAAAAATCATAAACTTATTGTACTTTTACCAATTCAGTCCTAAACCTTTTAAAATTTTCAATTGAGTCCTAAACCTTTTGTATTTGTGCCAATTCAGTTCTTTTGGCTGGCCGGC
>BCNH02000006.1:679071-719651 GCA_001662345.2 Metrosideros polymorpha var. glaberrima
AAAATTATCAACGTTAGCGCTGGTCGGCCAAAATGACTGAATTGACAAAAATGCAAAATGTTTAGGACCGAAGTGATAAAAGAGTAATAAATTTAGGATTTTTTTGAAAATTTCCCCCCTCTTTACCCGTGACCCGAAGGTGCAAGGCTGGTGATCTAATCACCACAATCCCAACTAGGTGCTTGCAGCCAAGGAGTCTCTCTGCACACGAGATATGTTGCAGCTAGGTAATCCAGCACAAGCTATTTAGAGATTTGTTTGTGATGTGAATAACTATTTTGTGGAACTCAATTGACCCTCTTACCATTTGAACTATGTATGAAACCCGACATCCAGCTCCAATCTCGTCCAATAAACACATGAGGTCACGAAAGAGTAGAACTCAAAATCTCTTGAATTTTGAGTGGAACATGAAATTGGAAATTGGACCGGTCTCTTGAATTTGCTCCTAGCTATGACTCAAAAGGTGAAGTATTTGTTGGGCATACTTTATGAAACTCGTCCATGAATTTGAATTTCATATTTTTGTATGTGAAAAGAATAAAAAGTATTTTCATATATTAGATGCTCGCTCGCTAATGAGTACTGCATCTTTAAAATCGCAACTTTCCCATGACAAATAATCCACTAATTCATTACCTCATAGATTTAAAGATACATGCTGTGTTGAGTGGCATTCCATCAAACACATTTTGCACCAACTTGCCGTCCCAAAATACACATCTATTGATCTAAACATGTACAATAATGTCTGTCGCTTGCGATTTACCACATGGATGGCACATTTATTCCCTACATAGACAGACATAGTTTGATTCTTCAATGTACGAATTTATCCATATTAAATTCTGATCCTAGTCACCACATACCTGAGTCTGACTTCGGTGGTTTCAACTAATTACGCCATTCATACATGACGACACACTAAATTTTGGCATAAAGGATATGGGTGAATTGGTTTCTGGTGTAAGCGAATCATCTAGCATCAATCTTCTCAACGGAGTGTCTAAGATGATAATGATTATCCAATATAATCCTCAAGTAGACGTGACTTATTCGCGTCTGCACCACTTTAAAATGCATCGTGCTAGTTTGAAATCAAGTGAGACTTATTGACCAATACAACAGTGAAAAAATGGATGATGCGAGATTAGAGATGCATTTTGTCCGCATGTTGCTGGATAAGCTCTCTTTTTTCTCGCTTTATTAGTGAGTTCACTTCACGGACTTCGTAACAACAAGAATAAGGAGTTGGGCTTGCAGCCTCGCTCGCACGAGAGTGAGCCGCATCAAGTGTAACCGTGGATTCAGCCCCCCAATTCACGAAATCTACGTGAGACTTGATCCTTTGTCCCCTTTACGAATATAATTTTGTAGTCGGTCCTCACTCGGGCTTATTAGCAACATGATACCATTCACCTTAGTCACGATTTTAAAATGCGCTAGGCTAGCCTGAGGTCACACGGGACTCACATACCGGCACGACATCACATACATGGATAGCGCGGGATCAGACACTTACTTGACGTCCAACACTCATAATTGTTGTAATTAATACATGGAAGCTAAATCAATGGAAGAGAATCAGAGAAAATAAACGAAGAACGATAAAGGACACCAAAGATTTACGTGATTCGATCCGAGTGTCGGAACCTACATCCATAAAGAGAGCCAGCAAATAATCTATTGTAATAGAAGAATCCAAGTTTACGCATGCTCACGCGCTCGAGTGTTTTCCGCACCTAGATTATACTCAAATTCAAAATGTTTACAAATAAACAATTTATTTCAAAGTAAATAATTTACCAACACAAATCCACATATGTTCCGGCTCCAGTCCACGGCCAAGCATAGAGCTCCGCACTCTTTTATACTTCTTTTGTTCTTCGTGCGGAGCCTCCCATAGAAGTCACAGGGCTGCCATTATTCTTGTGCGGCTCGTGCTCTCTCACGAAGGAGCCATCAAAGATTCAAAATCCTTCACTGTTCGGCTTTGAAAAGAGAGCTAGTTGTTGCGGCCACAAAGAAGAAATTATAAATATGTGGGTCCCTTTCACGGTCAAAACCCTGGTTGACCTACCACAATTCAAGAAGAAGCCACGTCCAGTATTTGTTTCTTTCCTCTTGGACAAAATATATATATTTACATATATATAAAATAAATGAGCCCATTATTTTGTCCTGTAGTGGTAGAAAGCTTCCTTCTTTCTTGTGCAGATATAATTGTATACCCCTTCTTTGCAAATCAGGGTAAGAAACTGCTTCATCAAATTAATCTTAATCCAATTACACAGGCTCAAACTCGAGACATAATTTAATAATTCTTCACCTTAATTCGACGTTTGTAGCCAAGTCATAGTACTCATCATTCATGCTGCTTTTCTAATGCCCTGACAAGCGCTCACTCTCCATAAATGTCAAGCAAAGCTTGAGTTTCGCCAAAGAAACATGTTTAGGGCGCGCATGACAAAATTTCTATTTCAAAAGTTAATTTCTGGAAAGAAATTGATTTTTCTATTTCTATTTCATAAATCAATTTATGAGTAGAGAAAAGCGTTTGATAATGACAAAAAATTTTTATTCTTGGAATAAAAATCCATTTGATAACAACATAAAATTTCTATTTTCCTGACGGCGCCGAATGGCGATGGACGGCGGCGATCAGTGGGTGGTAGACGGCGGCGGTGACTAGAGGTGGCAGTTGGTGAACGGTGGTGACGACTGGCGACGGAAGGTGGGCGATGGCAAATGGCAACGACTAGCGAGCGGTGGTGATCAGCAAGCAATGGCGGCGACCGGCGGCGGAAGGCAAGCGGCAGGGGTGACCAGTGGTGGTCGGCGAGCGACAGTCTGCAACGATCGACTACTGGTGGTGGGCGATGGACAATGATAGTCGGCGAGTAGATGGGCGGCGGTCGATGGGAGGGCAGCAGATGGCCGGCGGCGATCGGTGATGGGCGGCGATGGCAGCAGGCGAGCGGGCGGGCGGGAGGCATTGGCGATCGACGAGGAGCCGAGAGAGAGAGAAAAGTGAGTCGTGAAGAGAGAGAGGAGAGAGAAAATTTCTAATTTCTGTTTCAGAAATCAAGAAGTTGAAAATTTTAACTTCTGATTTCTGTTTCAAAATGATTTTTGGAATAAAAATTTGTTCCAAAAATAGAAAAATGAAATTGCCTTATCAAATAGATTTATGTTTCAAACCTGTTTCAGAATGATTTCTGGAACAGAAATTGTGAAACAGAAATGTTGTCATGCGTAGCCTTAGTCATTATTGTCGCTGGTTTCTCCACTGTAGCAATCTTTTTCACAATAACCATACTCTCCGCTAAGATATGAACTCACCAATAATCATAATCTTACAAGCATTTAGGTGTGAACTCCCCAGCAATGATCAATTCTTTTTCTTTTTTCAAGAGCTCATTGATTCCAAGCAATGTATGCGGCGATGATTCAGCCAATAATCATTTTATCGGCGATCTCATCGCCTACAAATGATTTTTTCTTCCATTTCACACTCAAATTCAGTCCTCAAGCACCAGAAAAACGGAAGCGTGCACAAGACCGAACCTGAGGAAATCGATTTGGTTTGGCCCTGCATGTTTATTGGCAGAAGGACTTTTATGAGCTCAATGATGCCTGTAATCGATTGGCGGCAGAGAAGTCTATCTTCTGTTGACAAGTAAGGAGCACGTTCCTTTTCCCATAATAAAAAATAAACAAGAAACCGGGTCAACCTTGTCATCGGAATTCTTCAAATCGGCTGACTTTGCAACAGGCTCAATTTCGTCGTGTATGTATGTTATGTTGGCCCCACGATGCCGTCGCCAATGAGAGGATTTGAGGCATTAGGAATATAGCTTCAACTTGGTTCAACTGCTTTGCTTAGTTGCCTAAGTTAAATGATTATGGTTTGTGTTCGGTTCGACTGCAACTGCCATTTAGTTTACTTGGAATTAGGTTAACTCTCCAGACATGGGTCTCACGCGAACACAACCACCCAACCTTAAATTAATCGATTGCTAGAATGAGTCTTACCTTGAATAAAAATTAAACATGTCCTAGGTCAAATCTGCTTGCCCAAGGAATGACGTGAGCGGCGAGGGAAACCTTTCCCAGCGATGAACCGCGAACGTCAATTTCCTTCCTCGTGTAGCCACCAGATGATGATGATGGTCAACTTTTCCAGCTCCAGGATTTCAAACCCACGAAAGTTTCTTTAGTTAGGCAGCTTTGGGACCCTTAGAAGTCGGGCTATGTGAGTATAATGCGACGGACGGTGAGACGAATTAAGAACAAATTGATTTCATTTTCAGTTGAATCTTCTGTCTTCCCATGAAAATATCTCGTGGGGTTGGTTCAGATTTGTGGTTCTCTATGAATTCATATTGGTTTTGAACTTCTTTTAAACGGCTAAATGCCAAATCTTATCGAGGGTGCAAGCTTAGTATTTGTCGAAAGAATATCCGTATTTATGCAGGTTAAAGCTATTCAGAAATGACATTAGATATTTGTGCGCTAATACATGTTATTACTTAAGCAAATTTAATGGCCGCTTCAGCTTCAAACTTCCCCATGCACACATTTGGCTGCAAATAATTATAGATGGACAAAATTATAATTACCATAATAAGATGATTGGCAAGTAATTAATTAATCTCTTACCTTCTGAATTTGAATTTTAAATAATTGTCGAGTATTCGATAAATCTCTCATCTTTCCTGAAATAATATGGAAATGCTAATTCTTCTATTCAACGTTTCATGAAATCAATGCGCACATTTTCAGCACATCGGAAGTACCAAAAAAGGGTCTTAATAAACATCCTTACTATACCAAAATCCTTTATAATAATTGACATATGTCAATGATTCATGAGGGTTACCGGTAACCGCCATGCAGACTATTTGTAAGCCTGAAGGCTTTGACTGGTTGAGGCCCATTATTCCTGCACGAGGCGGCAAGTAGAATTGATGAAGCAAAAGAATTCAAACACACACCTAATCTTATCCCCTTGTCCCCCATCACTGGTCTGCCGACAGTAACATGTCTCTCACTGTCGATAGATAGACATGGGTCACCACTCAAAGCTAACGCACTTTGGTTTTTCTTCTTTTGAAGTTTCTGAACTCAATTCATCAACAATTAACAAAAATAAGTCGTGAACTCCAACTGCTTCAGACATGGATCCAAGAAAAGAACAGTTGCAGAAAATGTGTGTAATGGTCTGGACAAGTTTATGAATGCAAATCCAAACTAGCAACTGGGCTAGAGAGTATAGCTGGGCATGCTCAAAAGGAGCTTACCGGAATTTGTACAGTGAGTGATGTGGTAAGTTCTCATTGATGAAATGAATGGAGCGGCTCAATTTGTACCAGAACAGTTCTCTTGAATAGCTAATCAAAGATAACTGCATGTTTTTCTTTCGTTGTTGTGACCTGACGGTATCTTATGTCATGTTTCACGTGTGGATTGAGTGCCACCAGTGGAATTAGATGCAAGACTAGAGACATAAGGTCTCAGATCATCTTATCCACTCCGCCAATTCCTTTTAGTTGGGATCTAAAATTGCCAAGCATGTCACACCCCCAACTCAACAAGAACAAGGACAGTAACAAGGCTGTCTTTTCAATTTAAAGGACGCAGCCTCAACATAACCATAACTCAACCTGATATTGATATACATCTATATATATATTTGATAAAAAGTCATTTGGTTACGATATCAGAGTCTTTTATAAACCATCAAAAGGATACATATACATATTCATAAAAAAGCTGACTCAGAAGTTTAACAGCTATATAAAACTCATACAAAAAATCTCCACTATCAAAAGTCCTCCCAATAATGATATGCTCATGTCTTACTTGCGGCTCGTTGAAGAACCTGAAAAGCAAGTAAGATGAAAGGAATGAGCAACTACAGCCCAGTGAGTAATATATTTCTTCTAAGTGGATCGAATTATCACTATGCACATTTAAAACACAAAACATAACTCACACCAAATCCGGAATATAACAAATCTTCAAGACCAAAATGAGTTACACATTACTTCAAAATAACATATTCATAGTAGAAATATTCATTCAATAATATCGAAACAAATATTAATGGTCTAGCCCATTGTCAATTTCATAAAAAACACACGTCAATGGTCCATTTAATTGACCAATCTCATGCTCAGATATCTAACCATGATTACGCATAATGCCTCGTGATAAGGCGATCAAGATTCCCCCTTGGTTAGGTCTCTTCCTATATTGCTGGTGGAAGGCCCTCAAGGATATTCTAAATTAGAATGAACATACTCACAAACCCTCAACCAGGCATACAACGATAGTGAGCATCACACCCACATCCTCCAATATCTACAAAGTCAATCCAGCATATGCATAACAAATTGGTTTTATAAACCAAAACATATAACTTTTATGATTCAATATATCAAAGCACCTTTCATAAACTACATTAATAAATTATGAACTATTCTCGATTCTTTCGTAAAAGGTTTCACAAACCATTTATAGGCAATCAGCTCAAACTTTAATCATAAGATAACTTTCCATTTCAAATAAACAAAACGGGAATAAATGCTCAATCCTGTTTTATGAAACAAAAACACTATTTCTTAGCTCATAACATAATTAGTCCGTATCGTTTTTGAAATATGAGTTTATAAATACAAAGAAGAGATAGTACCACTTACCTGAAAAAATCAAAAACCAACTTATGGTGGTTACTCGAGCCGATACACTTGAATTCCTAACAATTAATTGAAAAACAGTATAAACAAATTGAAGATGCAAGACAAATATGTAGAAAATTGACACAATCATCGGAGTTCCAATTGCATACGATTCTGACAATTTTCATTCAAACTCCCCACTTTTTTTCCTTCCTGTTTTGCTTTCGATGAGATACATGTCGCCAAGAGAAATAATGGAAAATTTTGGATCTCATTACTATTGAAAAGGACATGCCGGTGCGGCCAAGAATTGGAGGGTCGTGATAAAGGAACTCCTGTACGTCTCTTGGTCATGATTTTGACTATAAATTTTGGCTCGATAAATGCACTGTCAATGTGAAAAATCTGTCAGCAGTCTCGAAAGATATTATGTTGTTGGTGCAGCAATCTGGACGGAGATGCATCCAAAAGAGATGGCATCACTCCTTTTGTAATATCCTACCAAAGGGGGTGATAAAACAAATTTCAAAGCAAATCTCCAAACCATCATTTAATTATTGAGAGTGACATTACGAGCTGATGCAGAGAGCAATTCAAAGGTGGATGATAAAATACAGAGAACGTGGATGAAAAAGGTCGCATATCGCATACTTTAGCATCTGATTTTTATATCTTTCTAAGGGCATAATTATATAGTTTATTACCGTCTATTTATACTGGTATTCATTTTGTGGGCCGTATTAGCTCACGATCTTCCCAGGGGACGAAATAGTGTGTTAATTTCAGTACAGATGTATTTGTATAGGAGTCACGCACATCAGCAGCTCTCAGTAAATACAAAGCCAGGAATTTAGTCTATGCTTAAAGGATTTGTGACCACCACGGTCAGTCTCCAAGATTCCTTAATTACATTAGTAGCCCTTTCATGGTGACGGTCACGGGATTTTCAGATGAAATATTTAAAAAAGACCATGTCCTATACAATAATTAGTCTTGCTCATTTTAGCCATTCATTGTGGCTTTAAGGTTCGTTATCAAGTTGGTTGGTAAAGGACTGCCGAAGCTGAAGCTGTTGGAGAGGTCCAAAATGTTACTTGAGAAAGAGGTGAGCTCCTCTGAGAATATTCAAAAGATCCTCAAAATTGTGGGACATCAAAATGAAAACTTTTAGTATTGGGAGTGTTACCAACCATTTCGGGAACGCATCCTCTATCTAATTGTCATTGAGATCCAAAACTTCCAGATCTTTACATTTGACAATGGATGAACGTAATGCTCCTTAAAACTGATTTTGACTCAAGTCAAGAGTCGTCAAGCTATTTCTCAAAGGAAATGCTTGAGGAATTGTGCCCCGGAAGCGATTCATTCGCCAGTTCAAAACTGACAGAGTGGTGCTAAATCTTGTTAAGCACCCAGGCAAGCTACCTGTTAAGCCAACAAATCAATGATCTCGAGCTCGGTGGCATTGCACATCATAGAAGGAATTTTTCTTGTTATCTTATTACTCGCAATGGAATAATAAAATGTGACGGGAGATGGAAGTGAAAAGACTTATTAATAAAATAACAATAATCAAAGATTATCTCCATCCGAACACATTGAGAGATTAGTAATTATTTCGCAGTGGAAAGGGAGATGAACTAACGATGACCGCAATCGGTCGGCGGCAGAGAAAACTCATTCGACCCCATCACGCACATTGAAGAAGTCCATTTTCAGTTTGACAAATAAGGAACACGTTTCTTGCCCAAAACAAAAGACATGAAACCTCAATTCATCGTGGATATGTTATGTTGGTCCCACGATGAGTCGCCAATGAGAGTAGTCGAAGGATAGAAATTTAGGTTCAAAACCAGGAAACAAGTTTGCCCCAATTTGGCAGCTCTTTTTGGGACCCTTAGAAGACGGGTTGTTCGTGAAATCAATCAAGAACTAATTGATTTCATTTTCAGTTGAATCTTTTGTCTTCCCACATGAAAATATCTCGTGGGGTTGGGTCGGATTTGTCGTTCTCTATGCATTCATATTGGTTTCGAACTTCTTTTAAGTGGATAAATGGCAAATTTTATTGAAGGCGTTAGGGTTAGCTATTTGTCGAAAGAACGTCCGTATTTATGAAGGGTAAAGCTATTCAGAAATGAGGTTAGATGTTAGTGCGCTAATACATGCTATTGATTAAGCAAATTGAATGGCCACTTCTCTTCAAACTTCCCCATGCGTATGTTTGATAAACCCTGTGGCCACACATAATTATAGATGGGCTAAACCGTGATTACGATAATCAAGATGATTGGCAATAATCAATTAATCTCTTACCTTCTAAATTTGAACTCTAAACAATTATCAAGGATTTCATAAGTCTTTCATCTTTCTTTTACACACTATTTTATTTTATTTCATTTATAAAAATTTATATCTTTTCACAACTTCTCTCCAAAGAACTGTGCTTTTTTCTGGTTAGATATATCATATGTATGGGCCAGATAGTTAGCTATATCACGGAAATGCTAATTTTTCTATTTGATGTATACACAACTCTCATGAAGTTAATGTGTACGTTTTCAAAATCTAAAGTACCAGGAAGGGTCTTGACAAACCTCCCTATCATTTTTAATTATCTTAATTAGTGTTCCGGAGGCATTTTTATTACCAAAATCCTCATAGAAAATGTCATATATCAACTATGATTCATGAAGGTAACAGTTAACCGCCATGCCGGCTATTTACAAGTTTGAAGGCTTTGACTGGTTTATTTCTGCACGAGGCGGCAAGTAGAGCTATAATCAATCGAAGATGAAGCGAAAGAAGACACATACGCCTAATCTTTTCTCTTTGCCCCACGTCACTGATCTTCTTCGGTAGCTTGTCTCTCACTATCGACGGAGGTTGATGGGTCACCACTCGAACCTGGTTAATTTTGTTAAGTTCACAAGCGATGAGGCAATTGATCCCATCAATATGCAGTTACTGAGATAGAGAGCTTTTAAATTCTCCAATTCACCGATTACATCGGCTATATCGCCTGTGATGCTTGTAAATGAGAGGGTTAAGGATTCAGGGGACTTGCTCCAGTTGGACTTCAGAAAAGAAAAGGTGATATCATTGAACTTCAAACTGACATCAAGGAGGTTTGGCAAGCGGAAAATGTTGGGCGGAAGTTCCCCTTGTAATTTGCACATAAGACACACTGAAAAACGTCGAGGACGATGATAAATTCGCGAATGAACCAGGTGAAACAGCAGACACATCTACTATATCAAGTTTAAGTTCCCTCAACTCCGTCAAGTTCTGAACAAGCATTTTGAAATCAGTACTTTCGATCTTAAGATCTTGGGTCACAAACACATTACTAAAGTTTAAGGCGAGATCAAGTAAAACAAGTTTAGAAAAGTAAGAAATTTCAATAGGAACAAGCCAAATCCAAGTTCCTTAATAGTTTCTCTTCTCTTTTTTGGTTTCAAGGCAAACATGTTCTCTAATATATCGTTTTCATAAGCACAGGAGTTGCCGTCAGAGATGCTCCAGAAAAGTCGAAGTTCGATATTGAGAAGTCGGTCAAAATCAAACTTTTCCATTTCTAAATCTTTTGGTGAAACAGTCCGTTGAGGGAGGGGCTAAACTCGTTAACGCTCTATCGATGTCCCCACCTGCAGACCTTGGATTCGGTCCCAAAAATTCAGTCCTTGGACCAGTGACCCAAGCCGGCCCGCAACGGTGGACCAGACACTTGTGTGCTCGTTTATTCATGTTACACATTTAGTTTGAGTTCAAAGACCTGCTTTCCTCACAAACATGTTTATTCTCAAGGTAGTGGCACTGAATCTTACGTGAGGATTTGCATCAGTTCACCAGTAAATTCCCCTTCTTCCAAGCAGACCATTTACAAACACTCTACTCAGGTTTGAGGCAACTCTTGCAGCCTTCTGGTGGTTCAGTGCCGAGTTGACCCATACCCTGTTCTCTGAAGTCTGAACCATTTGAAATGTTTTCCCAAGCTGACCCCATTTTCTCGGTCATTCCCTTGCGTCAAGGCCTTTTCTAGTCTTCTATCTCCGACCACACTTGAAGAGCAAGAATGCCAGTTATCGGATCATTGGCACTCCAATGTATATAGGCTAATTGATGCTCACAGATAAATTTATCGCTGAAAATTTGCCTACGAAGATTCAGATATCACACCTTCCCTGCACTGTGGAAATAACTTATAGTTGATTGATCTTCGAAACCCATCTTCTCATTCATTTATTGATCCTTCTCTACTGCATCTGATCATGTTCAAGAAGAATGTAACAATGCTTTCCAGTCGACTAGCTTTTCCAGTCATCTTCATCTTTATCACTTGCATCTTTATCTGAGTGACAAAACCTCCTGTTTTCATGAAAGAGAATGCTGATTAGTGCAGCGACTCTGCATGTCCTCATTACAGCTCCATATCCTTTTGATGATTTTGGGGATTAAAAGAGCTACGTCCTTACTCTGCAACATCTCCTCATTCTCGTCAGGCCATTCAAATGTAACAGCACTAACCTTTCTGGCATTTGCTCCTAGAGCCTGTGGCAGAGATAGACATCAGAGAGATATTACTCCATAAAGCAGTAGATGACCAATATAAGCATGACCACTCCCCTATGATTCGTACCTTAATTCTGTAAACTTGACACTGGCTCCTCCTGATTCTGGTGGTCACATTTAGCTTGCTTAGATCCATCAACCTCTTCCCTAACTTTGATGCCTTGACCTGTTATAGGGATATGCCCGAAAGCCTCACAGACAAATCTATATACAGTCTCGCATTGATGACCCTGTCACATAAGGCAGTTTTTGCGAGCATTAGAAGGAGCATGCTGTGTTTGAAAGGATAGTTTTACTTCAACCACAGATGAACGGAAAGGAAACCAAAGCTCAGGAGGCAGATACAAGCAATAAAAAAACTCAAGTACAAATCTTAGCACTAAAGCGAGGATACACCTCTGGTTTTTTGATATTCAGTTCTTCTGAGAGCTGATTGAGGGCTGCATTAGCATCGACATCAATTATTCTCTCTGATCTCATAATTATGTAGCCTGTTTTTTTTTTTTTCTCAATATCATCCTATTATACCCAAGGTATCACAGGGAATAAAATCTTGTAAAATAGCAAATTCAATGATGTATATGAAGAGATGTATGAGTATCATGTCACATTTATTGGCTCAAGGAAATAACAATGCCGAGTTCAAATCTCATACTTGATTAGATTCACCATATTCTAAACGTACCAGAGAGCCATTTAACATACTTGGTTTCTTGCAAATCAGATAGAACCGTAACTGAAAGGAAGCTAAAATGGCAGCTTAATGCTTTTTAGGATCAAATCTCAAATTCTCTTGCCCATGAGGATATTCTTAATAGTTTTGTTCTTCATGAAGCCACATCTCTTTTTGTTGCTAGTGAAACACGCTGCCACTAGAGGGATTACTTAAAAGTGTCCTCGCATACCACGCGCACCATTAAAAGTTTGATAACTCAGAGCCCTCCAACTTAACCAGCCAAAGACGTAACTCAAAGTTTCAGAACACTTCTTGTTTCGTACTAGTCCTGCTATTGGCAGTTCCACAATAGCATGCTCAGAAGGCATTATTCGTCAGAGCTCCCCTAGAATGAGTTCCTCATCAACATTGCAGTCGAGACCGCCCCACGTGCAGCAACCCGTCTTTCTTCCACCTACTTTACCTGTGATTGCGGTATGAATGTGAGTCAAATTGTAGAGTAAGTGAAATGCTAAACTGCAGTAATGCATTACTCTGCACAGGATGACATAATTGTTCAGGAAAGAAAGGGGAGGACTGATGACCGTAAAGAAAGAGAAACGAGAAAACAAAGGATTTGGTATAATCCCTACGATTTGCTTCAGGACGCTGATTCTTCAGTGGCTCTAGGAGAGCGTTTCGCTTACATTATAGAATCCTTAGACTTCATGTTACCGGAGTCATAAATTAATTTATATTTTCAGTACTTAAAACTGTCGACAGTTAATATAAAGTACTTAAATTCTTAGTATTTTTTTTTTTAGTCTTATCAAAGGAGCATTCTTCTGTTAGCAAATAATAAATGGAAAATAAATATGGAGAAAGAAATGAAATGAAAATAGCATCATGTAAGTTTTGGAAATAAGGAAATAACATAATAAAGTGAAAGATTCCACATTATACTGAAAAGTGTCAGAAAATTCGGTTCTTGGTCAAGAATTTTCATTTTTAACCTCTACAATGCTTGTTTATTGTGTGACCTCCAGGAGTTCGGCTTGTCGGATACAGAGGCGGCCCGATCGTTAAGAATTATGGGTCGAAATTCCATTTATATTCTTTTAAGTCCAAACCCAACCTCTAATTTCAACTCTTATCATTTCCATTTTGATTATTTTATTTTCCTTCCTCGCTCCTTTTACAAACAACGTGCAAGTCATAGAGGAAATATTATTATTGAATCCATTCTGTTTAATCAAATACTAGTGAATCCTTGATGATGAACCTTGATGATGAACTTATGAGCTTTTCTCAGGACTCATGTTTCAGCGTTGAAGGACACCGTGTTAGAAACAGAAAACGATTGGATTGCCTTCAAACCCGTCCAAAACAGCCCTTGCTTGGACTTTCGAGAATGGGGTTTAAAGGCACTGATTTATCAATCAAGGGAGAAGAATCAGCTTGTGATTTATTCACAAGCTGATAAATCAGTGCCTTTAGGGTTCTTCTTGGCACTAGCTGTCTGAGGACGATTCTCAATTGGCCTAAACGCTAAGCTGAATTCTGAGAGTTACAAGCCATTTAGCAGTTTGATTTGGAGCTTCATTTGCTCGACATATATGGAGTCCACGACAGCACAGCAAGCACTTGTAGCTTCACGGGAATGAAATCTTGAAATTGGCATACCCATTTCTCCTGACTCTGAATTCTAATCTTGGGAATGGTCGAACTCTACAAGCAAGAACAAGTAACTGGGGAGAAATTGATTTTCACTGCAACGTGGATTGGCCATGTTCTAATGTATAACTAGGAAATCACAGGGTGTAACGATGGAATTATGGAAGAGGAGAATTCACAAAATCAAGCAAATGTGTTCTATTAAGATTTCAGGCTATCAAAATAGAGCGCCTGCTTGCACCGCCTTTTGGCAAAGCCGCAGCTACTGAAGAGGGAAAACTCGATGTGTGCTTATCACTGATGAATATGCGAGATTCGGTGATCGGCCACCGGCTGTGCTTTGATCCTATGACGTCTTTGTGGAATGAGTGAAGCTCTGCAACCATATTGATTTATCTTTTAGATTTAAATGCTTTGTGGCATTTGCATCTTTATTTTGAAGTTACGTACCTCTTTTTCATGTGAAATGAAAATTTTCCTTCCGACCAAAAAACTAAAGTAAAAATTAGAGCGCCTGCTCACATTTGATACAAAATCTTGTCTATAAATATATACACATACTCGCATTCCTAACCCGGCAAGGAAGTCTTTGTTCGCTATTCATGAAGGCATATTAATCAAGTCGATGATAGCATCATTAATGACGACGTGCATGGCTATGGCCATAACCATATGGTAGACAAATTACTTTGAATTTTGATAGCAAATTATTGGGGAAGGCACTCTCTTTTATTACTTTTAGTAGAGTTACTTGGAATTCGAAGATACTTTGGATATTCCGTTGAACGTTTTTTGTTCCACTTTGACCTATGTTCTCTATCAAAGAAAATGTATAATAGCTTCCGAAACACAATCTACTACTGACCTGCAATTTCAAAGATTTCAGTGTTGATTCTTCATGACATATTTCCATGGTAGATAAATTGGGAAAAGTACACAAGAAGTGCCAAAAGTTGTGTACGCAAATCACTTTAGTGTCAAAAGTTTTCGCCGGCTCACTTAAGTGCCAAAATCGAAAAAAAGGGATCATTTTAGTGCAATCGGCAAAATATTCCGGCCAAAAAAATTATATTGAATTTTTAATTTAAAAAAAATCGACATTAGCTTTTCCTTTATTTTTTCTATTTTATTATTTTCAAAAAATTAGTTAAAAAATCAAAAAAAAATTTAGAAGGGGGTGGGGGGAATGCAGTGGTGAGGGTTGCACAGCCCTCACCGCTACCGCCCCACCCTCGCCTGCAATGGCCGGCAAGGGTGGGGGAAGGCCGGCGGGGGTCGCCGAGCCCCGGCCAGTGGCCAGCGACCCCCGCTGACCGCAAGGGGGGCCAGGCGAGGGTCTCCACTGGCGAGGGGTGGTCGGCCGCTAGTGGCGACCCTTGGCCAAGCCTGGGTGAGGGCCGGTGACCCTTGCCCAGGCCTCGGTGAGGGCGGGCGACCCTCGCCCAGATCCCCCCTTGCGGTCGGCGGGGGTCGCTGGCCACTGGTCGAGGCTCGGCGACCCCCGCCGGCCTTCCCCCACCCTCGCTAGCCATTGCGGGCGAGGGTGGGGCAGCGGTAGAGAGGGCTGTGCAGCCCTTGCCGCTGCATTTCGCCCCCCCTTCTGTTTTTTTTTTAAAACTAATTTTTTGAAAATAATAAAATAGAAAAAATAAAAGAAAAGCTGATGTGAAACTTTCTGGCAAGCCATATCAGCTTGAAAAATTAATAAAAAATGGCCACGTAGGATTTCCGGCCAACTCCGGCGAACTTGGCACTAAAGTGATTGTTTTTTACAACTTTTGGCACTAAAATGAGCCGAAAAAAACTTTTGGCACTAAAGTGATCTCCGTACACAACTTTTGGCACTTTTAGTGTACTTTTCCCCTGATAAATTTATTAATGCCTTTGGCTGAATGGGTTAAGGTCGGTCTTCACTTCTAATTCTTTATAGACAAATCAAGGCTACACACACGAGAAGATGGAAAAGATATCTACAGAGGTTCATGGCACTTGCTTCATTTTTCTGTTTGTTTCTTAAAGTTGTGTGATTGACAGATCTCATTATTCATCTTCTCAATTCATCTTATATACAATTGCACCAAACATAAGAAGAGAAAACATTAAAAACAAGCCTCCATAAGGGACATGACATTTCAGGATTATCTGGTGACATCTTTATTCATTGAATCTGCATTGCATAGCTTAAAGAGACAAACATTGCATAGTTTAAAGAGACAACTAAGACTCAACAATTTCATTGTCCATGAAATTTGATGGCTTTTCGCTTTGACTTCTTCTCCATCCACCGAGCTGCTCTTCTCTCCAGCTTTCTCACACCTAGCGCGAGCCATTTGGGTCTTCCTACTTCTAACGAAACGTATGCTGTGGAAATTCCAATTACGATTCCAGATGCATAACCTATCAACACAACTTTTTGTGTGAACCAACTCTCATGCCCTTTGCGATCGAAAGTTGAGGAGGGCAACGGCGGAGGAGGTTGAGTATCGCCAGGGCATGCTTTTGTCAATGGAAATCCACATAAGCCGGGATTCCCACTAAACGAGTCGTTGGAAAATGTGCTCAATTGCTTGTCTTGAGGAATTCGACCTGTGAGTTGGTTCTTCGAGAGGTTTAAGTACCCAAGGGATGTCAAATCTCCCAATTCACTAGGAATTACCCCACTAAGCATGTTCCAAGAAAGATCAAGCCATCCAAGATCAATCAAGTTCCCTAGAGTCAAGGGGATGGAACCAGTAAGGTTGTTATGAGAAAGGTTGAGCCCTATGAGAGAGTGAAGATGTCCAATAACTCCGGGGATATTCCCGTGGAAAGAGTTGTGTGACAAGTCAATGGTCGTGAAGATGGTCAAGGTCTTCACTAGCTTTGTCTCTTGCCCTTTCATCATCACGGTCACGGTATTTTCATATGACCTCCCAGAGGAAAAGGAATGCCATGTCATATAGGATGGTTTGTCTCGGCAATCTTCTCTATTCATCATGCCTGTAAGGTTCATTATCAAATTGGCTGGCAAAGGACCACCAAAGTTGTTGTTGGAGAGATCCAAAATGTGTAACTTGGGAAAGAGGAGATCTCCCTTCGAAATATTCAAAAGACCCTTAAAATTGTTAGACCTCAAAATGAGAACTTTCAGTTCTGGGAGTTTTCCCAACCATCTTGGGAACGTATCCTCTATCTGATTGCTACTAAGATCCAGAATTTCCAGATTTGTACATTGGACAAGGGACCGGGGCAATGTGCCTTCAAACCTATTTTGACTCAAGTCAAGAGTCGTCAATCCATCTATCAAAGAAATTGATTGTGGAATTGTGCCCTCAAGTCGATTCATTCGCAAGTTCAAAATCGAGAGATATGTAAAATTTGTTAAGCACCAAGGCAAGCAACCCGTTAAGCTGTTGTTAGACAAGTCAATCATCTGGAGCTTGGTGGCATTACATATCAAAGCGGGGATCTCTCCTGTTATATCATTACTTGCAATGGAATAATAAATAGTGATAGGAGATGGAAGTGGAAGTGGCCCCCCAAACTTGTTGTTGGACAAATCTATTACTGTTAATGAGGTGTTGGAGAAAACCTCTACGGGACACGGTCCAGTAAAACTATTGTTGGAAATATATAAATATGTAAGAGCAGGGAAGGAGAGTCCAAAGGCAGTGAGGTTGATCCTACCATGAAATTTGTTGGATTGCAAATCAAGGAGATACAGTCGCGGTGCTTCCAGCCAATGTGGGAAGATATCATTGAACTCATTGTGACTGAGAACTAGTTCAAATAAGTTTGCGCATTTGACAAGGGAGCGCGGTAAGGACCCTTGTAATTTATTGCTGCTCAAGTCTAGACACTCAAGGTTGATTGTGGTACAGAAACAAGGGGGTATATTCCCTAAGAGACTGTTGTTAGACAAATATAAACTCAAGAGTTCGGTTATATTACAAAAACACGGGGGCATAGTCCCCGAGAGATTATTGTTAGACAAATCTAAACTCATGAGTGAACTCAACTGACAAATCGAAGAGGGGATGTCACCGGTGAAACCATTGTCGTTGGCATAAAAGTCCGACGTAGAAGGTGAAGGGATTGGGAGTGGTCCTTGGAATGAGTTTTTCCGAAGGGCAATATACGACAATCGCTTCCAAGGCAATTGGTGTATACCTCCCTCCAGAAAGTTCTGAGAAAGATCTAAATGTTCCAATGTATGTTGGCTTATTCCCCAAAACCACCTCGGGATCTCCCCACTAATCTTATTGGAAGAGAGGTCTAAGTGTGTTAATCTTTCTAACGAATTCAAGAAATAGGGGAACTTGGTCAAGTTGCAACTTGATATCATCAATACTTGAAGCTTCGGAAGAAGGAGGGAGCTATTGGAATAGAGAGTGCCATGAAACGGAATGTAAGAAAGATCAAGACCGATAACATTACCGGTGACATCGTCGCAAATGACCCTGCACCACGAGCAGCAGTCTACGCTCTCATTCCAAAACGAAGAGCTTCTTTCCCTTATATAAGATGAAGAAGAGCCATTTATCCCTAAAAGAGATGAAGAATAGCTGCCATCCTTCCTTGGAGCTGAAACGCGCGAATCAAAGGGGTCCAACAACTTTTCATTCAGCACGAAGGAATTCCTAAAATGGAGCAAGGCATCGCGCTGGTCAGGATGGCAAAGGGGCGAGGCAAAGGAAAGTGAGGAATGTAAGGAAACGAGGAAACAGAGGATGCCAAGGATTTGATGCCACCCCATTTTGCAATATTAGCATGCGAGTGAGTTCATTGGTGGTGGAGAATGCTTCCGAACTTATATATAGCCCCCTACACAAGTGTGAAGTTATCGAAACAAGTCTTCTCTAAGGTCCGTTGGTGGGCTCACAACATGTGCTCCCCGTTCTAAAAGGAGCTCTGCTCGTCGGCATACGAGTAATTTAATGTAAGATTCAATCAGAATGATTTCTCATTTTCTCATGGTTAAGGAAGATCGGGTTTTCTGTCAAAGTTAGTTTAGTCATAGGTACACAAGCTTGTAAAATAACTATCCAGGTTAAAGAATTTTATAATAACTTTTTATATAGCTATAGTTTAGTAATTTGAACAAAGTGACATTGACATTAACAAGTGGCGGTCATAGACCATACTCGGGGAATTGGCTTAATAAATTTCTCCACATTTGAGCTTTACATCGTAGAATCTTCCCTCCTATTTAGGACGTTCTTCAACCAGTCCCACTTCGGGGCTTCCAAAACGAGTACTGCACATGTTTGTGGATGTAACTTGGAAGGGTTTTCTTCCCAGCATCAATGGGGCGCTGCATTTTCTCGATCCTAATATTCCATGAAATGAATAAAAATCGCTTTAAATTATTGAAACGTCTATAGGTGACCCGACAATCCACTATAACTAATTTGCTGTAATTATCACTACTAGAAATACTGCCTGAGGCGACAAAATGTTTTGCGACAAAAATAATTCGGTCGCCTTAGGAGCACCAAAGGCAACGAAATTCGATTATGTTGCCGTAGGTATGCCAAAGGCGACGAAAACTGGTTTTTATCGCCGTAGGTTGAGTTAGGGCGGCGGTCGACTGCGACAAAAAAGAACCTTTGTCTTCTTATTTCCAAGTTGCTAGCTCAACCTTTCAGATTTTTTTAGATATAATTTTCAAATCTAGAATTGCAGGACTTAACGAGTCACAAAAGGAAATAGAATTTAAACTGAGTAGTTCTACTTATGAAGAAAGGCTGCCTAATTGACAACCCATAACAACGGGGAAGCCTCCAGTAATTTCGTCAGACATAAGAGCAAATAAAAGCTTGGAAAAGTTATTTGACACTTCACTCCAAAGACAATTCATATATGTATATTTGGAACGTGTCTAAACATGTACAATACAAGAGTACAGTGCTAAACTATCTTGGAATTAATTTAGTACTTGAGATCAATATTTCTCATCAATATTTCTAAATTTAAATTATTGTGGAATTTAAGGTAAAGTGATAAACTATCTTGGAGTTTAGTAAAGTGCTTGTAAAATAGTTTGCAGCTACAATTGCGCAGCAAGAAAAAGAAACGACACAGAATCTGGTAGAATATTATGCTTTTTGGTCGAGCACAATGGCTGTGGGAAAGCCATGTCACTTAATTATAAATGAGATATCCACCATTACCACCTCCTTTTGCAGTGGAATACGTAAAGGAGATCTTGCAAGAATCGCAGGTTTGGATTAACTGCATGATGCTTGCGAGCTGCCCATCATCCCCAGATGACTAGTGACAACAAACATCTTGTCGTGTGAACTCAATTGTGCAAGAATTGAAAAGCAAGAATCAGATCATCATCACTTTCTCAACATGAACTGACTCTCATTCCAAGTCAGGAAGTCTGTTTTCCCATACGAAAAGGTAGTGGCTTTAGTAAAAGTGAGAGGGCGTTATTGTAGGCACTCAGGTGGTCGTTGTTCTGCTTTTTATTTCATCCATCCTAGTGCAAGTCAAGTCTCCATGCATACTCTGACCCCCCAAAAAAAAAAAAGTCTCCATGCAAACGTTGTTCTTCGTGACGTTGCCCGTAGGGCAAGTTCCATTGCCATCAACAGAGAAGCATTGTTATTTATTTAATAGTGTTGTTTTTTCTCCGATGGTAATAGGACTTACGGAATCCTCCGAGCACTCGATTAATTATAATTCGCATCAAACGCGATAGTCCTCTCATCCTATATAGACTAATATGTTCGTAACAGTTACCCCCACTTAATTACATAGCTCTTTCTCAAGTTAGGTTTTTTCTTTATCTACCCTCCAGTTTTTTGACCAGTCATTTTTCTTTTCATTTATCTGGGCAAACATGCATATGAAAGTTAATCTTAGGTAAATGATGGTTTATAGTATACATTAAGATAATCGAGATCAATTGAGGATTAGCATGTCTAGAATCCTCACGTCTTTGATTATTTCGGTTTTGTTTAGTCCAGATAAACATTTTTGTTTTTGGCTTTGGCTCGACGTTTTAAAAATCTTCCCGTGCATGTTATTTTGAATAAAACTGTTTGGCAAGTTTATTTTAGAAACTGTTATATAGTCTAGGGATGTATTGCATTTTTCTTTTAGAAAGTGTTATATAGTCATTTTGTTCTCTCTTGTGATGGCAGAGTGTGGCTTTTTTCTGGTAGGTATATCTTAGTCCGCTGATCATATAAATACATGTTTTGAGTTATCCACTAAACAATGGAGATTACAGCTTTTTGGATGAACAATTCTTCATGCTATTCTCATTTTAAACTTTGAATGTAATTTAGGATCACCAAAATATTAGCCTGTTATGTCTATTTCAGGTGAAAAAATCTGAAAAAGTGTCAAAAAAGTCATAAACCTATTGTACTTTTGTCAATTGAGTCCTAAATCTTGTGCCAATTCAATCCTAAACCTTTTAAGTTTGCCAATTGAGTCATAAACCTTTTGCATTTGTGCCAATTTAGTCTTTTTGGCTAGTCGAGCAATGACGTGGCGTCACTGATGCTGACGTAAACAATTTTTAAATAATATTTCTTCTTGGCCGATGCTGACATGAACAATTTTTAAACAATTCCTTCTTGGTCGGTGAAGGGCCAGCCACCGACCATCGCCTGTGGCTGGCTTGGCTAATCCTTATGTAGGCACGACGGCCTCACCCGACGCCGAGCGAGGCTAACCCTTGCCTGTGGCAGCGAGGGCGACCCTCCCCTACCTCACCCAGCGACGTCCGACAAGGGTTGGCCCAATGAATGTCGGCCTGCAGAGGTTGACCAGGTTGACCACAGGTGGTGGCTGGCCCTTTGCTGGCCAAGAAGGAAAAAGGAAAGGAAAAAAGGGAAAAAATTATTAAAAAGTTCGAAAAATATTAAAAATTATCCACGACAATATTGGCGATGCCACATCAGCACTGGCCGGCCAAAATGACTAAATTGGCACAAATGCAAAAGGTTTAGTACTCAATTCGCAAATTTAAAAGGTTTAGGACTTAATTGACACAAATTTAAAAGGTTTAGGGCTCAATTGGCAAACTTAAAAGGTTTAGGACTAAATTGTCACAAATTTAAAAGGTTTAGGACTCAATTGGCAAACTTAAAAGGTTTAGGACTAAATTGACAAAAGTGCAATAAGTTTATGACTTTTTTGACAATTTTTCCGAAAAATATCGCATGCAATCAAAAGTGAGTATTATTTCAGCTTTGGCTTAGACTATACATAATAAATAAATGTTTTGTTTGCAAGATCAAAGTGATGAGGGTATTAAACAAAGTTCCTGTCACAGATATAATTCTCCAATCTCTTATGAAAAAATATGTTGAAGCATAAACTTAAATATGGTGCGGTGAAAAAGATTATAATTGAATGCACAGTAAATAGACGAAGAAGAGGCTCATGAATTGAATTTTAAATGGCAAATAACATACAAAATTTCGAGAACTCAAAGCCTATACAATATAACAAGCCACATAGTAAAATCAAATTTTTGCAGGTTTGGATTAAACCAGATAATCCGATGCCAAACCGTCTTTTGCTTCTTTTCCCGTACCAATTCCGCCAACCCAAGCCGCTGAGTAAACTCACCAGAAGAATTTCTTGTGAAAACAACTCTATCCTCAGAAGAACTGCAAGGAGAGAGTGTCCCAGAAAGGCTGCAAGAATCACGACTTGAGATAATACTAAAGAAAGACTCATTTGTGCTTCTTTTCAGGTGCTTTCTTTTCTCCTTTGATACGGTCTAATCTTGCTTTGTTTTCAAATGGTCAAGTCTGGTAAAGAGATAATAATAAAGAAAGACTTGAATGAATTTGAAACGAACCTGCATAATCTTTTATAATTACGACAAAGTAATCTTCACGTTTGTGCCTTTCAAAACACTATCTTCCCTTGTCAACGGCTGATCTCTTGATTGCTATCACGACTGGTGGTCCAACAAGAACAGTCTGATACTGAGGGAGCGTTTGATATACGATGGTTCCAACATAAGGAAAGGAAAACTTTCAGAGAGGCTGACTGTACTTGTGATGCTTCCAGAAAGCATTTAAAAACACTGAATTGCGTTCTATTCCAAAACAATTCAGGTCCACAGTTACATACAATTAGATCGAGCAATGCATGAAAACAAACTAGTAATTCACTCCAAGGACATAATTCAGCAATATTTGGACATGCGTTTGGCTCCACTATTATGTCTGCTCTCTCATTGCATCTTCATGCAACAGTAGCAATCCACCAAGCATGACTTGGCTAAACTTGCTTGGAGAGACAAGCCCATCTCATATGACAAGGCCAGTCAATTTTCCTCGTCATCAAGAGAACTACTTCAATCTACTCGTACAACATTCTAGTTATTAGTGGGAGGATAATTTGACTTAATTGTGTACTCTGCTGCCAACTGCACACAGGATTCGTCAAGCAGTCTCCTGAGAGAATCGAACTCTTCAAGAATCCCAGAACAACGGATTGTGTGAGAGCATTTTCTTTTACATGAAATTAAAGAAATGATCTATGCAGAAATGCAACGGCAGTAGCGAGCAGAAAATTTTGTGAGCTACTAATTATAATCTAAGGCTCCATTTGTTTCGAAGAAATGTTACATTTCTGGAAAATATTTTCCAGAAACTCATTTTTCAGGAAAAATTTTCCGTCGTTTGAAAAGGAAAATTTGATTTGATTTTCTAAAGTATACATACACTATTCGGACGCTAGTGACTTGTACACGGGCCGGGAAACCAAGCATGGGCACTAGGATTTAGGTCTAGCCTTGATGGACCTCGACTCGAGCACGAGCACCTGGGTCTCGCGCTCAAGTTCATAGAGGCCGGGCGAGAGGCCTCGGTGCCTTTGCTCAAGTCTTTGGCACCCTGGGCCTTGGTCCACAAAAGCTGAGTGCGAGACCTTGATGCTCGGGCTTGAACTCAGGTCCATAGAGGCTAGGCTAAGGACCTAGCCCTCGGGCTCAGGTCCTCAACACCCCTAGACCATTGAGGCTGGGCCCAAGATGCTAGTACAAATGCTCGGGTCCCCAATGACTGGGCCCGGGTCCTTGGTGCCCGAACTCAAGTCCACAGAGGCCAGGTCCAAAACCTCGATGCCCGTGCTCTGGTCCCCAGGGATCCGAGCCACAATGGACCCAAGCAGGGGCATCGGGATCTTGAGTCATGACCTCAATAGACATTGGCTTGGGTGCAAGCAATCTAGGCACGGGCACTAGGGCCCCAATCCTGGGTGTCAAATACTCGGGCACAAGCACCACAGTCCCAAGCCTAGGCCTTGATGGGCTCGAGATTGGGGCGGCGGATACAGATATGGCCACGAGCGCTGAGGTCTTGGGCTAGGCCTCAATGGATCCAGGCTTAGGCGTGGGGGATCTCAGCACGAGCGTTGGGGACTGTAGCCTAAGCACTAGGGACCCAAGCCGAAGCGCAAGGGACTCGAGCACAGCCTTTGTGGACTCGAGTCCGGGTACTGGGGTCCTGTGCTCAGACTTTGTGAACCTAGGCTAGAGGTTTGGGGCATCGAGCACGGGCACTCGAGACTTGGGCTTGGACTCGATGGACCGAGGCATTGGCGTCAAGGACTAAGGCACTCTTATTGGGGTCCCTGGCTGGAGCCACGACACCAAGAACCCAAGACTGAGCATTAAGGATATCATGCTCAAGCACAGAGTTTCTAATCCAAACGTAATATCTAATCATATTTTGAAAAATGACATTCGATTTTTTAAAGAGGAAATCATTTTCCTAAATTTAAGCAAAGGTTTTTCGTTGATTAGGTAAACATTTTTTGTGAACTCATTTTCCTAAGTGATTCAAACGTCGAAAAATGGGGAAAATATTTTTTGCTAAATAAAGGGAGTCTAAAAGAAACCATGGAGCTGCTAAAAAGAGGAAGTGATCTGATGAGCACAAAAATGACGACGGTACCCTCAGCACTGTCGTCGAGAGTTATCATTCGTGGATTGCACCCTAAAAAAAGTTCCTTTGCAGATAATGTCAGATTAATGCTGTCACTTTCGCGAAGTTGTTCACAAGACTTTGATACAATTTGTCGCACATAAAACGTTGCTACACTCACCGAATCAAAATCACTTTACTTTGTGTTTCACCAAAAATACGATAAAAATACCTTTTAAGAATGTGCTTGCATCAATATAAACCAACATAGGTTGTGAATGGTTCTTTTTTTTGGGGACAAAATACATAAATGATGAGAAAATTAAAAATACTGAGACGGTAGACAATCGTGTCCAACCATGTAAATTTTAGGATAGCAGAAATAAATATAAATTGGTTTCTAAATCATTCATTTTCGGCAAAATAAACGGAGATAAAATTTAAGTTCCCTTAACTCCGTCAACTTCTGAAAAAGCATTTTGAAACCAGTATTTTCAATCTTAAGACTGTGGGTCACGTACGCACCCCTAAAGTTTAAAGAGAGATAAAGTAAAACAAGTTTAGAAAAGTAAGAAATTTCAATAGGAACAAGCCAAATCCAGATTCCTTAATAATTTCTCTTCTCTTTCGGTTTCAATGTAAACAAGTTCTCTAATATATCATTTTCAAAATTACAAGAGGTGACGTTAGAGATGCTCGGGAGAAGGATACTAGAAGAGCCATAAGTTTTGTACAGATATCACTTAAGTGCCATAACTTTTTAAAAATACTCACTTGAGTGCCATCGGCGCTGGAAATCCGACGTGGACGCTGGAATGACTATTTTATTATTATTTTATAAATTTATAATTTTTACTTATAATTTTCTTTTCTTTTTTGCCTTTTTTTTCAAGTTGGCGAGGATCACCCATGGTCGTTGGCAAAGGCCCTCGCCATATCTAGGTGAGGGCACCTCACCCATGGCCGGAAAGGCAGCGATGGCCTCACCCAGGGCCTTCGCTGCCTCGTTGACCGTGAGCAAGTGCAAGCGGGCCAGCAAAGGCCCTCGCTGCCTCGTTGACCGTGAGCAAGTGCAAGCGGGCCAGCAAAGGCCCTCGCTAGATCTAAGTGAGGTCGCCTTGCCCACGACTGGCGAGATTGCGAAAGTCTTGCCCGAGGCCTTTGCGGCCTCGCCGGCCGTGGGTGAGGTGGCCCTCGCCCAATTTGGGCCCTGAAAAAAAGGCAAAAAAAAAAGAATGGAAAAGTAAAAAAATCAATAAAAAATTATTAAAAATTATTTAAAAATATAAAATAATAATAAAATAGTCCTTCTGGTGTCCACGTCGGATTTCCGGCACCAATGGCACTCAGGTGAGCATTTTACAAAAGTTATGGCAATCGAGTGATCCAAAAAAAATTTATGGCACTCAAGTGATTTCCGTATAAAATTTATGGCACTCCTGATGTTCTTCTTCCGTGATGCTCAATAAAAGTTAAAGTTACATGATGAGAAGTCGATCAAATCAACCTACTCAATTTCTAAATATGTTGGTGAAACAGTCAATTGACGGAGGGACTAAACTCGTTAACACTATATCGATGTTCCCAGACGCGGACCTTGGACTCGGTTCCAAAAATTCAGTCATTGGATCAGTGACCCAAGCCGGCTAGCAACGGTGGACCAGACACTTGTGCTCGTTAATTCATGTTATTCATTTAGTTTGAGTTCAAACACCTGCTTTGCTCACAAGTATGTTTATTCTCAAAGTAATGGCACTGAATCTTACATGAGGATTTGCATCAATTGATCAGTGTTGACACCCAAATAAATTTGCATATAGCTGATCACGTGTTTGACACAAGGAGAGAAATAGTACATAATTCATACATGATGAGATTAAGAAATTGGCACATCATTTGAGTGTTTTGAAAGATATTATCGACTGTGATTTAGTCACAACGTTGTCATAGCTCATGAATAAAAGCAATCAAAGCGATAAGCATGTATCAAAGAGCAGTTATTAGCAACGTGAGTAGAAAGATAGCTTGATATGTGTCGAAAAGAAGTTATCGACAACGTGAGCAGGAAAGTAGCCTAAAAAATCGGGAGGCAGTTATTAGAAGAAAGGAAACTTGATGTATCGACAGCGTTATGGAATGGACAAAAGAACAGATTCAAAGAGTCAAAGACGGTTATCAAAAGTGAGGAAATTACGGGAAAGACTAAGTCAAAGGTTTCAAAGGTGGTTTACCAAAGATCAAACTCTGAAACGGTTACAACATTCTCCTATAAATACCGAGGGACCTCAAGGCAGAAGGCATCATCAACAGAACACACAATGTTATTTTGCGTTTATGCATTTCAGCTCTAGTTTTAAGTATAATTTGGAACATTTTCATTGAGTCAGACTCTGGATTCCTTTCATCCAAAGGGAATATTACGTCGTCGAGTCAAACTCCGGCGTTGTATCGACACGTTGTTTAGCTTCGCCATTGAGTCAAACTCTGTCGAGGTTTGATGTCGTGGTTCGTTTATGGTCATCTGTATCGACAAGTTGTTTAGCTTCGCCATTGAATCAAACTCTGTCGAGGTTTAATGTCATGGTCCGTTTATAGTCATCTGTATTGACACGTTGTTTAGTTTCGCCATTGAGTCAAACTCTGTCGAGGTTTAATGCCGTGGTCCGTTTATGGTCATTTGTATCGACACATTGTTTGACTTCGCTTTTAAATTAATCTCTTCGAGGTTTAATATCTGTATCGATACGATTGTTTGACTTCTTTATCGAATCAGTTCTGTCGAGGTTTGATATCGCAGTTTATTTGTAATATTGACAGGTTAATTCCAAATTAATCAGTCATATATCAAGCTAAATCCTTGATGCTCGTCCAAATTACTTCTGTCCGGAATTGCCGCAGGATCTCTTATATAATTAAAAAGCCGAAGAACTAATTTCAGTAAAAGATAACTCGTCACAAGAACATTTTCCGGCGCAACAATCAGTAATTTCTCCTTCTTCCATAGACTATTTACAAACACTCTACTCAAAGTAATGGCCCCGGCGACCCTCACCAATCCTTTTGGGAAGATGAACAGTGAAAAAAAAAGAAAAAAGGTTCAAAATAATTATTTAGAAATTGCAAATATTATCCACGTCACTGTTCTATGTGCCACGTCGGACAGTCGGTATCCACGTTAGCGATTTCCAACCAATTTTGGCCGGAAGGACTACATTGGCATATCGTCAAATGATTATGGATTAAATTGGCCAAATTGAAATGTTTATGATTGAATTGGCTGTCGTATAATATGTTTAAGACTTTTTGGACAATTATCCTTAGATTTGACAGTTAAGGTCGTTGAATTTTAGTGTCCCAAATTCGATTAGATATAAAAAGAAGAGATTCTTCGGCCATTATTTAGAGGCTTATTATAATTTGATCCAGCCACTAGGAAAAGCTATTAGATCCACGGTCCACCCCATTATTCACTTTAGCATGCTGAGTACGTTCTTCCATTTATACAGCCCTTGTAAAGTGTGAAGTGATCGACGCAAGTCTTCTGTAGAAGGCCTGTTCGTGAGCTCACAAAAAGGGTTAGCCGTTCTAAAAGCTCTGTTGGTTGAATTGTTGACTTTACGATTACCACAGTGATGTTTTATAGTTGGGTTAAGATGGAATATTGTTGGTGGTGAGATTGGGATTCAACTTTATATAACCCTTCTAACAAGCAAAGTGATCAACACAAGTCTTCTCTCAAAGGTCTGTTGGTGGCCTACATCAAATGGGATTGGATTCCCAAGTAAAAGCGCTCTACGTTTTGTCAAAAGTAAATCCCATTTAGAAAAGCAAAAATAAAGCAGCGGGAAGGGGCCTTCCAAATGATCAGAAAAGGACATTAAGACAAAATTTAATATCATATTTCCTTTGTCTTTGGAGTGATCTTTACCCGCTGAAATTAGAAAGAAAAGCTTCAATAGAAAATCTTGCCATGAAATGCTCTTAATTTGACCGGACCATGTTTCTAGGTAATCTTTTTTTCCCCCTCTTTTCATCGACCCTAAAGTTACGTTCACGGTTGAGCCAATAAGTCATGCCTTTTGTTTGCAATCAAAAGGGATAAGGCATCTCGATTTGAATCACCCAAAATACTATTTCCTTTTAGCAAGAATATGTCCTGATCAAACCTCTCTTTTTGGTAGAGAAGGCGAGACAAAAATGTAGATAATCAACACAATCTCTCGTTAGCATCCGAGTTCTGATTGCTAATGAGTAACGAGAAGGACATGCTGATGCGGCCAAAATTTTGAGGGTCGTGGTAAAAGGATTCCTGTACGTCTCTTTGTCATGATTCTGACAATACATTTCAGCCTGATCAATACACTTTCATCGTGAAAAATCTATCAGCAGTCTTAAAAGATTTATTTCACATTAATGCTTCCAAAAAAGATATTTTGTTGTTGTTAGGGCAGCAATCTGCTGTGAGATGCGCCCAAAAGAGATGGCCTCACTCCCTTTGTATCATCCCACCAAAGTGGGTGATCAAACAATTTTCAAGCAAATCTTCAAGCCATCATCAACTTTACTTGGAATAATATTATGAGCTGATGCAAAGAGCAACTCAAAGGTGGATAATAAACGTAAAAGAACAGATGACAAAGGTCACATATTTTTTAACATCCGATTATCGTGTCTGTCCATCATGATAAAATAAGTGCCACCTCCATAATTTGGAAGAGGCCATCTCGACCTCGTCCTAATAAATTCACCACCGACACACAACAGTCCTAGATCTTTGTCTGTGTGTAGAACGTCCAGTGTACTTGCTCCGTGCTTAGGTGATTTAATCAGAATAGATGCAATACCGCGTAGCGCATGCAGATTGTTATTCATTTTGTAGGCCGTACTAGCTCACAAGTCACGACCTTCCCAGGAAAAAAAAAGTGTGTTAATTTCAGCACAGGTGTATTTTCACAGGATTCAAATACATCTGATCGAGCAAGAGCATGAGTATTATTCAGGTGGATTTGAATGCAACCGAGTTTTACATACACCTACAAATGAGTGTCAAAATAAACTCTTATAAGAAGAGAGCTTAACCTCCCAATTTGTTTTTATCAAATGATTTGCAGTATTTCGCTCTTCTTATAACTGCGTGGTGATAGTTGTTGAGGTGTGGTTCATACTGCCAATCGACAGGAAAGCACTGGGGTCCCCCTGAAAGCTAGAGGGCTTTTATAATTTAAGCCCGTATTTTCTATTAGTAGTTTGGACTTTGGCCCATGAATAGCTACTGCTTATATATATACTCTCTTTCTCTTGTAATTGAGCGATGTAACGAGAGGGGCGAGGTGCTAAATTATAGTGGAATCCTCTGCTGGACGTAGTCCTAGTTTAAGGGTGAACCAGAATAAAATCTTGCATCTCGATTTCTCTCTCTCGACTTTTTACTCTTTTTCGTGTGATTGTGCGTCGATACCTAACAGTAGTGACTGGCACCGCGAGCCGGCCACCCCCAGCATTCGGTCGTAGTCTGCCCACCAGTCTTCATCCATGAGAGTGGCGCATGCATTGTGTCACGTAGGAATTTGCACCCCACAGCCACGTTGGCAGACCCGGCGATGTCCGGGTGTGAGACCCTGGCAAGCCTCTGGTAGGCGGTCTCGATCTTCTGACACATGGTGCAGCCCGGATTCCCAGCACCTCACACAGTTGTCAAAGTCGTCACGTAGCCAATTGAATCGGGTTACGCCCTTGTTCCACGAGCTTGTCTTTGGATAATATGTGACCCCAGCATTCTATGCCCTTGTTTCATGAGCAACAATCCTTGTTGGTGGAATCCTTGTCGTTCTTCCACCAACTTGTCCTGGGATTGCAGTATGAATGCGATTCAATAGGAGAGTGAGTGAATTGCTAAACTGCAGTAATGCATTACTCAGCACAGGATGACAAAATTGTTCTGTCGAAAAAGGGAGTACTCATAATTGTAAAGAAAGAGAAATGAGAAAACAGAGGATTTGGCATAATCCCCCATGCTATACCCAAGATATGTAAAATAGCAGAGTCGATGATGTGTACGAAGACACGTTATCATGTAACATTTATTGGATCATGGAAATAATAATGCCCAGTTCAAATCTCATACTTGATTTATATGCTGGCTTCTTTTTTATTGTCTTTGTCGAGAACAAAAACAAAAAAAAAAGAGTGCGGGAAGTGGTTCTGTTTTAAATCAGAAATAATTACAAAGCCTGTGGGAAATTCACCACATTCTGAATGTACCAACCGAGACGCGTTGCAACTTGAATCATTTAATAAACTTTAGGTTCAAATTTCAAACTTCTTCATGAAGCCACATTTTCATACTTCCAAGTGTCCTCACATGCTACGCGCACCTTAAAAGGTTGATAACTCAGGTCATTTATTGAAATGACTGCTCCAGCTTAAGCAGCCAAATATTAAACTCAAAGTTTCAAGACTCTTCTAGTTTAGTACAAGTCCTGCTATCGGCAGAGAAGGCATTATTCGTCAGAGCTGCCCTAGAATGAGTTCCTTATCAGATACAACCTTAATTTAAGGGCAAGAGAAGGGTCTCCAACCATCTGTGGTGTTTGTGCTTCTAATCTCATCCAGATTGGATCTAACTTTGATTTAGCAAGCAACTGCGTGGCTTTACTCCTTTTCTCTTTGCAATGTCTCGAAAGGCCCTAACGTTGCCTAAACTCATGGAGCTCAAGAAAAGCTAAGAAATCGGAACTGAAGTATGAACTTTGGCTACAAGGAAGCTCTCAACTTAGTAAATGCCTATTGATCACATGAAAAGTCGTAGGGACTTCCTTCACAATCGTTTTCATCAAGGATTTCACCAACACATTCCTCAACCCCATCTTCCAAAGTCACTGTCTGTTTCAGCCATCCCAACATAACATGTGTGAGACATTACTGCAAAGATGACAAATTACAAGTGAGCGCGTTTTTTGCTAGCAGACGAATTGCTTACTTACTTTATTAATAATCGATTAGCGGTTATCACGTATGAACAAAATGACTATTTTACCACCATAAATTCCTAGTCGCTTATTAACTTTGTTTTGATTGTACGAGTACACGTGTTCATTTGTCAGTATCATATTAATGAAATAATTAAAAAAAAATTGGTCGAAAGAAATACTCAATTTACCAGGTTTAAATACCCTAGAAGATTACAAACACTAGTTCGCTCTTAAAAATGAGCACATTTTTCCGTTTGCAGAATTCGAATTGCTTACACATTTAACTAGTAGTGTCGGTTAACGGTTGTAACTTAGGAACAAAATAATTATGGTAGACAAATTACTTTGAATTTTGATAGCAAATTATTGGAGGAGGCACTCTCTTTTATTACTTTTAGTGGAGTTACTTGGAATTCGAAGATACTTTGGATATTCCGTTGGACGTTTTTTGTTCCACTTTGACCTATGTTCTCTATCAAAGAAAATGTATAATAGCTTCCGAAACACAATCTACTACTGACCTGCAATTTCAAAGATTTCAGTGTGGATTCTTCCTGACATATTTCCATGGCAGAAAAATTTATTAATGCCTTTGGCTGAATGGGTTAAGGTCGGTCTTCACTTCTAATTCTTTTTAGAAAAATCAAGGCTACAGACACGAGAAGATGGAAAAGATATCTATAGAGGTTAATGGCACTTGCTTCATTTTTTTTGTTTTTTTCTTAAAGTTGTGTGTTTGACAGATCTCATTATTCATCTTCTCAATTCATCTTATATACAATTGCACCAAAAATAAGAAGAGAAAACATTAAAAACAAGCCTCCATAAGGGACATGACATTTCAAGATTATCCGGTGACATCTTTATTCATTGAAAGAGACAACTAAGACTCAACAATTTCATTGTCCATGAAATTTGATGGCTTTTCGCTTTGACTTCTTCTCCATCCACCGAGCTGTTCTTCTCTCCAGCTTTCTCACACCTAGCGCGAGCCATTTGGGTCTTCCTATTTCAAATGAAACGTATGCTGTGGAAATTCCAATTACGATTCCAGATGCATAACCTATCAACACAACTTTTTGTGTTAACCAACTCTCATGCCCTTTGCGATCGAAAGTTGAGGAGGGCGATGGTGGAGGAGGTCGAGCATCGCCAGGGCATGCTTTTGTCAATGGAAATCCACATAAGCCTAGATTCCCACTAAACGAGTCGTTTGAAAATGTGCTCAATTGCTTGTCTTGAGGTATTCGACCTGTGAGTTGGTTCTTCGAGAGGTTTAAGTACCCAAGGGATGTCAAATCTCCCAATTTTCTAGGAATTACCCCACTAAGCATGTTCCAAGAAAGATCAAGCCATCCAAGATCAATCAAGTTCCCTAGAGTCAAAGGGATGGAACCAGTAAGGTGGTTATGAGAAAGGTTGAGCCCTATGAGAGAGTGAAGATGTCCAATAACTCCGGGGATATCCCCTTGGAAAGAGTTGTGTGACAAGTCAATGGTCGTGAGGACGGTCAAGATCTTCACTAGCTTTGTCTCTCGCCCTTTCATCATCACGGTCACGGTATTTTCATATGACGGCACAGAGTGAAAGGACAACCGTGAATACAAAGAGGAAAAGTAATGCCATGTCATATACGATGGTTTGTCTCGCCAGTCTTCTCTATTCATCATGCCTGTAAGGTTCATTATCAAATTGGTTGGCAAAGGACCGCCAAAGTTGTTGTTGGAGAGATCCAAAATGCGTAACTTGGGAAAGAGGAGATCTCCCTTCGAAATATCCAAAACACCCTTAAAATTGTTAGACCTCAAAATGAGAACTTTCAGTTCTGGGAGTTTTCCCAACCATCTCGGGAATGTATCCTCTATCTGATTGCTACTAAGATCCAGAATTTCCAAATTTGTACATTTGACAAGGGACCGGGGCAATGTGCCTTCAAACCTATTTTGACTCAAGTCAAGAGTCGTCAATCCATCTATCAAAGAAATTGATTGTGGAATTGTGCCCTCAAGTCGATTCATTCGCAAGTTCAAAATCGAGAGATATGCAAATTTTTTTAAGCACCGAGGCAAGCAACCTGTTAAGCTGTTGTTAGACAAGTCAATCATCAGGAGCATGGTGGCATTGCATATCAAAGAGGGGATCTCTCCTGTTATATTATTACTTGCAATGGAATAATAAATGGTGGTGGGAGATGGAAGTGGAAGTGGGCCACCAAACTTGTTGTTGGACAAATCTATTACTTCTAATGAGGTGTTGGAGAAAACCTCTGCGGGACACCGTCCAGTAAAACTATTGTTGGAAATAGATAAATATGTAAGAGCAGGGAAGGAGAGTACAAAGGCAGTGGGGTTGATCCTACCATGAAATTTGTTGGATTGCAAATCAAGGTGATACAGTCGCGATGCCTCCAGCCAATGTGGGAAGATATCATTGAACTCATTTTGACTGAGAACTAGTTCTGATAAGTTCACGCATTTGACAAGGGAGCGCGGTAAGGACCCTTGTAATTTATTGCTGCTCAAGTCTAGACGCTCAAGGTTGATTATAGTACCAAAACAAGGGGGTATATTCCCTAAGAGACTGTTGTTAGACAAATCTAAACTCAAGAGTTTGGTTATATTACAAAAACATGGGGGTATAGTCCCCGAGAGATTATTGTTAGACAAATCTAAACTCAAGAGTTTGGTTATATTACAAAAACACGAGGGCATAGTCCCCGAGAGATTATTGCTAGACAAATCTAATTTCAAGAGTGAACTCAACTGACAAATCGAAGAGGGGATGTCACCGGTGAAACCATTGTCGTTGGCATAAAAGTGACACGTAGAAGGTGAAGGGATCGGGAGTGGTCCTTGGAATGAGTTTTCCTGAAGGTCAATATACAACAATCGCTTCCAGTGCAATTGATGTATACCTCCCTCCATAAGGTTATGAGAAAGATCTAAATGTTCCAATGTATGATGGCTTATTCCCCAAAACCACCTCGGGATCTCCCCACTAATCTTATTGGAAGAGAGGTTTAAGTGTGTTAACCTTTCTAACGAATTCAAAAAATAGGGGAACTTGGTCAAGTTGCAGTTTGACATCGCCAACACTTGAAGCTTCAGGAGAAGGAGGGAGCTATTGGAATAGAGAGCGCCATGAAACGGAATGCAAGAAAGATCGAGACCGATAACGTTACCAGTGACATCGTCGCAAGTGACCCTGCTCCACGAGCAGCAGTCTACGCTCTCGTTCCACGATGAAGAGCTTCCTTCCTTTATATAAGATGACGAAGAGCTTCTATCCCACATACATGGTGAAAGAGGGCAAGAATCACAAGGGTCCAACAGCTTTGAACAACGGGACAAATCACAAAGGTCCAACAATTTTTTATTCAGCACGAAGGAATCCCTAAAATGGAGCAAGGCATCGCGCTGGTCAGGAGGGCAAAGGGGCGAGGAGGCAAAGGAAAGTGAGGAATGTAAGGAAACGAGGAAACAGAGGAGGCCAAGGATTTGATGCCACCCCATTTTGCAATATTAGCATGCGAGTGAGTTCATTGGTGGTGGAGAATGCTTCCGAACTTATATATAGCCCCCTTCTCAAGTGTGAAGTCATCGAAACAAGTCTTCTCTAAGGTCCGTTGGTGGACTCACAACATGTGTTCCCCGTTCTAAAAGGAGCTCTGTTGGTCGGCATACGAGTAATTTAATGTAAGATTCAGTCAGAATGATTTCTCATTTTCTCATGGTTAAGGAAGATCGGGTTTTCTGTCAAAGTTAGTTTAGTCATAGGTACACAAGCGTGTAAAATAAGTATCCAGGTTAAAAGAATTTTACTTAACACTACAACAACTTAACATCGAACCCAAGGCGTAGAAAGAAGAGTAATTTTATAATAACTTCTTATATAGTTATAGTTTAGTAATTTGACCAAAGTGACATTGACTTTTCAGGGGATCTAACAAGTAGCGGTCATAGACCATACACGGGGAATTGGCTTAATAAATTTCTCCATATTTTAGCTTTACATCGTAGAATCGTCCCTCCTGTTTACGACGTTCTTCAACCAGTCCCACTTCGGGGCTTCCAAAACGAGTACTGCACGTGTTTGTGGATGTAACTTGGAAGGGTTTTCTTCCCAGCATTAATGGGGCGCTACATTTTCTCGATCCTAATATTCCATGAAATGAATAAAAATCGCTTTAAATTATTGAAACGTCTATAGGTGACCCGACGATCCACTATAACTAATTTGCTGTAGTTATCACTACTAGAAAAACTGCCTGAGGCGACAAAAAGTTTCGCGACAAATATAATTTGGTCACCTTAGGGGCACCAAAGGCGACAAAATTCGATTATGTTGCCATAGGTATGCCAAAGGCAATGAAAACTGGTTTTTATCGCCGTAGGTTGAGTTAGGGCGGCGGTCGACTGCGACAAAAAAGAACCTTTGTCTCCTTATTTCCAAGTTGCTAGCTCAACCTTTCAGATTATTTTAGATATAATTTTCCAATCTAGAATTGCAGGACTTAACGAGTCACAAAAGGAAATAGAATTTAAACTGAGTAGTTCTACTTATGAAGAAAGGCTGCCTAATTGACAATCCATAACAACGGGGAAGCCTCCAGTAATTTTGTCAGACATAAGAGCAAATAAAAGCCTGGAAAAGTTATTTGACACTTCACTCCAAAGACAATTCATATATGTATATTTGGAACGCGTCTAAACATGTACAATACAAGAGTACTTGACATCAATATTTCTAAAATTTAAATTATTGTGGAATTTAAGATAAAGTGATAAATTATCTTTGAGTTTAGTAAAGTGCTTGGCAAATAGTTTGCTGCTACAATACAATTGCGCAGAAAGAAAAAGAAACGACACAGGATCTGGTAGAATATTATGCTTTTTGGTCGAGCACAATGGCTGGGGGACAGCCATGTCACTTAACTATAAATGAGATATCCACCATTACCACCTCCTTTTGCAGTGGCATACGTGATGGCACAAAGGCTGCAAGAATCGCAGGTTTGGATTATCTGCATAGTGCTTGCGAGCTGCCCATCATCCCCAGAAGACTAATGACAGCGAACATCTGGTCGTGTGAACTCAACGGAGTCTTCATGACCCACGCTCTCATATTCCAAGTCAGCAAGTCTGTTTTCCCATGGGAAAAGTATTGTCCGACACACTCTATTTCTATCGTACGAAAACCAAATAAGGGGAAAAGGAAGTGGCTTTAGTAAAAGTGAGAGGGCATTATTATAGGCACTAAGGGGGTCCTTTTTTATTTTGGGTCAAAAAGGGGGTCGTTGTAATCAAATTACCGATATATTTAACTTTCATTTTCAATCATTGATGATCATGGTGGGGTTTATTATCATCTTCCCGTGTGATGACCAGTTATATTCCTTTTCATTTATCATGGCAAGCATGAGCAACAAATGAAAGTTAATCTTATGTACATGATGGGTTATATAACAAGATCATGAAGATCAATTGAGGATAAGCATGTCTAGAATCCAAATGCGATTGATTATTTCGGTTTTGTTTAGTCGAGATAAACATTTTTGCTTTTGGCTTTGGCTCGACATTTTCAAAATCTTCCCATGCATGTCATTTTGAAGAAAACTGTTTGGCAAGGTTATTTTAGAAACTGTTATATGGTCTTGTGATGTATTGCATTTGTGTTTTAGAAACTGTTTGGCAAGGTTATAGTCCGCTGATCGTATAAACACATGTTTTGAGTTATCCACCAAATATGGTACAGTGAAAAAGATTATAATTGAATGCACAGTAAAGAGGCGTAGAAGAGGCTCATGAATTGAATTTTAAATGGCATGTAACAGATAATCCGATGCCAAACCATCTTTTGCTTCTTTTCTCGTACCAATTCCACCAACCCAAGTATCAGCTGAGTAAACTCACCAGAAGAATTTCTTCTGAAAACTACTCTATCCTCAGAAGAACTGCAAGGAGAGTGTCCCACAAAGGCTGCATGAATCACGACTTGAGATAATACTAAAGAAAGACCCGTCTTTCGCTTCTTTTCAGGTGCTTTCTTTTATCTTCCCTCGTCAACGGCTGGTCTCTTGAGTACTATCACGACTGGTGGTCCAACAAGAACAGTCTGATACTGAGGGAGCGTTTGATATACGATGGTTCCAACATAAGGAAAGGAAAACTTCCAGAGAGGCTGACTGTACTTGTGATGCTTCCAGAAAGCATTTAAAAATACTGAATTGCGTTCTATTCCAAAACATTCAGGTCTGCAGTTACATACAATTAGATCGAACAATGCATGAAAACAAACTCGTAATTCGCTCCAAGGACATAATTCAGCGATATTTGGACATGCGTTCGGCTCCACAGTACAATTCTGCTCTCTTATTGCATCTTCATGCAACAGTAGCAATCCACCAAACATGACTTGGCTAAACTTGCTTGGAGAGACAAGCCCATCTCATATGACAAGGCCAGTCAATTTTCCTCGTCATCAAGAGAACTACTTCAATCTACTAGTACAACATTCTAGTTATTAGTGGGAGGATAATTTGACTTAATTGTGTACTCTGCTGCCAACTGCACGCAGGATTAGTCAAGCAGTCTCCTGAGAGAATCGAACTCTTCAAGAATCCCAGAACAACGGATTGCGTGAGAGCATTTTCTTTTACATGAAATTAAAGAAATGATCTATGAAGAAATGCAACGGCAATAGCGAGCAGAAAATTTTGTGAGCTACTAACCATAATCTAAGGTTCCGTTTGTTTTGAAGAAATGTTGCATTTTTGGAAAATATTTTCCAAAAACTCATTTTTTAGGAAAAATTTTCCGTCGTTTGAAAAGGAAAATTTGATTTGATTTTCTAAAGTATACATACACTATTTGGACGCTAGTGACTTGTACACGGGCCGGGAAACCAAGCACGGGCACTAGGATCTTAGATCCAACCTCACTGGACCTCGACTAAGGCACGAGCACCTGGGTCTCGAGCTTAGGTCCATAGAGGTTGGGCAAGAGGCCTCGGTGCCTGTGCTCGAATCTTTGGCACCCTAGGCCTTGATCCATAAAAGCTGAGTGAGAGACCTTGGTGCCCGGGCTTGAACTTGGGTCCATAGAGGCTAGGCTAAGGACCTGGCGCTTGGGCTCGGGTCCTCGACACCCCTAGACCATCGAGGCTGGGCCCAGGATGCTAGTACGCATGCTTGAGTCCCTAACGACTGGGCCTAGGTCCTCAGTGCTTGAACTCGAGTCCACAGAGGCCAAGTCCAAGACCTTGATGTATGTGCTTTGGTCCCCGAGGATCCGAGCCTCAATGGACCCAGGCAAGGGCACCGGGATCTCGAGTCATGACCTTAATAGACCTTGGCCTGGGTGCGAGCAATCTAGGCACAGACCTTGGCCTGGGTGCGAGCAATCTAGGCACGGGCACTAGCATCCTAATCATGGGTGTCAAATACTCGGGCATGAGCACCGTGGTCCCAAGCCTCGGCCTCGATGGGCCCGAGATTGGGGCAGGGGATACAGATACGGCCACGGGTGCCAAAGTCTCGAGCTAGGCCTCAATGGACACGGGCCTGGCCTCAGCCTCAATGGATCCGAGCTCAGGTGCACAAGATCTCAGCATGAGCGTTGGGGACTGCAGCTTGAGCACTAGGGACCCAAGCCGAAGCGCAAGGGGCTTGAGCACGACCTCTGTGGACTCGAGTCTGGGTACTAGGGTCCTACGCTCAGCCTTTGTGAATCTAGGCTAGAGGTTTGGGGCATCGAGCACTAGCACTCGAGACTCGAGCCTGGACTCGATGGACGGAGGCACTGGCGTCGAGGACTAAGGCACTCTTATCGAGGTCCCTGGCTAGAGCCACGGCACCAAGGACCCAAGAACGAGCGTTAAGGATATCGTGCCCAAGCACAGAGTTTCTAGTCCAAGCATAATATCTAATCATATTTTGAAAAATGATATTCGATTTTTTAAAAAGGAAATCATTTTCCTAAATTTAAGCATAAGTTTTTCATTGACTAGGTAAATATTTTTCATGAACTCATTTTTCTAAGTGATTCAAACGTTGAAAAATGAGGAAAATATTTTCGTGAAATTTGCTAAATAAAGGGAGTCTAAAAGAAATCACGAAGCTGCTAAAAAGAGGAAGTGCTGTGATGAGCACTAAAAAGACCACGGTACCCTCAGCACTGTCGTCGAGAGTTATCATTCGTGGATTGGACCCTAAAAAAAGTTCCTTTGCAGATAATGTCAGATTAATGCTGTCACTTTCGCGAAGTTGTTCACAAGACTTTGAGACAATTTGTCGCACATAAAACGTTGCTGAACCGAATCAAAATCACTTTGCTTTGTGTTTCACCAAAAATATGATAAAATACCTTTTAAGAATGTGGATGCATCAATATAAACCAACATAGGTTGTGAATGGTTCTTTTTTTGGGGACAAAATACATAAATGACAAGAAAATTAAAAATACTGAGACGGTAGACAATCGTGTCCAACCATGTAAATTTTAGGATAACATAAATAAATATAAATTGATTTCTAAATCATTCATTTTCAATGAAACATAAATGACGAGAAAATTAAAAAAACTGAGACGGTAGACAATCGTGTCCAACCATATAAATTTTAGGATAACATAAATAAACGTAAATTGGTTTCTAAATGATTCATTTTCGGCAAATTAAACGGAGATAAAATTTAAGTTTCCTTAACTCCGTCAACTTCTGAAAAAGATTTTCAAACCAGTATTTTCAATCTTAAGACTGTGGGTCACATACGCACCACTAAAGTTTAACGAGAGATCAAGTAAAACAAGTTTAGAAAAGTAAGAAATTTCAATAGGAACAAGCCAAAGTTCCTTACTAATTTCTCTTCTCTTTCGGTTTCAAGATAAACAAGTTCTCTAATATATCATTTTCATAATTACAAGAGTTGATGTTAGAGATGCTCAGGAGAAGAACACTAGGAGTGCCATAAGTTTTGTACGGAGATCACTTGAGTATCATAATTTTTTGTTGGCTCACTTGAATGCCATAACTTTTAAAAAAATGCTCACTTGAGTGCCATCAGCGTCAAAAATCCGACGTGGATGCCGGAAATCATATGTGAATGCTGAAAGGACTATTTTATTATTATTTTATATATTTT
>BCNH02000006.1:732118-757202 GCA_001662345.2 Metrosideros polymorpha var. glaberrima
AACTTGGAGGCGGCGACTTCGGTTGCTCCGGTTGCCCCTCCTCCCTTACTCGCGTGCCGTTTCCATTAAATAAAACTTTTGGTGGTTCTGTCTCACCGTTCGAACTTCAGTCGAGTGGTAAGAGGCGGCATAGTCCGAAGTCCCGAGTTCGAAACTCACAGGCGACAACTTCGGTTGATTTTCCTCCGTTAATCGTGTGCCGTATACTTTAAATAAAACCTTTGGCGTTGTTATCCCAACAGTCGTGCCTTAGTCGAGTAGCAAGCGCACAAAACGCGCACGAGACAGCGGAGGTCTGCGGTTCGAAACCCGCGAGCGACGGTTTCTGTTTTCATTTTCTTCTTTTCTTTTCTTTCTTTTATTTTTGCACAAATATAACTAAAAATCCGATCATCCTTGTTTCCAATTGAATTTCGACAATCGTCCTTTGATTAATCCAAACAGTCAAAATTCGGGATATCACAGCCCAATACTTGGCTCTTAATCCTTTAAGGTCCAATACTCTTCATCGGATTATAATTCATGGTTCAAGTCCATCAGATGTTATAGAGTAATATATCCAAATGTTATTCTCTGCGCCTTAAACTGGTGAGCCAGAAATCAGGATGTTACAAGCGAATGGCCACAGGAGAGGGTCAGTGAGGCTTGAGCTTGCCTGAGGCCAACGAGGTCGAGCCTCGGTTGGTCTCGGCAAGCTCGAGCCTCACTAGCCTCAAACGATGCTCGAGCTTGTCGGGATAGGCGAGGCTGGTCCTCTCTTGTGGCCGATCGTCGAGGCTCGGTGACCAACGGAGGAAGAAAGAAAAAAAGAAGGATAAAAATAAAAGAAAAACTATTAAAAAATACAAGTTTTTTTCAAAAAATTAAAAATTGTCCGAGTGCGGTTTAGATGGACTTGGGTTCGGCCTCAATGGACCTAGGCCCAGGCGCCGGGGACCCAACCCTGCTGCCAAGGGCTTGAGAATGAGCGTTGGGGTTCCTATGCCCAAACGCAGAGTTTCTGGTCAAAGCATCGATATCTAGTCATATTTTGGAAAATGATTTTTGATTTTTGAAAGAGAAATTCATTTTCTTATATTTAAGCTTTGGTAGGAAAACATTTTTAGTTGACTAGGAAAACATTTTTTGTTGACTCAATTTCCTAAACGAACCAAATGCCGAAAAATGAGCAAAATGTTTTTCCAAAAAATATTTTTCGTGAAACAAACAGAGCCTTAGTGTTGTCTTTTCTTCCAAAGATAGTCGAACTTACGGAATCCTTCAAGCACTCGATTAATTATAATTCGCATTAAGCACGATAGTCCTCTCATCTTATATGGATGTTCCTACACGCATCAAATAATAGTTGCTTTTCCATATAGATTAGTATGCTCATAACAGTTACCCCACTTCAACAAATAGCCCTTTCTCAAGTTAGATTCTTTCCCAATTATCCCTCCAGTTTTTTGACCAGTCATTTTTCTTTTCATTTATCAGGGCAAACATGAGCAGCAAATGATAATTTAATCTTATGTACATGATGGTTTATAAATTAAGATAATCAAGATCAATTGAGGATTAGCATGTCTAGAATCCTCACGTCATCGATTATTTTGGTTTCGTGTAGTCCAGATAAATATTTTTGAGACGTGTGCTCTGATTAGCAACTTGGAACATTCGCCTATGCTGAGACGGGGAGTATCAGATGATTCGAAATTATATAAAAGCTCTTTTGAGCTTTGCATCGTAAAAAGAAGAGTAATTTGTATCATCTTTTATTTACACACATTTATGACGCGAAGTGATTGTTTTATATAGTTATAGTTCAGTAATTGGACCAAAATGACATTAACTTTTCCAGGGATCTAATAAGTAGCGGTCATAGATCATACTCGGGGAATTGGGTTATATATTTCTCCACATTTGAGCTTTACATAGTAGAATCGTCCCTTCATATATACGACGTTCTTCAACAAGTCCCACTTCGGGGCTTCGAAAACGAGTACTACATGTGTTTGTGGATGTAATTTGGAAGGGTTTTCCTCCCAGCATCGATGGGGCGCTGCATTTTCTTGATCCTAATATTCCATGAAATTTATAAAAATCACTTTAAATTGTTGAAACGTCTATAGGTGACCTGACAATCCACTATAACTAAATTGCTGTAATTATCACTACTAGAAAAACTGCTTGAGGCGACAAAAAGTTTCGCCACAAAAATAATTTGGTCGCCTTAGGGGCACCAAAGGCGACAAAATTCGATTATGTTGCTGTAGGTATGCCGAAGGCCACGAAAACTGGTTTTTTTCACCGTCGGTTGAGTTAGGGAGGCGGTCGACTGTGACAAAAAAGAACCTTTGTCTCCTTATTTCCAAGTTGCTAGCTCAACCTTTCAGATTTTTTTAGATATAATTTTCAAATCTAGAATTGCAGGACTTAACGAGTCGCAAAAGGAAATAGAATTTAAACTGAGTAGTTCTACTTATGAAGAAAGGCCGCCTAATTGACAACCCATAACAACGGGGAAGCCTCCAGTAATTTCGTCAGACATAAGAGCAAATAAAAGCCTGGAAAAGTTATTTGACACTTCACTCCAAAGACAATTCACATATGTATATTTGGATCGTGTCTAAACATGTACGATACAAGAGTACTTGAGATTAATATTTCTCATCAATATTTCTAAAAGTTAAATTATTGTGGAATTTAAGGTAAAGTGATAAACTATCTTGGAGTTTAGTAAAGTGCTTGTAAAATAGTTTGCAGCTACAATACAATTGCGCAGAAAGAAAAAGAAACTATCTTGGAGTTTGGTCGAGCACAATGGCTGTGGGACAGCCATGTCACTTAACTATAATTGAGATATCCATCATTACCACAACCCTTTTGCAGTGGCATTCGTGAAGGAGATCTTGCAAGAATCGCAGGTTTGGATTATCTGCATGATGCTTGCGAGCTGCCCATCATCCCCAGAAGACTAGCGACAGCGAACATCTCGTCGTGTGAACTCAACGGAGTCTTCTCATGACCCACGCTCTCATATTCCAAGTCAGCAAGTCTGTTTTCCCATGGGAAAAGGAAGTGGCTTTAGTAAAAGTGAGAGGGCATTATTATAGGCACTAAGGGGGTCCTCATTTTTTGGTAAAAAAGGGGGTCGTTGTAATCATTGATCATCATGGTGGAGATTACAGTTTTTTTTTTTTTGGATCAACAATTTGCTCATGCTTTTTTCATTTTAAACTTTGGATGTAATTTAGGATCACCAAAATATTAGCCTGTGAAGAATCAATCATATGCGAATTGCTGTTATGCTTTTTGTCACTCTAATATGTATGTTTCGGGTGGAAAAAAAATCACATGCAACAAAATTTAAATGTGGTACAGTGAAAAAGATTATAATTGAATGCACAGTAAAGAGGCGTAGAAGAGGCTCTCATGAATTGAATTTTAAATGGCATTTAACATACAAAATTCAAAAACTCAAAGGCCTATTCAATATAACAAGCCAAACGATGAAATCAAACTTTTGCAGGTTTGGATTAAACCAGATAATCCGATGCCACACCATCTTTTGCTTCTTTTCTCGTACCAATTCCACCAACCCAAGTATCAGCTGAGTAAACTCACCAGAAGAATTTCTTCTGAAAACTACTCTATCCTCAGAAGAACTGCAAGGAGAGTGTCCCACAAAGGCTGCATGAATCACGACTTGAGACAATACTCAAGAAAAACCCATCTTTTGCTTCTTTTCAGGTGCTTTCTTTTCACCTTTGACAAAGTCTAACCTTGCTTTATTTAAAGATAGTCAAGTCTGGTAAAGAGATAATAATAAAGAAAGACCTGAATGAATTTGAAACGAACCTGCATAATCTTTTATAACAACGACAAAGTAATCTTCACGTTCGTGCCGTTCGAAACACTATCTTCCCTCGTCAACCGCTTGTCTTTTGAGTACTATCACGACTGGTGGTCCAACAAGAACAGTCTGATACCGAGGGAGCGTTTGATATACGATGGTTCCAACATAAGGAAAGGAAAACTTCCAGAGAGGCTGACTGTACTTGTGATGCTTCCAGAAAGCATTTAAAAACACGAAATTGCGTTCTATTCCAAAACAATTCAGGTCTGCAGTTACATACTATTAGATTGAGCAATGCATGAAAACAAACTAGTAATTCGCTCCAAGGACATAATTCAGCGATATTTGCACTTGCGTTAAGCTCCACTATTATGTCTGCTCTCTCATTGCAGCTTCATGCAACTACAGCAACCCACCAAACATGACTTGGCTAAACTTGATTGGACCAGCAAGTCCATCTCATATGACAAGGCCAGTCAATTTTCCTCGTCATCAAGAGAACTACTTCAATCTACTCGTACAACATTCTAGTTATTAGTGGGAGTATAATTTGACTTGATTGGGTACTCTGCTGCCAACTGCAAGCAGGATTTGTTAAGCAGTCTCTTGTGAGAATCGAACTCTTCAAGAATCCCAGAACCGCAGATCGTGTGAAGGCATTTTCTTTTACGTAAAATATAAACAAATGATCAATGCAGAATCGCAACGGCAACAGCGAGTATAAATTTTTGTGAGCTACTGACACTAATCTAAAAGAAACCATGGAGCTGCTAAAAGGAGCAAGCGATCTGATGAGGCCAATAATGAGGACGGTACCATCAGCACTGTCTTCCAGAGTATTCATTATTGGTTTGGCCACTAAAAGAAATTCCTTTGAAGAGAACGTCAGATTAATGCTGTCACTTTCGCGAAGTTGTGTTCACAAGACTTTGAGGCAATCTGTTGCACATAAAACTTGGCTGAACCTGAACGAGACACTCAGCAAAACAAAATCACTTTACTTTGTGTTTCACCAAAAATATGATAAAATACCTTTTAAGAATGTGGATAGATCAATGTAAATCAACAAAGGTTGTGAAGGGTTTTTCCTTATTATTTTGGATAGAAAGCATAACGAGAAAATCAAAAGTACTGAGAATGTAGACAATAGTGTCCGGCCATGCAAATTGCAGGATAATATAGATAAAGATAAATTGCAAAAGAACATTGAGTTCTTTGATTGAGGACGGTGAAATATTTAAAACCCACTATCAACGATTAGAACTTTTGAATTCAAATAAACAAATAACTACCCAATCATTTTGGCTAGGAGTTACATTATCCACATCTCGTATTATTTAGCAATACTTATCCACAAGCAGTTATTCAACCACATTCATCTACAAAAAGTTAAAAAGTTCATAAATTAGCGGATATATGCATAACAACCCAATCATTATGTTTTTGTGTCGATTACTTGTTGTCATACTGTGCTGATCAACTCCCTAATCTTGATGAAGGCACTCGTCGATAACCTTTACGTGGTGTGTTATCGATTCTCTGCAAGTTGTCGACTATTCCAATCAAACTGTCTTCAACGACCGATTATGCTACTTGTCGATAATAACCAAAAGTTGGTCATTTTTTGTGTCAACATATGCCTCATTTTAAAAGAATCGAATGATTCATCGATCATTTCATTCATTTAAATTAGATAATCAAGAGTCATCATATGCCCCTTGTCATCGGCAAAATTGATTTTTCCTTGCCGAATTACCTCTTGAACTGTTTTCCTTAACAACAATACAATTAACTGTGTTATGGCTCCTTTTTTGTTTTGCTCATACTGTGTTATGGCTTTATGAATGGTGTCTCTTGCAATATTTTTTATTTACTAAATCTTCTTTACTTGGAATTAATTGGCCTTCTATTTATTTAATTAGGCCACTTTCGAAAGTACGTCGAATATTTTAGTCCGCTTTGTTGATGTCGAACGAGTAAACTTGAGTATCTTTAGCTTAGCCATTGAACATACAAAACACAGCCTAAAAATTTGAACTTGAGGCCACATCTCCTTATCCATTTTCTGAATTTTAAAAATAAATTAAAGCTTATGGACTTCCCACTTATCTGCTTTTTATAACTTAATTTCAAATTAATTGGCGTTTAGACAAAATTACATTCATTTTTATTTCCTTGTAAATGGATTTTTTTAAATCATTTAGCATATTTACTCAGAAGCAACTAAAATAAGTCGTATATGATTACCTTTTCTTATGCCAAACATATTTTATATTTCCGGGTACTTTCTCCAAGGCTCCATCAAAGGGGATTGAATTCCAATGTAAAAGCGTTCTAGCTTTGTCAAAAATAAACAAAGTTTAAGGGAGCGGGGGATATGGCCTTCCAAATTCCCCGGAAAGGACGTTAAGACACAATTGAATATCACATTTTCAGTCTTTGGAGTGATTTTCAGTCTTTCGAGTGATTTTTACACGGTAAAATTAGAAGGAAAATTTCCATAGAGAACCTTGCCATGAAATGATCTTCATTAGACTGGAAAATGTTTCTGGGTAGTTCTTTTTTTCTTCTTTTCATCGACCCTAAAGTCACATTCACGAATGAGCTTAAAAAGAAAAGAAATGAAATCATCCTTCAATTGCGGTTCAATAAGTAATGTCTTTCGTCCACAACCAAAGGGAAAAGGCATCTCAATCCTAATCACCCAAAAATAAATTCCATTTTGGCAGGAGCATGTCTCAATCAAACCTCTTTATCTGGTTGAAAAATGCGAGACAAAAATGTACAAAATCGGCATCATTTCCCATTAGCATCCGAGTTCTGATTGCATATGATTTCGACAATTTTCACATGAATTCCCCATTTTTTCCCTTCCTCTTATATATGTATTGGAACATGTTTCTGGGAACTTTTCTTTTTCTTTTCATCGACGCTAAAGTCACATGTTTGCGCACTCACACGCGTGCGTATATCAGATGTCTATTGTACTTGTTCCGTGAATCAGAATAGATGCTATGCTAGTAAAGTATGAGAGAGGATACACTAAAAGGAATATCTAATGGAGTCGATTACGGTGTATGCAGATTGGAATACATTTTGTAGGCCGTATCAGCCCACGAATTTCCTAGGGAAAAAAGAAAGTGATTGTTAATTTCAGTACAGTATGTATTTGCATAGGATTCAGATACATTTGTACCGCCACGAGCATGAATATTACACAGGTGGAAGGAGCAGCGGTAGGCGATGCAGATTTTCTTTTTGGCGACCAAGTTAAAAACAACCATTCATTTTCATTTGATTATTTTCTTTCCATCCTCACTTCTTTTCTAAACAACGTGCAAAAGTCATACAGAAATTATTACTGATGAACTTATGGCTTTTCTGTGGACTTCTGTTTCAGCGATGAAGAACGCCGTGTTAGATTGGCCATCTTCTAAACTTAAAACTTGGAAATCACAATGTTACAAATCCTAATTTAATTGGACGAAGGAATTATGGAAGAGGGAAATTCTAAAATAAAGGAAACGCGTTCTATTAAGATTTTAGGCTGTCAAAAATGAGCCCATGCTCGCATCCGATACAGAATGGAGCCACTTAAAATGCAGGCCACCATATCACCCAACAACTGTATCTTATCAACAGATCTCTAACACTAACACGTGGATCCTCCTAGCCTAACAGCGCTGATCCATCTCCCATGTCCGCCTTGGGCTAAAAGCTGACGCGGCGGCAGTAACCGACCCCGCGAATTGACCAGGCCACTGGAACAGCATGAACCAGTCGTGTTGGGTCCCAGAGAGAGAGGCATATGACCTGCATGAACTCAGGCCTCGACGCTGCACCGGTGGATGCGGCGTCGTCTGAGTGCAGGACCCTGGCGAGCCTCCCGTAGGCAGTCTTGATCTCCTAACAAAGCGACTGCAGCAGTCATTTTATGAAGAGTGAATGAAATGCCAAACTGCAGTCATGCATTAATCAGCGCGAGATAACATAATTGATCTGTTGAGAAAGGGAGGATGAATAACTGGAAAGAAAAAGAGAAACGAGAAAACAGAGGATTTGGTATGATCCCATGCTCTGCTTCAGGGCTTCGGCTCAGTGGCTCTAGGTGAGCGTTTCACTTACTAGAGTCATAAATTAGATTACATGATTGGAAAATTTTTGGGGTCCCAATTTCTCGTGCTGTAGAGTTTTGTTCCTTGACTCAATACACGAGACATCAGAGCTGTCTACTGGGCATTGATGTAAAATGGGCATAGACAAGCTGATGTAATAACTTGGATTTAACTGATGAATTTCTTGGCACCTAATGCACAGCAAGAAAGTTTTTGTTCGCTGATCTGAAAGGCATATTAATCAAATCTGCGAAAGCATCATTTATCTATGAGACAATCTATGGGCAGAATGTGACCATTAATATAGACATGTGTGGTCAAGGCCATGACCTGTGGTAGACGATTTACTTTGAATTTGGACGGTTAATTATTCGGGAGGGCACTCTCTTTCATTGTTTTGTTATGGAGTTATTTGGAAATTTGAAGATACTTTGAATATTCCACTGAACATTTTTTTATTCCCCTTTGACTTTTGTTCTCTATCGAAGACAATGCATAATAGCTTCCGGCCCGCAATTTATTGCTGCCTGCAATTTCAAAGATATATTTGTAGAGGTTAATGGCACTTGCTTCATTTTTCTATTTTTTGCTTCTTCTTATTTTAAAGCTGTGTGCTTGACAGATCTCATAATTTATATTTTCAATTCAACGGATATGTAATTGCACCAAGAAATAAGAAGAGAAGACATTGGAAACAAGCCTTCATAAAAGAAATGACATTTCAAGTAGTCTGGTGAAATATTTATTCATTGAATCTATATTGCACAGTTTAGAGAGAATTCCTCAACAATTTCATTGTCCATGAAATTTGTTGGCCTTCTGCTTTGGCCTCTCCATCCACTCTGCTGCCCTTCTCTCCAACATTCTCACACCTCGCACAAGCCATTTAGGCCTTCCTGTTTCAAATGTAATGTATGCTATGGAAATCCCAATTACAATTCCTGATGCATAACCTATCCACACTACTTTTTGTTTGAACCAACTCTCATGCCCCTCATGGTCAAAAGGTGACGAGGACAATGATGGAGGAGGTTGAGCATCGCTAGGGCATGCTTTTGGCAATGGAGTTCCGCATAAGCCCGGATTGCCACTAAACGAGTTGCTTGAAAATGTGCTCAATTGCTTGTCTTGAGGAATTCGACCGGTGAGTTGGTTTTTGGAGAGGTTTAAGTACCCAAGGGATGCCAAATCTCCCAAATGTCTAGGAATTTCCCCATGAATCTTGTTCGAAGAAAGATCAAGCTATCCAAGATTAGTCAAGTTCCCTAGAGTCAACGGAATGGAACCTGTAAGACAGTTGTGAGAAAGGTTCAGCCCTATAAGAGAGTGAAGATGTCCAATAACCCCTGGGATATCCCCTTGGAAAGAATTGTGTGACAGGTCAATGGTTGTGAAGATGGTCAAGATCTTCACTAGCTCAATCTCTTGCCCTTTTATGGTCACGGTAATGGAATTTTCATATGACGCCATTTGGAAAGACCGTGTCATATACAATGACGTGTCTTGCCTAGTTTTGTCACTCATCATACATTTAAGGTTCATTATCAAGTTGATTGGCAAAGGACCACCAAAGTTGTTGTTGGAGAGGTCCAAAATGTGTAGCTCGGGAAAGAGGTCAGCTCCTTTGGGAATATTCAAAAGATCCTTAAAATTGTTGGACCTCAAAACAAGAACTTTTAATTCTGGTAGTGCTCCCAACCATGTCGGGAAAATATCCTCTATTTGATTGTCACCGAGATCCAAAACTTCTAGATGTTTACATTTGACAAGGGACCAAGGCAATGTGCCTTCTAAATGATTTCGACTCAAGTCAAGAGTCGTCAAGTTATTTCTCCAAGAAAATGATCGAGGAATTGCGCCCGCAAGGTGATTCATTCGTAAATTTAAAACTGACAAAGTGCTAAAATTGGTTAAGCACCGAGGCAAGCTACCTGTTAAGCCGTTGTTAGACAAGTCAATGAGCGCAAGCTTGGTGGCATTGCACAACAAATAAGGGATCTTTCCTGTTATTTTATTACTTGCAATGGAATAATAATATGTGACGAGAGATGGAAGTGGAATTGGCCCTGTAAACCTATTGTTGGACAAATCAATTACGTTCATTGAGGTGTTTGAGAAACCCTCAATGGGCCACCGTCCAATAAGATTATTGTCGGCAATAAATAAATATTGAAGAGCAGGGAAGGAGAGTCTAAAGGCAATGAGGTTGATCCTACCATGAAATTTATTAGATCGCAAATCAAGGTACTCCAAATGCGGTGCCTCCAACCAATGTGGGAAGATATCACTGAACTTGTTGTGACTGAGAACTAATTCTGATAAGTGAGCACTTTTCACTAGGGAGCGCGGTAATGGCCCTTGTAGTTTATTGCTGCTCAAGTTTAGATGCTGGAGATTGGTTATTTTACCCAAACATGGTGGCATATTCCTGAAGAGATCATTGTTAGACAAATCTAAATAGCTAAGGGAACTCAAATGGCAAATCGAAGAGGGGATCTCACCAGTGAAACCATTGTGAGAGGCATCAAAGTAAGAAGTAGAAGGTGGAGGGATTGGGAGTGGTCCTTGGAATGAGTTGTTTTGAAGGTCAATTTCGGACAATCGCTTCCAGTGCAATTGTTGAATACCTCCCTCCAGTTGGTTATGAGAAAGATATATCGTTTCCAATGTCTCATGATTTATTTCCCAAAACCACCTCGGGATCTCCCCACGAATCCTATTGTGAGAGAGGGCTAAGCGTGTCAATCTTTTTAACGAATTCAAGAAATAGGGAAACTCAGTCAAGTTGCAAAAAGCTAACCCCAACTCTTCAAGTGAAAAGGTTGAGTGAGAGAGATTCAGAGTTGTTTCTGGAATTGCACTCAGATTAGACGAGATGTGCAAGTCAGCAAAGTTATTACCGACAAGATCGAGGCTCCGAAGATGGGGAAGGATAAAGAGAGAGCTAATGGAATGAAGAGCGCCACAAAGCCAACTGCAAGTAAGGTCGACTTCAATGACATTACCGGTGACATCGTCGCACGTGACACCGTCCCAGGAGCAGCAGTCCACGCCCTTGTTCCATGAGTTTGTCTTCGGATAAGAGGTGATCCCAATATACTCATCACAACTAAAGTGGGATGCCTTGCTATCAAGCACGAAGGAATCCTTAAAATGGAGCAAGGCATCGCGCTGGTCTGGAGGGCAAAGGGGGGAGGCAAAGGGAAGGAAGGAATGTGAGACAAAGAGGAAGCAGAGGAGGCCGAGGATTTGATGCCAACCCATTTTGCAGTTGAGGATGCGAGCGAGTGCTTCAACTTATATAGCGCTTCTAAAGTGTGAAATCATGGACACAAGTCTTCTCTGGAAGGTCCGTTGGTCGGCATAAGAGTAATTTGATGCCACACCATTCTTCACACTTCAGGATACGAGGGAGGTTATTGGTGGCGAGGATAGGATTCAACTTACGTTGCCCTTGTAATAAGCCAAGCTATCAACACAAGTCTTCTCTGAAAAATACGTTGGTGGGCTTATGCCAGACACATTATATTTCCGAGTGCGATAGGGTGTGTGATCATCAATTGGTTTAAACTTTATTGGCGAATGTCTACTGATTAAACCGTCAAAGTCAAATCACCTGCTTGCGATGCTTGCGATGCTTGCATGCTCAGTACACTCCTGGGAATTGGAAACTGAAAAGCAAGTCCTTAATGGAAAAAAAAAAAAAAAAACTGAACAAATAATAAACCTACATTATTAATAAATGTAACAGTTGGGAAAATTTATGGTTGACGAAGATCTCATACCATCTCCGCCTCCAAGAAGTTGTTTATCGCGTATCTCATCTTCAGGTAATTAAAAGAAGTTGTTCATCTGTGGTGTCAATAGTAACCCATAAAGCCAAGACTCAACCTTGCTGTAAGCCTACAACAGGGCAGGAGGAACCCTCGGAAATAATTGGAAATGAGATGGTACTGGCTCCATGTTAGACTACACGTTAAATGTTCTTGCTGAAGTTTTTCATACGAAACAACTTTTCCCACTCTGCACCACTTACTATGTGAAAGTTAAACACACGTCTCTCTTTTTCCAAAATACATGCGACTTCGATTTTGAAGTTTGGGTTTCACCCAAAACCTTTCACCAGTACAGGGCAGGGAAAATGCAGTCTGTTGTAAAAAGATTCGTATGGAGTCTGCTGACTGAAGTTGCGCAAGGCGATTAGGGAGGTCGATGAACATTGTGCAAAGTGGAGGAGGAACTGGAGTTATGCAGCTTTCACATCCGGTATCATTTAGAGAAATCAGCATGGCAAACTCCATGTATAGTGTAGTGACTTGCGAGTTCTGAAGTATCCAATACGATGTATAATATTTCCATGGCTTAGGAAATCAGCAGCTCTCAGTAAATACGAAGGCAGGATTTTAGTCTATTCTTAAAAGATTTGTAACCAGCACGGTCTGTTTCCAATGACTTTTCAATGAAAAATAAGGCAAGATAGGGAATCAATTAAGTACAGGTGATTGGAAGCGGTCTCCTCACACATCCCACACATGTTGAACTCCTTTTCCTCTAAGAGGATGCAAAGCCAATCTTCTCCCAATTGGAGAGAAAACTGGACAAAACAGCATGTCAAATTACGTTCTTCTAAAAACAACGCGCAAGTATTGGAGAAATATTATTATGGAATCCTTTCTTTATTTGTCAAATACTAATGAATCCTCGACGAAGAGTATATGAGCTTTTCTGAGGACTCGTGCTTCAGTGTTGAAAGACACCGTGTTAGAAACAGAAGACGATTGGTTGGTCTGCGTTCAATGGTCAATGCCTTCCAACTCGTCCAAAACTTCATCTTTGGACTTCCGAGAGTAGGGTTCTTCTTGGCACTTGCTGTCTGAGGGTGAGGATGATTCTCAAATGGCCTAAATCCTTAACCTGAATTCTGAGAGTCACGAACAACTAGCAGTTTGATTTGTAACTTCGTTTGCTCGACATACCGGGAGTCCGCGACGACACAGCAAGCAGTTTTAGCTCCATGGCAACGAAACCTTGAAATTGGCAAACCCATATGTCCTGAATCTGACTTATGGTCATGGGAATCGTCCAATTCTACAAGCAAGAACAAGTAAATGTGGTGAAATTGATTTTCACAGCAACATGGATTGGCCACGTTCTAATGTAAAACAAGGAAATCACAGAGCCTAATGAATCCCAATTTAATTGGACGAAGCAATTATGGAAGGGGAAAATTCGTAGATAGAGGAAACACAGTTCTATTAGGATTTTAGGCCGTCGAAAATGAGCCCCTGCTCACATCTGATACAATATGTATATATACACATACAGATATACACATACGCATTCCTAACACTTCCGCCTCAGGCCAAGTGCTGACGCTGCGGTAGTGGCGACCAGCAATGCAAACTGACCAGGCCCCTGGAATAGCATCTGGTCATAGTCGGCATGCCGGTCTGGATCCAAGAGAGTGGCATACGCATTGTGACCCGTACAAGCTCTCCCTCCGCAGCCTCGTCCGTGGACACTGCGATGTCCAGGTGCAAGACCCTGGCAAGCCTCCGGTAGGTGGTCTCGATATCCTGACAAGTGGCGCCAGCCCAAATTCTCGACCCCACGTACAGTTGTCAAAGTAGTGTAACCAATTGAATCGGGTTACGCTCCTTGTTCCATGAGTTTGTCTTCGGATAAGATGTGGCCCCAGCATTCTACGCCCTTGTTTCACAAGCAACAATCCGTGTCCGTGCCGTTCTTCCACCCACTTGTCCTGGGATTGCAGTATGAATGTGAGTCAATTAGAAGAGTGAGTGAATTGCTAAACTGCAGTAATGCATTACTCTTGCACTGGATGACAAAACTGTTCTGTTGGAAAAGAGACGACTCCTAACTGTGAAGAAAGAGAAACGAGAAAACAGAGGATTTGGTATAATCCCATGTTATATACCCAAGATATCATAGGGAATAAAATCATAGGGAATAAAATCTTGCAAAATGGCAACTAGAGGGATTAGTTGAAGTGTGTCCTCACATACCACGCCCCGTTCCCTTTGAAAGTTTGATGACTCGGAGCCTTTATTGAAGTACGACTGCTCCAGCTTAATCAGCCAAAGATGTGACTCAACGTTTCAGGAATCTTCTAGTTCAGTACTAAGTCCTGCTTTTGTGTGCTTGACAGATATCCATTATTCAACTGATTTATGATTACACCAAGAAAGAAGAAGAGAATACATTAGAAACAAGTCTTCATAAGGGAAATGACATTTCCAGCTGGTCTGGTGATATCTTTATTCGCCGAACCTACATTGCACAATTTAAGGAGACTCCTCCTCAGCAAAATCATTTTCCATGAAATTTGATGGCCTTCCGCTTTGGCTTCTCCATCCACTTGGCTGCTCTTCTCTCCAGCATTTTCACACCTCGCGCGAGCCATTTGGGCCTTCCAGTTTCAAATGCAATGTATGCAATGGAAATCCCAATTACAATTCCAGATGCGTAACCTATCCACACTACTTTCTGGTTGAACCAACTCTCATGCGCTTTGTAGTCGAAAGTTGACGAGGGCAATGGTGGAGGAGGTCGAGCATCGCCATGGCATGCTTTTGGCAATGGAGTTCCACATAAGTTTGGATTCCTACTAAACGAGTCACTTGAAAATGTACTCAAGTGCTTGTCTTGAGGTATGCGTCCTGTGAGTTGGTTCTTGGAGAGGTCCAAGTATCCAAGGAATGTTAAATCTCCCAATACTCTAGGAATTCCACCACTAAGCATGTTTGAAGATAGATCGAGCCATTCAAGATTAGTCAAGTTCCCTAAAGTCAGAGGGATAGAACCTGTAAGGCGGTTATGAGAAAGGTTGAGCCCTATGAGAGAGTGAAGATGTCCAAAGACTTTGGGAATGTCTCCATAAAAAGAATTGTGCGACAAGTCAATGGTTGTGAAGACGGTCAAGATCTTCACTAGCTCAATTGTTTGCCCTTTCATTGTCACAGTAACGGAATTTTCATATGGCATCGCATGCCAAGAGAATGTCATGTACAATGATTTGTCTGGCCCATTTTCGCCATTCATCATGCCTTCAAGGTTCATCATCAAGTTGGCTGGTAAAGGACCGCCAAAGTTGTTGTTAGAGAGGTCCAAAATGTGTAACTTGGGAAATAACTGAGCTCCCCTAGGAATATTCAAAAGATCCTTAAATTTGTTGGACCTCAAAATGAGAACTTTTAGCTCTGGGAGTGTTCCCAACCATCTCGGAAATGTATCCTCTATCTGATTGTCACCGAGATCTAGAACTTCTAGGTATTCACATTTGACAAGGGACCAAGGTATTGTGCCTTCAAACTGATTTCGACTCAAGTCAAGAGTCATCAGGCTTGAAGAAAATGATTGAGGAATTGTGCCCTCTAGATGATTTCTTCGCAAGTTCAAAATTGACAAGGTGGTGCTACAATTTATCAAGCACCGGGGCAAACTACCTATTAAACCATTGTTAGATAAGTCGATCACCTCGAGCTCGGTGGCATTGCATATCCAAGGAGGGATTTTTCCTGTTATCTCATTCCTTGCAACGGAATAAAATTCCATGTTAGGAGATGGAAGTAGAATTGGGCCTCCAAACTTGTTGTTGGAGAAATCTACTATAACTAATGAGATGTTTGAGAAAACCTCTATGGGCCACCATTCGGTAAAATTGTTGTTGGAAATAAATAAACTTTCAAGGGCAGGGAAGGAGGGTCCAAAGGCAGTAAGGTTGATGCTACCATGAAATTTGTTGGATCGCAAATCAAGCTCCATCAGTAGAGGTGCTTCCAGCCAATGTGGGAAAACATCACTGAACTCGTTGCCACTGAGATCTAGTGAGTGTAAATTTGGCCATTTGACTAGGGAGCGCCATAATGGACCCTGTAATTTATTGCTGCTCAATTTCAGATCAACAAGATTGGTTATATTACCAAAACATGGTGGCATGTGCCTAGAAAGATTATTGTTAGACAAATCTAAAGAGAGGAGTGAACTCAACTGGCAAATCGAAGAGGGGATTTCACCGGCGAAAGTATTGTTGAAGGCTAGAAACTCAAAAGTAGAAGGTGATGGGATTGGGAGTGTCCCTTGGAATTTATTGTTGCTCAAGTCTAGATACTCGAGATTGGTTATATTACCCAAACATGGTGGCATAATCCCATAGAGATTATTGTTAGACAAATCTACAGACGCGAGTGACCTCAACTGGCAAATCGAAAAGGGGACCTTACCGATGAAACCATTGTTCTGAAATTGAATAGAAGACAATCTCTTCCAGTGCAATTCTTGTATACCTCCCTCCATAAGGTTCTCAGAAAGATCTAAGTATTCCAATGTGTCATGGCCTATTCCCCAAAACCACCTTGGGATCTCCCCACTGATCTCATTGAAAGAGAGGTCTAAATTCGTTAATGTCCTTAACGAATTCAAGAAATAGGGGAACTTGGTCAAGTTGCAATAAGACAACCGCAACACTTCAAGCTTTGGGAGAAGGAGGGAGCAATTGGAATGGAAAGCCCCGTGAAGCAGACTTCTGGGAAGATCGAGACCTATGACGTTACCTGTAACATCGTCGCAAGTGACACCCGCCCACAAGCAACAATCTATGTCCTTGTCCCATGACATTTTTTTCTGTTGAGGAGCTTCTCCCTTGTACCATGACAATTTCTGTCGAGAAGACTCGAGGTCATAAATAGAAGAACAAACTAGGGAATCAGAATGTCTGAAGGAATTCTTAAAAAGGAGCAAGGCATCACGCTGGTCGGGAGGGCAAAGGGACGAGGCAAATGGAACGGAGGAATGTAAGAAAAAGAGGAAACAGAGGAGGCCGAGGATTTGATGCCGCCCCATTTTGCAACTTAGCATGCGAGTGAGTTTGTTGGGGATGGAGAGTGCTTCAACTTATATATAGCCCCTTTCTCAATTCTGGAGTGATCCACACAAGTCTTCTCTACAAGGTCTGTTGGTGAGCTCACAAAATGGGTTAGCCGTTCTAAAAGCTCTGTCGGTCGGATTGTTGACTGTACCATTCCCATTCATATTTGCGAAAGCACTGAATATTTTCTTCTTGCCTAAACATGTGACGAGTCCATTCCAAAAGCTCTGTTGGTCGGCAGGAGTGTGAAGTGATGCCAACCCATTATTCACTTCAGCATCCGAGCGAGTTTATTGGAGGTGGGGATAGGGATTCAACTCCTATTGCCGAACAAATATTGTAATTCTGAGCGCTTTCACCGAAGGCCACGTCAAAAGCGTTCTAGCTTTGTCAAAGATAAAAACAACTCTTAGGGAAAAAGAAAAAGAGAAAAAAAAAAACAAGAACAGTAGGTAATGGCCTTCCTAATTGACCAGCAAAGGACGATAAAACAAAACAAAAATTTACATCTCGAGTGAAAAAATTGCCATGAAATGGTCCTAATTAGACCGGACCATGTTTCCTTTCACAAACGCTGAAGTCACGTTCGCGGAGGAGCCAAAAAGAAATAAAATAAAATCGCCCTTCAGTTCCGGTTCAAAAACTTATGTCTTTGGCCCGCAATCAAAGGGGAAAAGGCCTCTCGATTCGAATCACCCCGAATATATTCCCTCTTGGCAAGACTATGCCTTAATCAAACCTCCCTTTTCGTTCAAATCGCAAGGTAAAAATGTAGAAACTCGACACAATCTCTCGTTAGTATCTGAGTTCCGATTGCACGTGACTCCGACAATTTCCCTACAAACTCCCCACTTTTTCCTCTTTTCTATTTTGCTTTTGATAAGGTTCATCCATTTTGATACATGTCGCTAACAAAAATAATTGAATTTTTTGGATATCATTACTAATTAAAAGGACATGCGACAAAGTAATAAAATATCTTTAATAATAAGAGTACTTGAGATTAATATTCCTCCAAGTTTAAATTATTGTAGAATTTAAGATAAAGTGATAAAATATCTTTAAGTTTAATAAATTGCTTGTTAAATACTTTGCAGCTACAATTCCAAAAAAGGGAAAAGAAAAGACATAGGCTGCATTTGGTCATATGAATTTCTCGTCAAGATAAGACCGGATATAAAATCCAGGAATTTTGCTATACTTTATCCACTATTTGATGAATCATAGTGATAAAGCCGGATATTTTCATATCCTATCATGTTCGTTGTTTGGTATGAATAGCATATCAGTATAAATGAACTTGAAATGCACAAACGAAAATAGTAAAATCTCTCACGATTTGTTGCTAAAGAAATCACAAGTACACAAGCAAAGATAATCTCCATCAATAAATCCTTGAATATCGTACAATCTAAATCCCGACAGGCGACGGAGCTCGTTGCAGCACTCGAAAGCTATCCGTTCAACTATGTCAAGAAATGTAAATGGATTATAGCAATATCAACGAGGTAGATTAGCAAGCGAATGCTGAATCTAGTAAGAGAGAGAGAAAACATGATCGTTCACCTTTGTGATTCCAAAAAATATGGTGTTTCGACTCTTTGGGCTACTTCATTTCCATTTACTTAATTTTTTTTTTCTCTCTCTTTTTCTATAATTATCATAAGGTCCCTTTGGAAAGGCCTGCACAGTTTGGTTGGGAGGCAGAGGATTTGATGCCACCCCATTTGGCACTTCAGCATAGGAGTGATTTTAATTGGTGGTGGGGAGAGCAGCTTCGACGTATAAAGACTTCCAACGCAGAGTCTTCTCCGAAACGTCTGTCGGTGGAATATTCTTTTTCTTTCTTTCTTTCTTTTTTTTCCTACCGGACATGGGGAGCAACTTGGATTAAAGTATCCCCTTAAGTTTAAACTAGAACGTATCGGTAATCATATTTTACAACGTACCCGTAATTCAGGTTCAACTTCTCGCAGCAACTTCGCTAACAAACGCGACTGAGTAAGGAAGTTTACATTGCATATTATGGACTCGTAAGGCATCAACGAATCATTGACACCTCTCGTGCGTATTTTGTAAAATACGGCTAAATAAAAATGCTTTAGCCAAAAAAAATAAAAAAACGAAGACACTTATGTTCCATCTGGAAATGAAAAAAAAGTGTTAGGCAAGCAAAATTTCAGATTTTTCGCACAGCTTGAGCATTCATGTACGCCATTCCCGAGCACATCGTTAGTAGTTTCTCATCTTTATTAATATATGTCCAAGGAACCATGCTGCAAGTAACATCAAAGCATTTTAAAAGTATAAGCCGACACACTCAAACTCAATCTAAGTGGGAAGAAGGCGGCAGTTAGAAAATAGCTGCTTATTCCAAGAACTATTTTGCCCAGAAAGAACTCGTCGTGCAATGGCCAAGGATAGCAAAGAAGATACCAGGTGAACCGGCAAGAAAGGTAAAACGATGAATGAAATGTGACAGTACCAATGTAATTGAACTGCCTCGGCTTTCCTTCTCGAACATCCGGTCCCAGTCCCCGCGACAATTCAACAAAGATCTCAACGGCATTAACGAGTAACAACTCAGACCGAAAGCCTCCCGAGAAACAGCCACGCATTGCAGAAGCATCAGAGCGTCCAACTCCTCTTGCTCCAGAGAAGCCACTCTGCAATTCCCCATTTAAAAAAAAAAAAGGGTAATGAATCTACAATGCTACACTGTTGACATCATTATATCCGCGAAGCCCGTGAAAGCTCAAAATCACAACGCGTCCTAGACATGTAGTGCGCCTGATTCCGTCATCTTCTCGGGGATCATGCGGCCGGTACTGGCCGTCGCGGTGTGCTGAAGGGACCACCATCCGGGACAGACGGTGGTGGTGAGGATGCGACGTTGTTCCAAACAGCGAAAAAGATAAGGGAGAGGGGGAGTGATGACCATAAATGGCGGTGGTGGTGGAACGTCGGCCATTGCCGGAGCGTGGCATGTAAAATGGGCCTTGATAGACTCATCTAATAACTTGGATTTTACCAGTGAATTTCTTCCGTTATCATTCAATCTTTGCCACCTAATACACGGCGAGGTCAGCCTTCACTTCTAATTCTTCGTGGGCAAATGAAAGCCACGCACACATGAAGATGGAAAAGACATTTGCAGAGGGGAAATGGCACTTGCTTCATTTTTCTGTCTTTTGCTTCTTCTTCTTCTTCTTCTTCTTCTTCTTCTTCTTTTGAAAGCTCTGTTGTCGACAGATCTCATTATTCATTTTATCGAATCAAGTTAAAACCAATTGCGCCAAGTAACAAGAAAAGAAGACATTAGAAACATGCCTTCATAATTTGGAAATGTCATTTCAAGCTGGTGTAGCGACATCCTTATCCATCGAATCTACATTGCACAGTATAAATAGACAAATCCCCATTAATTTCACTGTCCATGAAATCTGATGGCCTCGCGCTTTGGTTTCCCCGTCCACTTGGCTGCTCTTCTCTCCAGCATCCTCACTCCTCGCGCAAGCCATATGGGCCTCCCCATTTCAAATGTAATGAACGCTATTGATACCCCAATTACTATTCCAGATGCATAGCCTATCCACACCGCTTCATGTTTGAACCAAATCCCATGCCTTTTGCGATCGAAAGGCGACGACGACGATGATGGAGGAGGTTGACCATCGCTAGGGCATGCTTTTGGCAATGGTGTTCCGCATAAGCTTGGATTCCCACTGAACGAGTTGCTTGAAAATGTGCTCAATTGCTTGTCTTGAGGAATTCGACCGGTGAGTTGGTTCTTGGAGAGGTTTAAGTACCCAAGGGATGCCAAATCTCCCAATGTTCTAGGAATTCCCCCATTAAGCTTGTTCAAAGAAAGATCAAGCCATCCAAGATTAGTCAAGTTCCCTAGAGCCGAAGGGATGGAACCTATAAGATAGTTCTGAGAAAGGTTCAACCCTATGAGTGAGTGAAGATGTCCAATAACTCCTGGGATATCCCCTTGGAAAGAGTTGTGTGATAAGTCAAGGGTTGTGAAGATGGTCAAGATCTTCACTAGCTCCATGCTTTGCCCTTTTATGGTCACGGTAACAGAATTTTCATATGATGTATTTAGGGAAGACCATCTCATATACAATGATTTGTCTTGACCATTTTCGACATTCATCATGCCTTTAAGGTTCATCATCAAGTTGGCCGGCAAAGGACCGCTAAAGTTGTTGTTGGAGAGGTCCAAAATGCGTAACTTGGGAAAGAGGTGAGCTCCGTTGGGAATATCTAGAAGATCCCTAAAATTGTTGGACCTCAAAACAAGAACTTTTAGTTCTGGGAGTGTTCCCAACCATCTCGGGAATGTATCCTCTATCTGATTGTCACTAAGATCCAGAACTTCCAGATATTTACATTTGATAAGGGACCGGGGCAATGTGCCTTCAAACCTATTTCGACTCAAGTCAAGAGTCACCAATCTATTTCCCGAAGAAAATGAGCGTTGAATTGTGCCCTCTAGGTGATTCATTTGCAAGTTCAAAACTGATAGACTGGTGCTAAAATTTGTTAAGCACCAAGGCAAGGTACCTGTCAAACTGTTGTTAAACAAGTTGATGATCTCGAGCCCACTGGCATTGCATTATGAAGAAGGGATCTTTCCTGTTATATTATTACTTGCAATGGAATAATAATATGTGGCCGGAGATGGAAGTGGAATTGGCCCTCCAAACTTGTTGTTGGACAAATCTATTGTTTCCAATGAGATGTTTGAGAAAACCTCTGTGGGCCACCGTCCAGTAAAATTGTCGTTGGAAATAACTAAATATCCAAGAGCAGGAAAGGAGAGTCCAAAGGCAGTGAGGTTGATCCTACCATGAAATTTGTTGGATTGCAAATCAAGGTCTTGCAATTGCGGTACTTTTAGCCAATGCAGGAAGATATCACTGAACTCATTGTGACTTAGATGTAGTGATGATAAGTTCACGCATTTGACTAACGAGCGCGGCAATGGCCCTTGTATTTTATTATCGCTCAAGTCTAGAATTTTGAGTTTGGTTATATTACCAAAACATGGTGGTATATTCCCAGAGAGATTATTATTAGACAAAACCAATAGCCAAAGTAAACTCGACTGGCAAATCGAAGAGGGGATCTTAGTGAAATTATTGTAGGAGGCATCAAAGAAATAAGTAGAAGGTGGAAGGGTGGGAGTGGTCCATGGAATGAGTTGTTCCCGAGGTCAACATACAACAATCGTTTCCAATGCAGTAGATGTATCTCCCCGCTAATCCTGTTCCAAGAGAGGATTAACTCTGTTAATCTTTTTTATGAATTCAAGAAGTAGGGGAACTTGGTCAAGTTGCAAGAGGACAACCTCACCACCTCAAGCTTCGGGAAAGTATATTTCACTTTAGTGTTGGTAAAGATGTCAAGCTCCACAAATCCGTTAAAATCATTCCATTGAAGTTCTAGAAATTGGAGTTGCTTGAGATTCGCTACTGACGAGGGGATGTGTCCTGTGAATTTGCAGTCGTCAAGACTTAAAACTGCTAAACTCTTCATGTTACCAATTGAATCGGGCATTTCTCCTGAAAAGCTTGTATGCTTTAGATTCAAGGAAACAAGAGGACCGGTCCAATTGGATTTAGGACGAATCCCGAGAATGTTATAATTGTAACTTATGTCAAGAGTAGTGAGGCTCGGTAACCGAAAAACAATATCTGGAAATATCCCCCGTAAGGAACAGTCAGAGATTCTTAACTGTGTCAAAGAAGAAGACAAATTCACAAAGGACATTGGAGAAACCATGGACATGTCTACTTCATCAAGAACAAGATCTCTCACTAATGTCAGATTCTGAACAAGCATTGTGAAGATTGAATTTTCCAACCTAAGAGAAGAGCTCAAGCCTAATCCCAAAACAAGATTGTGAGAGAGATCAAGTGACACCAGCTTGGAGAGGCAAGAGATTTCACTAGGAACGGTACCCAAAAATTGTGACTAAGAGAGATTCATATGAGTTATTTGTGAAAATGCACTCAGATTAGGCGAAATGTGTGAGCCAATAAAGTTATTACCGAAAAGGTTGAGGCTCCGAAGATGGCGAAGGAGAAAGAGGGAGCTATTGGAATGGAGAGCGCCATGAAGCCAACTGCAAGTAAGATCGAGACCAAGGACGTCACCAGTGAAGCCGTCGCAAGTGACCCCGTCCCACGAGCAGCAGTCTACGCCCTTGTTCCATGAGTTTGTCTTTGGATAAGATGTAACATGGTAATACCCGTCGCAAGAGGATGACGCCAGGCTATCAAGCAGGAAGGAATTCTTAAAAAGGAGCAAGGCATCACGCTGGTCAGGAGGGCAAAGGGGCGAGGCAAAGGGAAGGGAGGAATGTAAGAAAAAGAGGAAATAGAGGAAGCTGAGGATTTGATGCCACCCCATTTTGCAATTGAGCATGCGGGTGAGTCTATTGGTGGTGGAGAGAGTTCAAACTTATATAGCACTTCTCCAGTGTGAAGTGATCCGCACAAGTCTCCTCTAGAAATGATAAAGTATCTGATTAATTTGAAATAAACATTGAAATGTGCAAGATCAATATGCTGTGCACAACAGCGGAACCCTTCATATTTGTTGCTTAGTTTGTAAATCTAGAATTGGAAGATTCAATTAGTCACAAGAGGAAATAGAATTTAAAACTGAGCTGTCCTACTTATGAAGAGAGGCTACCTAATTAACAACCCATAACAACGTGTGGGCCTCCAGTAATTTCGTCAACTGTGAGAGCAAATAAAAGCCAAGAAAAGTTGTTGGACACTTCGCTCAGGTATTCCTCAAGGAGTACTTGAGATTAATATTCCTCCAAGCTTAAATTGTTGTAGAATTTAAGATAAAGCGACAAATTATCTTTGAGTTTAATGAAGTGCTTGTTGAAGACACAGAGGGATTGGTAGGATTCCACGTTCTTTGGGTCGAGCACGATGGCTCTAGGACAGCGGTGCACTTCGTTATGGATACTCAGAAGTCAAAGGTCTTCTAGAAATGACATTACTGAGATCACGAATTTAAATAGACTAGCGGATTGGGTCGTAAAGGCTTCCAGATGTAAGACCCTTTAACTTTTTTGGGTTTCTTGCCCACTGTCCCCTCTTTGGGAGATCTTGTGTTTTGATGCCCCTTACTCTAATAAGAGGGTTTGTTTTTAAATGAATAGAAAGTGTCTGTCCAAAAAAAAGATCATGAATTTGGTGTTCTTGATTGTCTTGGTGGGGTTAATTGGGTGTGGAAAATTCTTTCGTGCCATGGAATTTTCTCCTTGGCTGAGTGCATAAAAAGATAGTGAAGGAGTTTTTAGGGCATCCTTCCTAAATGGGCATTGACAAAATTGGCGCCGGCGTTTGGATTTTATTGTTCGTTTCTTTGCAATAGCATATCAAGTGTGGAATATGATCGTTGCATCCTTTCTAAATGGGCATTGACAAAATTGGCGCCGGCGTTTGGATTCTATTGTCCTTTTCTTTGCAATATCATATCAAGTGTGGCATTATGATCGTTCTACATATACACGGCGGCGCAAATCTTCACCACTTTTCTTGAAAGGCATATTTGTGATATCCCGATTTTCGACGATGTAGAATACTGTACTATTCTGAATTTTCGATAGTATGAATTAATCGAAGGACGATCGTCGAAATTAATTGTTTTAGAACAATTTGCAAAAAGGGAAAAGAAAGAAGAGAATGGAAACAGAGGCCGTTGTCCACGAGTTTCGAACCGCGGACCTCCGCTGTCTCGTGTGCGTCTCGTGCGCCTGCCACTCGGCTAAGGCACGACTTTTGGGATAACAACGCCAAAGGTTTTATTTAAAGTATACTGCATACAAATAACGGAGGAGAATCAACCGAAGCCGTCGTCTGTGAGTTTCGAACTCGCGACTTCGGACTGTGCCGTCTCTTATCACTCAACTGAAGTTCGAACGGTGAGACAGAAGCGCCAAAAGTTTTATTTAATGAACACGGCGCGCGAGAAAGGGAGGATGGGCAACCGGAGCAACCGAAGTCGCCGCCTCCAAGTTTCGAACCCAGGATTGAACCATTAGTTTCATTCCCGAATACCACTCGGGCAAGGCGCGAGTGGCGAAATCAAAGCGCCAAAATTTATATTTAAAGGAATCGGTGTGCTTCAAACGTCGTCGTTTTAGGTCAACAGAAACGACTTCAACTTTTGCAGAAAAACCTTAATTTTTCGCAGAAGAGACGTTTTGGGCTG